>BSBN01000159.1:3000000-3417500 GCA_027924645.1 Cunninghamia lanceolata
GTGTGTTCAACACGTTTTTACATTTCCTAAAAATAGGAGGTCCAGCTTCCGGAGGTCATAACTTTTGATTCGGGTGTCTGATTGACAAACCGTTTGATGCATCGAAAATATTGTGAAGATATCTATCACCCTGTAACCGAATTCTTTGATTATGACAATTTTTAGAGCATTTAGGGAAGTTTCAATTCTGATAATTGAGTTCAAAACTTTTTTCTGGTAGTTTCAAAAAATAGAAACTTTAATATCTCGCAATCCAGATATGATCTTGAGTCAAAACTCACCCGAGATGTTTACTTAGTTGTTCTGCACCTTCTAGGAAAATTTTAGGTCAATCTGAGGTCAAATCTAAACTTACTTAAAATAGTAAGTCCCTCTATTTTTAGTCCTTTTGGAAACTTTGAAAGTTCTAGATCATTCTTCAAGATAAAGGGTATTCAAAAAGACCAAAACTGGGAAGAATAGTAACCTTTTGAAGTTGCAAGGTTGAGACACTTTTCTTAACATTCTCCCTCTTGTCGAACACCTTGCAAGAGCAAAAGGAGTATCAACACCATGATTTAATTGCTAGGGGCCAAGAGGCCCATAGACTCTGAACACCATCTAAACTTCTCTGTGCTCACAGGTTTTGTCAAGGAATCTGCAACATTCGTCAAAGTATCAAATTTCTCCAAGTTTACCTTCCCATCTTCTACCATGTCATGAACAAAATGGTACTAGACATCAATATGCTTAGTCCTCGCATGGAAAGTAGGATTCTTTGCCAAACATATGGCACTCTGAATGTCACAACAAATAGTAATCTTCCTTGCATCAAACCCAACATCAGAACACAATCTCTTAATCCAAATGGCTTCTTTACAAGCATGAGTTTCTGCCATGTACTCATCTTCAGTAGTGGACAAAGTGACCACATGTTGCCACTTACTCATCCAACTAATAGCACCACCAAACATAGTGAACACATAAGCAATGGTGGATCTCTTGTTGTCAATGTCACCTACCCAATCTAAATCCACAAATCCATGAATACAAAGTGAATGCCGAGGTCCTATAGGATAACCATGATAACATAAGGAATACTCAAAAGTACCTCACAAATATCTAAACAATCTCTTCATTGCATCCCAATGTACCCATCTAGGATTAACCATAAATCAACTAAGGACTCCCACTACTTGGGCAATATATGGTCTTGTACAGACCATACATTGCCCAAGCAGTGGGAGTTCTTGTACAGACCATCGTATACATCAAACTACCAACCACACTAGCCTAAGGAACTCTGCTCATATCCTCCATCTCAGAAGGAGACTTTGGACAATCTACAACAAATAACTTTGTCCCCATTGTAACAGGAATAGTCAAAGGTCTGCAATCTACCATGCTAAATCTCTCCAACACAGTGTTAACATACTTACTCTAGCCTAACCAAAGTTTTTTGTTTGCTCTGTCTCTTCTGATCTCCATCCCCAAAATGTATCAAGTTGCCCCTAGATTTTTCATCTCAAATTGTGCTGACAATTGAGACTTCAAATCAGAAATTAAACTTTTACCATTCCCAATGAGTAACATATCATCAACATACAATGCAATAATGAGAATATGATCATTGTCAAACTTGTAATAAACACAATGATTTGATTTTGATCTCTAAAATCCAATACTCAACACAAAGACATCAAACTTTTGGTACCACATCCTAGGAGATTGTTTCAAACCATACAAAGACATTTTTAACTTGCAAACTAGATTTTCTTTACCTTTCACCACATAGTTCTCTGGCTGTGACATATAGATTTCCTCCTCCAAGTCACCATGAAGAAATGATGTCTTCACATCCATCTATTCCACTTCTAGATCATACGGTACTGCAAGAGATAATATGAACTAAATAGATGTCATCTTTGCAATGGGAGAGAAAATCTCACCATAGTCAATTCGCTCCACCTGAGAATACCCCTTCGCAACCAATCTAGCCTTATATTTCTCAACACTGCCATCTACACCAAATTTCTTTTTGAACACCCCTTTACATCCAACAAGTTTTCATCCTTCAGGTAAAGGCACTAAGTCCCAAGTATTATTATTTTCCAAAGCCTCCTTCCAGGAACCTACATCTTACATACCCATAGCCTCTTTCATAGTTCTAGGCTCATCAGTGTTAGAAATCAAAGAAAAAATACAACTCGGATCATGCAATGAATAACCAAACCTATCAAGTTATTGCCTTATCTATGTGGACCTCCTCAAAGATTGAGGTTGAGGTTCTTCATCTTCTTCTAAACTTTTAGAGCTACTAGAGCTCTCCTCATTATCAGGTCTAATAGATGTTTTTGGTTCAACTTTCCCAGGGGTGGAAGGAAGCTGAACAACATCATCTTTCTTCTCTTCTTTCTTTGGCTACAAGACAATAGAAGAAGGATTGACCTCTCTGAAGATCATACTTCTACTATATAGAACTCTCTCAGCCACTGGATCCCAAAGCTTGTACCCTTTCACACTGATGCCATAACCGATGAAGATACACTTCATAGCCTTGTTCTCCAACTTAGAGCTCTTCTCCTTAGGCACATGTGCATATGTCTCACAACCAACTACTTGAATGTGTCTTAATGAAGGCATTTTACTAGACCATACCTCCATAGGTGTCTTATCAACGAGGGCTGATGTAGGAGACCTGTTAACCAGGTAACAAGGGGTAGCAATAGCTTCAGTCTAGAACTTTTGTTCAAGACCAACTCCACTTAGCATACTCCTTGCCCTCTCCATCAACATTCTATTCATCCTCTCTGCAACTCCATTCAGCCGAGGGGTATACAGAGTTGTCTTGTGCCTCTCAATCCCCTATTCTTTAAAGAACTTGTCAAAATCTGTTAAACAAAACTCACCACCGTTGTCAATCCTCAAACACTTAATCTTTCTATCCTTCAGATTCTCTACAAGAGCTTTGAACTCTTTGAATCTATTAAAGACTTCTGATTTACTTCTAAGGAAATACACCCATGTCCTTCTACTGTAGTCATCAATGAATGAAACAAAGTAAACAAATTTTGAAATCAAAGGAGCATTAAGAGGACCAAACACATCAGAATGAATCAAGTCCAACACCTCAGAAGATTTGTGAGAACTGGAATAAAACTGAACACGGTTTTATTTTCCATAAATGCAATGTTCATAGAAATCAAAGTCAAGATTACAGTCATTCATACCCTTAACAAGATTTTTATTTTTTAGGGTCCTCAAACCCTTTTCACCCATGTGACCAAGCCTTTGGCGCCATAACATTGTCTTCTCAACTGGAAGTTTCATCTCCATAGAATGAGCACCCTTAGGTACCTAGAAAGCAGGATCATCGAAAGTAGATGCAACAGTCCTCTTCACTGTTTGTTCCAATGGTGAGGATGAAGAGTCTGAAGCTCTCTTCTTCAAAATAGAGGCACTATTTCACTGAACTATGCATGCATCAAGCTGAAATAGAGTGCCAATCCGAACACCCTTAGCCAACACCATAGATCCTCTAGTCATCTTGCATCCTCCATTTGAGAAAACAACCTGCACACCCACATCATTCAACTTACTTATAGAAAGAAGGTTTTATGTCAAACCAAGGATATGTAGAACACCATTGATTCAGACCTTTACTTGTCCATCATGGAATCAAATCAAGACTCTTCTACAACCAACAATCTTCATGTGAGAATCATCACCCAAGTACACCTTTCCACCATCATATTCTTCATACTTTGAAAACTAACCCCGATGCGAGGTCATGTGAAAAGATGCACCATAGTCAATAAGCCACACATCCTCAGATGCATGCATTACCAAGGCAGTGACAAACCCTTCTCCTTCATCCTAAGAGGACTTGTCAGAATCCAAAGCATAATTCTTCTTCTTTTTCTTTTTCTTTTTCTCCTCCTTGTACTCCTTGCAGAAGTGACCAGGTTTGTTGCAGTTCCCAAACAGGGCCTTGGACTTTCCAGGAGACTTAAAGATCTCCCATGGGATTTTGATCTTCTTTTTTCTTCCCTCTTCTTATCCTTTTTCTTTCCCTTCTCTTTAGATCTACCACAAACTGCAAGAGCCTCCTTAGTTGATTCAGAAGACTTTCTCCACATCTCTTTAGACAACAATGAAGAAACCACTTCATCCATCTTGAAGGTGGTAGTGGTACTCCCAATGTCCATAACAAGGTGGTCCCACAAATCTAATAAGGAACACAATAATGTCATACATCGATCCTCCTCCTCCATCTTCACACCAATAGAAGTCAACTGGGAAACAAGCATATTGAATGTATTCAGGTGCTCAGCGACAAATCCTCCATCTTCCAACCTCAGAGAATATAATTTCTTTCATAGGAATAACTTGTTCACCAGGGATTTAGCTTGATAAACATCTTCAAGCTTCTTCCAAAGCTCCTTTGTAGTCTTCTCTTCATGGATATTCAAGAGCACTAAATCAACCAAATAGTCTTATCAAACCCTTAGCTTTTCGATCTTTGAGATCCTAGTCTTCTTGAGACATTTTCGTTGGTTTTGTACCAGATATGGCATCCCATAAATCCTGATCTACAAGCATGTCCTCCATTTTGAGTTTCCACAACTCAAAATTACTGCCATTAAACTTCTCTATCTCAAACATCCCAGATGTGCTCGCCATCTCTTACCTACAACAAAAATTTCAAAATCCTCTACACAAGCTCCCACTCAAATGAAGATTAGCTTAAAAAACCCTCTACCCAACAACTAGAACCAAAGGTGATCAGGCTCTGATACCAACTGGAAGGAAGTAAGTTATGCAAAAACTCTTCCTACACTGATCTACTGATGAAAGATTTATGCAAATTTTTACTTTTACAATTACAGATTAAGATGCACATTAACAGAAAGATAATAACAACTTCCAAATGCAAACAAAAAACTCACAACACAAGATATACATGGGGAAAAACCTTTCAGGTAAAAAACCCCACACTCCAAAGCCGCCCAATATATTATTCAGGAATCAAGAAGATTACAATATACTTGTAGAGAAAGCTTTTACAGGAGTATATCCAACCAGAGATCTAGTAGGTAACTCAACATCTATAAGATTCTTACACACAACCTCCATCTCTAGCTCCTGATATATAAGAGATACAATACAGTAAACCGTTACCAGTAATTACAAAACCATGATCCAAAACCACCCAAAAGTGGCACCCAAATTATCTCCAATCAAAGATCCCTTATGATGTGCCAAAACACACACCAACATGTGTACTCTCCCATTTACAGCTCTTTTATGTGTCCACATTTTTACATTTGCCAAAAATTGGAGGTCCGACTTCTGGAGGTCATAACTTTTGATCCGGGTGTTCGATAGACAAACCATTTGATGCGTTAGAAAGCTCGTGAAAAGATCTATCACCCTGTAACCTACTTCATCAATTATGACAATTTTTAGATCATTTAGGGAAGTTTTTATTTTGATAATTGAGTTCAAAACTTTTTTCTGGCAGTTTCAAAAAATGGAAACTTTAATATCTCACAATCTAGATATGATCTTGAGTCGAAACTCACCTGAGATGTTTACTTAGATGTTCCACACCTTCGAGGAAAATTTTAGGTCAATTTGAGGTCAAATGTAAACTTACTAAAAATAGTAAGTCCCGCCATTTTTAGCCCTTTTGGAAACTTTAAAAGTTCTAGATAATTCTTCAAGATAAAGGGTATTCAAAAAGACCAAAACTGGGAAGAATAGTAACCTTTCGAAGTTGCAAGGTTGAGACACTTTTCTTAACAAGGTTTAGGTTAGTTTTTTTTTTTTTTAGGTTTCCCTTCAATAAGTGCTCTTGTACAGGCTAGATCCTCATTAGGAGGCTGTTTGCTTTGTTTATTTTCTGTTCTTTTGTTTTCTGGAGGCAGTCTTCAATTCTATATGGTTATGTTGCTGCAGTCTCCTTTTTTGACTCTGTACCCAATGGATTGTATAAGGCCACTGGATTCCTTGTGTTTAGAAAGCAAACACCCCTGCACAATTGCCAAAATGTTCTCATATTTTTACATAGACCAAAATAGCCCAAAGATCCCCTTAAAAATTCTCTCTTTCTTCCATCAGAAATATCGGATCTCAGAAAGCCTAAATGGAAGAAAGTCCCCCTTCATAATCCCAAAAAATTCAAGTATTTTGCCTTTATGTTTTTCCTTAGTCGGCAAAATTTGAGTTTGGTGAACCTTCAGTTCACCAATTGGCTAATTCACTGACTAAAGGAACCAGCAGGCAGACAAAATTCTCTAAGGTAAAAGTGGTGAAGGCATGCCTTAGTTGGTAAATTTTAAGTTTGACAAATTTAAAGTTTGTCGACTGGCTAGTTTACCGATTGGTCAGATTGCAGACTAAGGAGGGCAAGGCATTGGGAAAGGTTTCCTTTAAAGGAGTGAAAGCAAAGACAAAGGAGTTTGCCTTTATCGACAAAACTCAAAGTTGGCAAACCAGTTGGTTTGCCGATCGGCAAGTTCACCAATTGACGACTTCGCCAACCAAGGAAAGGAAAAGAAAAAGCAAAGCCAAGTTTGTGAAGGCAAAAGTTTGGTAATAAGGAAGAAAGAGACAAGCAAGCTAAAGACCGAACAAAAGAGCTTATCGGGAGATCAGACAAATTACCAACACAACGATGAGTTCGTGATTCTTGAGGTTTGCCGATAAGGTGATTCACTGACTAATGGGCCCAAAAGGAGAAAAGAAAGAGGAAGGAAGAAGTTGTAAGAAATATGATAGTAGACCAAAGACTAAGGAAAGGGAAGTCAATCACTTGGTCGATAAGTTTGTGAAATGGCGAACTTGCCAACAAGTCTGTGATTTTTAAATTTCATCGATAAAGCAAGGGGTCGACAAGGAATGAAGACAAAAACATGGTGATGGTTCACCAAATGGAAACTTTGCTAACTGAAGAGGGAAAGGAAACACATAAATAGTTCGTGAAGGAGAGTTTTCTCTGATAAAGGGGAAAAAAGTAAAGATCAACTAAGTGCTCAGCAGGGCAAGTTTGTGAGCAAGAAGATTCACTGATAAGGCGAAAAGAAGGAAAAAGATCAAACAAAGGGGATAAATTAGGAAATTAGCAAAATTGCAAACTCACCAATTAGTTTGTGATTTCTAAAGTTTACCGATAAGGTGATTTTCTGACTAAAGGAAAGAAAGGAGAAAACAAAGAGGATCCGATGGTTCGCCAAATGAAGATTTTTCTGATCAAAGGGGGATAAGAGAAGAAAAGTGAAGAAACACAAGGAAGAGGAGTTCACCAGAGGGAGAATTTGTTGATAAAGGAAAATTTAAAGGGCACTAGAGGTAGAATTGAAAATAAATGCTTTTAAAGTGTTGTAAAAGCTTACAGGGCACAGTTTCCTAAAATCATGCCATTGTTGCAGAATGAATTTAATACCTAAAGTACAATGATGCAAATCAGTCAGATTTAGGTATTTGAAGCTAAATTCTTCAATGTACTAATACAAAAAGGGGACAAAATGAATTTGTAGGTACCAGGGAAGGATTTTAGACCTTCCCTCTTCAATGCACCTAACATCCATGCGTGTGGGTGATCTTCTGTAACTTTTGCAGACCTAACATAGCATGGTTGCCATCCCATTTTGCAAGTTTTCTGACAGGGCTATGGGCCAAATTGAATGCAGCATGGGTGCCTGGGCAAACTAGTTGACTGATTTTTAATGCCTATATTTGCACAATGGATTGAAAAGCTACATATACATGTAAAAGAAATGTAATTGATGTTAGTTGTTTTTTCTGGGTCGCTACATGAATAGGGGAGCTCGTTGCAGTTTCAGACCTTGTAATGCATTACAAGAACCAATTAGATCTGATACATTTTGCTTGAAGCTAAGCCTTTGAAGTCTTCGATTGTGGTTCACCCATGAATGTAAATGGTTATTTTGTGTCTATCTCTTTTGCAGCAAATTCCTCTTCTTTTCTAATGGCTATTTAGCCTCCATGATCAATATAATCACTAATATTTTGCCTCTCTTTATGCTTCTACTCTATGTTTACTTGAAAATTGTAGGCTTATTCTGTGGATAAAACGGTCCCTCCTGTAGTTACAGTTTACTATTCTGAACCTAAATGTTAAAGTTGTAAGTCTCTGTGAATCCATATCAATATTTGATATCATTACTGTGTTATTTCAGTCCCAGATAACACTCTAAATCTTGTGCATCACTCCTTTCAATTTCAGTTTCTTCTTATCCCTTTTCCATGTGAGCATCAGCATTAGATTTAGCCATCATTCTCTGAGCCTTAAGTTCAAAAAGAGGAACCAACCTTCTCTGGAGGTTTGGTCTCAACTGCAAGGTCCCATACCTTGAGACCAATTCCATTGTGTCATTGGAATGCTTGGATAGATTCCAAGTAGGGTGCAATTCCAAATGATAACAGTTCTAGGATGTGAATTAATGCAAATGAATGTCTTTAAATACCAAGACATAACAAATTGTCACACAAATGTGTACCAAGTTCACTCTCAACAACTAGTGGAAAAGGGTGAGAGTCAACAATTTGAATGTAAAATTTTAATTTTGGTTCAAATCTATTTTGTGTGCGATCACTCCCATACATCACAAAAATGACATAGGAGTGGGAATGCTAGATTTCAAGATCAATAATGGATATGTGGAAGTATGGACTAATGAATGAGGGGAATGTGTGGGAATAGATGCGAATAAGGTAGGGTTAAGGTCAAAGTGTGTGTAGGTGAGAGTAAATGAGGGTGGATATGGATTGAGAAATGAGCCAAACCTAGCACAAGGGTGTGCCACATGTCATTATTTAATTATATTAAGATATTCTCAAAATGTACCCAAAACTAAATGAAAATTGGTATGGGTATGCAAATTTCGCCATTACATTTTTCTCACAATTTGAGGTGCATGCGATTCTAAAATGAACATGTATTTCAAAGTAAATGAGCACTTACAAACATGAATGGAACGTAAATATTCATCCATAAAAAGGATATTAGGTTCCATGTAAATAAATGGACCCAACTATCTATACCTTTGTGTATTTTCCCTCCTTGGCATGTGCACTCCCTTGGAACTTTAAAAAAAAAAAAGAAGATATGCAATGAATATCTTATGTCTCATATTTGAAATAGGCACAAATACAAGTTATTTTTATGGTCTATAAAAATGAAAAAGTGGGAATATGGTTAGTAAAATTCTACTTGTATGGAAAGTGGTGGTCAAATACTCTAGCTTGTGTGGAGGTAATAGGATGGTATGTGATATTAGGCACTACCATGTCATGTGGTGAAGATCTCTCTAGACACAATGATGAGTCTCTATGTAGTACACATCACTATCTAAAATCTCAACATAAAAATGATATTGACAATATGTGCCTCCTCCAATTGGAGGAATACATCATGTGCAAGGAACTAGAGGAGGGAGAATTTAAAGTGTCCACGAAAAGTAAATGTAATCACATATATAAGCGCATAATCATGTAAAGTAATATGTATAGAATGATAGGCATAAAAGCATGTGGATTGAGGATGCTCATCAATGCATGAGGTTCCACTAGTATGGGCAAATCATAATGTGAAAATGGCCCTAGAGGTGTAATGTAAGTGGTAGGGGGAAGGCATGATGTTCCTAATGTGGCTCTTAGTAAATGATAACACGTGCAAGCATACATAATAGGATAGAGGAAAGCACAATGCCCCCAATATGGTAAAGTGGCTCTAGAACCATAATCAAGAATGTGAGTGCAATATGGTATGGGGAAAGGCATGATCTGCCCAAATGTAAGAGGATAAGCAATGATAGAAAAATAGAGAATGGGAAAGCAAGATGCCCCCAATCTAAAATAGAAACATCTGGCTCTAGAAGCATGATATGCTAATGAAGGCATCAATAGAATGGGGAAAGACATGGTGCCTCCCAATGCAATAGGATGATATGATATTGAAAGCATAATATGGCAATATAAGATGTAAGAAATAAAAATAGGTGCATAGGAGAAATCCAAGCATAAGGTATAATGATGTGATGACGCTCATAAAATAACAAGGTACATAAATGTGTGATCAAAGTATGGTAAGTATCATAAGTATAATGAATGGATTAAAGGAACATTAGTATTTAAACATGCGTACAAAGTAGAAGGTAAGAAGGAAGAATGGAACACCAATGTGGTAGGTATGGGCAAACATAAGAATAAGTAAGGAATGCAAGGACATAATAACTAATGAGGATTGTTATTATCCTCTTCATTTAATTTATATCAATTCAAGGCAATGTCCAAATTTTGTTGCAATAAGAACCTAAAGATTTTAATGCTAACAATTATTCCTAATAAAAATAAAAAATTGAATTTATTGTAATTATTGAATTTAAATTTACACACTTGTTGGAAAAGAAATCATACTTGCAAAATTTAAACACACATGTAGGAATTGAAATTGCAGAAATGAAACTAAATAATTGCTATAATATGGATCCAATTAAATAAATAAAAATGTTGAAAACAAAATTATACACAACTTTTAACATTGCGTCCTCCACCCTTTTCTGTTTTAAAGTCTTCCTGCCAGTTTTGGCTTTGATCGGACCGACATCCAAAATCTTTGCGGCAGATTGGCTAATGTTCCTTGGCTTGACTACATCCACCTCATCATGGGCATTTTCTTGATCTGAGAGAACTTCCTCTTCAATAGCAATCGACTCATTCCCCTCATCAACGAGTAGAGGGCAAGCCAGATTGGCAGACATGTCAACTTCTTTTGCAACATCCCCTGTCTTAGAGAGCTCTTTTTATTTGTTATTTTCTGGAGGGGGTAGGAGCAATGATATGTGTTGTGGAGCATTCTTCTGCGAATCATCAATTCCTAAATTTTTGATTGGTTCTTCGATATTTGTTTATGTGGGATAGGTCCAATGACAAAAAGTGAATTCCACTCTTAGCCCAAGAAGAAGTAAAGAAGAGCAAAGAAAATGGCGGGGCAGGAATAAGAGATATATCCATACAAAATACCACTTTGGGGGTGAAGTTGGTCTAGAAAATGTACAGGAACCCCAAAACAGCTTGGTGCCATGTTCTAGAAAAGAAATATCTGGATAGTAATTCTTAGGAAAGAGTTCTCACCACAACTGAACTTCCTCATAGATCATCAATATGAAACTTCATCAGAAAATGTAGGCCCCTTATAACAGATCACCTTCCGTGGAGGATAAGAAATGGGCAACGTGTGCTGTTCTAGAGAGAGTCATAGAATGACTACATCCCACTAGCTTTGGTGGATGGACTTGGCGAGATTTGCCACCTCACAGAGGCAGCCTATGGTGAAATACTCTTTGATCACATGAACATTCGACTAGTAGACAACATATGGACATTCGAGTGGAAGGAGTTCAAAATGCTAGACTCAAGAAAAAAGAAGTTGTTAATGGCTGAACTTAACAAGCAGACCATTCTATTGGAGAATGGTGAGGATGAAATCTTTTGGTGTGCTGCCAAGACTAAAGAATACTCGGCAAAACTGGGCTATGAGGTGGCCACCCATGATCAAGATGCTTGCTCGTGGCCTACTGACATGTGTTGGGGCAGCAATATACTACCAAAAGCAAGAGATTTTGCTTGGACAACATTTCACAAAAGAGTCTTAACTGGAGAAATATTAATGTAACTGGGGTTCGCCGGCCCATTTCGATGCCCACTATGTAATGCTATTGAGGAAACCAGTGATCATTTGTTCGTCAAATGCAAATTTGCCCTAAAATGTTGGTCTTAATTTCGATATATGCTGGGTTGGCAAGGCCCACTCCTAAACAACATCAGGGACATGTTTGCATCTTGGCCCATCCAGAACAAGGGATCCTTGTGGGCCAGCCTGTGCAAAGCTATGCTAGCCATCATCATCTGGTACATATGGAGGGAACAAAATGCATGAATCTTCAAGAACACTTAGTCAACATGTGATTCGGTCTTGGCCAAATTGGAATGGGGATAACTGAATATCAAAATATGTGTACACAGAATAAAAAATGCAAATTTTTCTATTCATGGGATGAACAAATGATGTGTAACTAGTGCCACCTAACTTCACCCAAAGGTATGGTGGTCAAAAGCAAGAAGGATAGGTCCACAACTAAATGGCTTGATGAAGGAGCATCCCTAGTTCAAGAGCAATCTTGCATCAACCAAAAAAAACATTTGCATTTCAGTTTGTCTCTTTTCATTTTCCATTCAGGCAGTTCAGTCAGTAGCAGTTTCTATATTTTGGTCCGCATTCTACCAAAGTCACATTTTAAACCTTGCAGAGTTGGAATTAACAACTAGACATGTTCATCTACATCATAGCCAGAATTCAGAGCATTTGGATTAGTTACCAAAAAGTTATCACTATCAGAAGATCAACTATTTTCTCATAACAGAGCATCCTGATAGTATCTGATAATCAACTAAAGGAGAAGACTTGCAGAGCATTCCTCGACTGGTGGAACCTAATGACACATCATTCAATGATCTTTGGTTCATGACCAACCTTCCCTAAGATCTATACATCATTCCATTCATTTATGGAGGATTTCTATGCATTTACGTCTAACCTACTTGTGTACACACGTTACAGCTCTTCATTGGAGTTTGTGATCTTCCTTGGCTGACGTAGAGGAACCTTATGATCCAGAGATGATATATAATGATGTAGTAGATCCCTAAGAAAGCAATGATTCACATAGTGATAGTGGATAGTTTAGATTTTGCGTGAAGGAGCTTCAAAGCTATATCTTGTGCTTATTTCGATATTCTGAAATCAAGCCTTTGAGCCCTAATTGTAAGCTCACATGATGCCAGACAAATTATATTTGAATTCTATGATATACTGAATGACTGAATCTGCATTTGTTTCATTTCTTTGAGTTGTTTCTATTGTGTTTACTCTTGCTGCACGGTCTGGACAGTTAATTATGTGAACCCTCCTACCGTGACTACACCAAGTGGTATCAGAGCAAAAGTTCAAATCTTTGGGAGTGAATTGAGCAGAGTGGATGAAGGATTCCATATGATCTTGCTGTAGATATATCACCAAATTGAGGCAGGTTGCTTGTGTCACAACCAATCGCTGATTGTGAGGCAATTGTCACTTTGTAGCCTGATTGCCGAACTTGAGGCAGTTTGCACTTGATCCTAGGAAGAATGCCACTGAGGAGAGTTGCTGCTATTGGAACAATGGCTGGTAGAATGGATGAGATGATGAAAATGATTAAAATAATGCAAATTCAATTGGATGTCGTTGAGGAAGACAGACGAAGAGGATTGACACCTAGACCTAATGTTGAAAGTGATGATGAAGAAGAATTTCAATCCGTTGAACAAATTGGTGAAACCCTAGGAGGTGATGAAGAAGAAGAATCAGATCAAGTAAAGATGTGAGCTATTTCAAAGATTGGAAAGAGACCTAGAGTTGAGGTGCCGAACTATACAAGCAATTTGAACCCTGAAGAATTGATTGACTAGATAAATGACATGGAGGAATACTTTGAGTATGAAGAAGTCGAAGATCCGGAGAAGGTGAAATTTGCAAAGACAAAGTTGAAAGGACATGCTGCTAAATGGTGGAAAGAAGTTTAGTTGGATAGAAACAGAAGAGGAAAAGAAAAGATTACAAAGTGGGATAGAATGGTGGCAAAATTGAAGAATCTGTTTATACATGTTGACTATGAGCTGGAACTGTTGAAAAGATTGCAAAACATGAGACAAAAGGAGAAATCTGTGAATGAGTATACTGAAAAATTTCATTTAAGATGATCATAAGGATAGGACATAGTGAAGCAAGCAAGGAAAAAATGGCTAGATACATCAATGGACTGAGATTGAACATTCAAGAGGAACTAAGCTTGGTAAGGATGACATATTTGAAGGAAGCATATTAGTTTGCCCTGAAAGTTGAAGAAAATCTAAATAAGAGACATGATAAGAGACAAAGAAGTAGAGGGGGTAAATTTTGGAGAGGTAGACTATTTTCTGGAGGTGAGAGATCATTTGTGGAGCAGAACAAGCTTGACAACACATTCAAGAAGGAGGACAAAGATAGCAATGCATACTAGAGTAATGATAGAAATTTTCATCACAGAGGTAATTATAATTCATACCGGAATGAAGGATACATGAGAGAAGGAAGAGGATTTGATAAGAGAACATTTAGAGGCACTTGTTTCAAGTGGGGAGGTGAAGGACATAGAGCATTTGAATGTAATCAAGGGAGTACAAGCAAGAGAACAGAGAACAGTGGAAGAGTAGCCTATGTTGAAGAAGAATCTATTGGATCACCTAGTTTAGTTGGTAAACCAGAGAAAGGAGAATGACTTGTGATGAGGAGAGCACTCTTTCAAGTAGAGATAGATGAGGAACCACCATAAAGGAAAATTTTATTTTGAACTAGATGCAAATTAGGAGGTAAATGTTGTAAAGTTGTAATTGATAGTGGTAGTTCTGATAACCTAATTTCAGAGGAGATGGTGACTAAGCTGAAGTTGGAAAGATTGAAACACCCTAAACCCTATTAGATAGCATGGATTCATGATGATCATAAGGTACTGGTGAGTGAACAATGTTTGGTGAAATTTCATATTGGATCATATCATGATGAAGTCTTGTGTGATATTATGCTTATGGATGTATGTCATATTTTGTTGGGTAGACCTTGGCAGTATGATAGAAAAGCTATACATGATGGGAGAAAGAATACATACACTATAACATCAAATGGGGAGAGAATTACTTTGATTCCTTTGGAAGATGATCCTAATAGTGAAGTATGTGGAAATGCTAGAATCTATTTGGTAGATGGAAGAAAATTTCTACATGGTTTGAGACATGAGAATATGTGTTATGCCTTGATTCCTAAGAGGCTTGAAACATTAAAGGAGATTGAAGAATCACAACCGGAGGAGATAAAAGAGTTGCTAAAAGGGTATGAAGACATCATATCAGACAGTGTACTTGAAGGATTGCCACCTACAAGGAGTATCAGTCATCATATGGATCTTATACCAGGAGCCAGTTTTCCTAATAAAGAAGCACATAGAATGACACCGACAGAGAATTAAGAATTGAATAAGCAGATACGAGAATTGTTGAGCAAAGGTTTAATCAGAGAAAGTTTGAGTCTTTGTGCAGTACCTGCAGTGTTAGCACCTAAGAAAGATGGAGAGTGGAGAATGTGTACAGACTTTAGAGCAATCAACAAGATCACAGTTAAGTATAGATTTCCTTTACCTAGGATGGATGATATCATGGATTGTTTGAGTGGAGCAAAATATTTCACAAAGATAGATTTGAAGAGTGGATACCATCAGATCATAATCAGAGAAGGAGATGAATGGAAAATCGCTTTTAAGACAAATGAAGGATTGTATGAGTGGTTAGTGATGCCTTTTGGATTGACAAATGCACCTAGTACTTTCATGAGGTTGATGAATGAAGTTTTGAAGAAATTCTTAGGTATGTTTGTTATTGTGTATTTGGATGACATTCTAATTTTTAGTAAGACAAAAGAAGAACATTTGCAACACCTTAGAAAAGTATTGCAGAGACTGAGAGAAGAGAAATTACTAATAAACATCAAGAAGTGCAGTTTCATGAAGGAAGAATTGGTATATTTGGGATTTGTGATTTCTGTGGAAGGATTGAAGATGGACCTTGAGAAAGTAAGAGCAATTGTTGAATGGCCTACACTAGAAAGCATTGGAGAGGTTAGATCATTTCATGGATTGGCTAGTTTCCATAGGAAGTTCATTAGAAATTTTAGTTCAGTTTGTAACCCTATGATAGAGACAATGAGAGGTGACAGAAAAGACTTTAAGCGGACATCAGGAGTAGATAAAAGTTTTGAATTGTTGAAGCAGAAAGTGATAGAGCAACCTGTTTTAGCATTACCAGATTTCAATAAGGTATTTCAAGTTGATTGTGATGCAAGTGGGAGTGCAATTGTAGTGTTAAGTCAAGAAGGTAGACCTATAGCATATTTTAGTGAAAAGTTGAATGATGCAAGGAGAAGATATTCAGTTTATGATCAAGAGTTTTATTCCATAATTAAAGCCTTAAAGAAGTGGAGACATTACTTGTTGCCTAAGGAGTTTGTGTTGTATACAGGTCATCAAGCTTTGTAGTATTTGAATAGTCAAGGTAAGTTGAATCAGAGATATATGAGATGGGTAGAGTTCATGCAGAGTTATACTTTTGTGTTGAAGCATAGGAGTGGAAAATCAAACAAAGTTGCTAATGCATTGAGTAGAAGAAGGAACTTGTTGACAGAGATGAGAGTTGAAGTGTTGGGATTTGATGAATTGAAGAACATGTATGAGGGAGACACTGATTTTGCAAAACCATGAAAAGCATGCAAGGAACTTGTTGTGACAGATAGAAGTAAGTGGTTGGATTATTTCATTCAGGAAGATATGTTGTTCAGAGGAAGTCAGTTGTGCATACCTAGAAGTTCAATGAGAGATAATTTGATCAAGGAGAAACATATTGGTGGATTGGTAGGACATTTTGGGATTGATAAGATAGTGACATTGGTGAGTGAAAATTACTTTTGGCCTCAGATACATAAGGATGTTAGGAAATTTGTGCAGAGTTGTAGAGTTTGTCAAGTTGCAAAAGGGAGTAGTTAGAATATTGGATTGTATAAACCTTTGATAGTACTGGAGAGACCTTGGGAAGACATAAGTATGGATTTTGTGATGGGATTGCCTAAGACACAGAGAGGACATGATTTAATATTTGTAGTGGTAGACAGATTTTCAAAGATGGCACATTTCATACCTTATAAGAAGACAACTGATGCAGTGCATGTAGCAAACCTATTTTTCAAGGAGATTATAAGATTGCATGGATTACCTAAGAGCATAATTTCAGACAGAGACACCAGATTTCTTGGATATTTTTGGAATACACTTTGGAAGAAAATGAAGATAGATTTGAAGTTCAGTTCATCTTTTCATCCATAGATTGATGGACAGACAGAGGTAGTGAATAACAGTTTGGGAAACTTGTTGAGATGTTTGGTTGGAGAGAAGGCAGGAAGTTGGGACTTGATTCTTTCACAAGAAGAGTTGACATACAATAATTTAGTGAATAGGAGTACCAAAAGAACACCTTTTGAGATTGTTACAGGAGTAAACCCTAGAGGAGTTGCAAAATTGAGAGATCTTAGTTTAGAAGAGAGGAGAAGTGCAGAAGCAGAAGAATTTGCAAATCACATGAAGACAATGCATAATCAGGTGAAGAGGCATTTAGAAGATATGAAAAACAACTATAAGGAGCAAGTAGATGAAAAGAGAAGATATAAAGAATTTGTAGTTGGAGATGAAGTGATGGTGTACTTGAGAAAAGAAAGATTTCCTATTAGGACATATAGTAATTTGAAGATGAAGAATTTTGGATCTTGTAGGATACTTAGAAAGTTTGATTCAAGAAATACATATGAGGTGGAGTTACCAGAGACATTGGGCATATCACCTATTTTCAACATTGCAGACCTACATTAGTATCAGGAAGCAGAGTTTAGTGACAACCTTGAAGAGGACTTGAAGAAGCAGTTACCACAACAAGCACCGAAGCAGATTGAAGACATTTTGGATGGTACAGTTGGATGCAGCACCAGAGGAAGATAATACAAAGAATACCTTGTGAAGTGGAAAGGCAGACCGGAAGAAGATTCATCATGGATTTCTCAGGCTAAGGTGGACCGTCTTGGTTTTCCTCCAGCCCCATCAAAGTGAGGGACTCACTTTTTCAATAACCCTAGATGTTTGATGCAGGAGCATCCCTGGTTCAAGAGAAATCTTGCATCAACCAAAAACATTTGCATTTCAGTTTGTTTGTAGCTCAGTTTGTTTCCTTTCATTTTCCAGTTCAGTTTAGGCAGTCCAATCAGTAGCAATTTCTGTATTTTGATCTACATTCTACTGCAGTCACATTTCAGACCTTGTGGAGTTGGACTTAACATCCAGACATGTTCATCTACATCATATCCAAAATTCAGAGCATTTGGATCAGTTATTGGAAAGTTATCGCTATCAGAAGATCAATTATTTTCTCAGAACGGAGCATCTTGACAGTCTCTGATAATCAGCTAAAGGAGAAGACTTGCAGAGCATTCCTTGACTTGTGGAGCCTAATGGCACATCATTCAATGATCTTTGGTTCATGGCTGACCTTCCCCGAGATCTGCACATCATTCCATTCATTTGCAGAGGATTTCTATGCATTTAGGTTTGACCTACCAGTGTACACAAGTTACAGCTCTTCATTGGAGTTTGTGATCTTCCTTGGTCAATGCGAAGGAACCTTATGATTTGGAGAGGATATATAATGATGTAATAGATCCCTAGGAAAGCAGTGATTCACATAGTGATAGTGGATAGTTTAGATTTTGCGTGAAGGAGCTTTAAAGCTATATCTTGTGCCTATTCTTATATTCTGAAATCAGGCCTTTGATCCCTAATTGTAAGCCCTCATGATGTCAGCCATATTATATTTGAATTCTATGATATAATGAATGACTGAATTTGCATTTGTTTCATTTCTTTGAGTTGTTTCCATTGTGTTTACTCTTGCTACACGATCTGGATAGTTCATTCTGTGAACCCTCCTATCGTGACTACATTATGGCTTCTCCCACCATTAGGTAGAATGAAGCTAAACTTTGATGGTGCAACATAGAAGAATCTGAGGGAGTCTGATGTTGGCTATATCATATGAGACTACCATGGCTGCTTGGTGTGGGCAGCTTCGATCAAATTACCTGAAGGAACCAACAATAATGCTGAGTTTGCAGCATTAGTGGAGGGAATAAAAATATAGAGAAATGAGGGTGGACCAGCTGGACATTGAAGGCGTCTCAACATTAATCATCAACGTTGTCTCTTCAGGCTTGGCTCCAAGCTGGAAGTTTAAAAAGTGGATCAAACGAGCAAGGAAGCTGTTAGATGGTGTTACAAATGATACAATCACACACATATTCTGAGAAGCAAATGCAGCTGTTGATCTTTTGTCTAAATGGGCAATTGATCAATCTAGCCCCTTAATCTAGTCGGATAAGGCCTCAACATGGGGAGAGTTGGATGAAATACTGGCAGCTGATCACTGATAGTTTGTCCAACATCAAATTTTGCTACTACATACGTAGATTAAGAGATCTCGGGCGTATTTGAGGGCATCAAAATTTTGGTTTTCTCTCCTTGTGAATAGGACAATGTAACTTTTTCTGAGATTTAATAAAATGGGAGCTATTCCCATTGGTAGTAGTTTGCCAAAAAAAAATTATACACAAAACTAAAATAATAAAAATAAATAAATAAATATCAAATGTTGTCCTCTTCCTTAAGATGAGTGGCCTAATCCTCCCTTGGAATTGGACCAAGATTAATCACCCAACTATTGTGCTCAATGCTCCAAAATTTATTACTTAAACAAATACTACAACTTTTTTCTAAAAATTGTTGTATCTATTTTTATTCTAAATCTACTATCTATATTTTTAAAAAATGTTCTCTTTAGAGTTGGGAAGTTTATTTATTCATTAGAGATCTTCAACCAACTCACCAAATTAGAGGAAAGCATCCCACTAAACTAGGTCTATAATTACATTTCCTACTCTTATGATAAATGAACTTATTTTATTCTCTACATTTATCTCCCCTACTCATATGCTAAAGGAACAACTTCCTTTATTCTCCACATTTATATTTTCTACTCCTATGCTAAAGGAACATTTTCTTTTATTATCTCATTACACTATGATAACTCATCCACAACCTTTTAGGAGAAAAGGTTGGGTATCTTCTTATTATTTTTCTACCTTTCTTTTTATTTTAAATACAATAAAAATTTATCTTCGACCTTTTAAGAGAAAAGGTTGAGAGAATGTTAAGTCCATGGATTTGACTAGATCATGAAGTTGGAACACTACAAAGTTGGGTGGAATGAAGCTAAAATACTTTGGAGCTAACTAGAATAAAGCTTGAGCACTTTGGAGTTGGTTGGAATGAAGTTGGAATGCTCTGGTGTTGGCTAGAATGAAGCTAGAATGCTCTAGAGCTACTCTAGAGCTGACTCTGGATCATATTAAAAAAATATTGAATTCTATTTTCCAAGAAATATTAGGAAATGTTAAAAATTAGATTGTAATAAACTTCTAAGAAACATAGGAAGTATACTTCATATTCTATCTTAAATAAATTATCAATTCTTAAAATGACATCTTAATCCACTTTTAATAGTAATTTTAGGAGAGAATAGGGGTTAACTTTTTGAACTTTATGAGACATTTTTTGGCTTTATAATCTCGCTACAACTAAGTTCTTCTAGGTCATCCTACGAGCTTGTGCTCTTTCTATGGGTTTGTTGCATTATATTCTACGTAAAATCAACATGTCTCTTCTATATTTCCTTCTTTCAAAGTGTTCATATGCTTTCTCTATGGTACTGGTCCATGATAAAACTCATTATATCTTTATTAGTTACGTACACTTAGAATTCTTCCGTTCTTTCCATATTTGTCTGTTCTAGTAGAATTTTATGAAAACTTTTTCAAACTTAAAATGGGCATAACTTTCACATTTTCTAATAAAAATTTACAATTTAATATGTTTCAAAAATCTAAGAGGAAAATGAACAAAAATCAAAAACTATGTGATGAGATTATTTAAGACATGCAAGCAATTTTTGTTGCAAACAATGTGTATAGTAATGGCAACACCCAAGATTGTAGATAGTCATAATGTGGGAGCATATACAAGGTATGCAAACTATTGATCAAATGTATCATAGAGATTAGTTTTCATAGACTACAACGATAGTAGGTTATGCACAAATATCTCTTCAAATAATTTTGAGAATTTTTATTAGTTATTTTTGGAAAGGGGTACCATTTTACTAATTTTTAACTCTATTTTTTCACATCACATTCTCATATACATTTATATTTATTTTATGCTGTCAAATCTTCACATGTGGTTTAAATCCCACTTTTTATCTCATCGACAATCAACATCTCTTCAAACTTTTCAAAACATACCATTACTAAAATATCTCATCTGTAACAAGTGGACTGATGTGGACAATTTTTTTCTTTTTAATTAACATTCCTAAAAGTGGACTTATTTGCAATTAAAACAACTAGTTATATTTAAGAATAAAATAATAGAATATAGCTTAGTCATATTCTAAAGTTATCCTTGCTTTCTTTATGTCACATGATTCTAATGCTAGAGAAACAAGAGAGACTAGTAAAATCCTTTATTTGTAGTATAAACTTTTTAGAAAAAAATCACCATTTGCTGGTTTTTAACTTTTTCCTCTTTTTTCATTAGAATCTATAGTTTTGGAATAGAATATGAGCTCTATTAAATGGAAAAGTGAGATTTAGCCTAAAAGGTTAAACTAGATCAAACCCTCTTCTATCAACATTGGAACACAAACCAAGTTTAGATTCTACCTTGTGAGGATAGCCAAACTACAGGGGTTTTTTCCCTTTGTTGTATAAAAGAGTGTCAACCAAATTCAACCGACCAAACTAGGGCAAAGCATGAAACCCTAATTGAGCAAGATCAGTGAATAGTAGACGAACATAAATAGATACAGGAAATCTAATACCACAACAGAGTTTAGAGAATAGAGGAGAATTAGGATCCGATTTTGAGAACAGAGAGGTACCAGGGGCATTGGGCGCCTTAGACCTAAATTAGGGTTTTGTAGGATCTCTGAATCTGGGTGCCTTCACCTACTTGTCTTCCTATCTCCTATCACTTGTTATCTTTAGATTCCTCCGAATGTGACCTGCACACAAACAAGAAGGGAAAAGGGTTGGTGCTATTTAGGAGCTTGCCTAAGTCAAGCTCTATGAATGGTGTTTCCACCTCCATAATATAAATGATGAGAGATCAAAGAGTGTGTGTCTTAAGAGGGCAGAGACAAATATGAAGTAGAATGGAATGTTGTAATAAAGCATGAAGGAAAGAAGTCACCATGAGCATGGAAACCCTAGCTTGTTTGATGTGGCATCACAACTTGACTCAAGAAGTGGGTGTAGCCTCAAAGAAGTAGAGAGATCTTCACAATACCTGCAAGAAGTTAGTACAACAGTGATAATCCACCATAGAGAGCTTTAGAGAAGAATAGAGAGCGTGAGAGAGAAATAGTGCAAGTGTGTCTAGATTACTAAGATGTTCAAATGAATAAACTAACTTGCTTATATATGCATTCCCGCTCACCAACAATGAATAAAACCAAATGGGTCTGACATGTATAAGCCAAGGAGGTGTTCTAAGCTGACACCACAAAAGTAGGGCCGGGGCTAACATTTGGGACCAGGGTGATAGACAATCTAGTCCTTTAGCCCCACAAACTCTGAAGGGTGCCAATTAAGGTGGGCTTAGACCTGTCCTAAGTTTATTTTGTCAGGTTTATTCATCGGGATTGGGAATTGATTGCTTATTGCTCTAATAGGTGTCAAAATAGGTCTTGATTAACAAGGGTACACATTTCACTCTATAACATTTAGCCCCCACTTTAGCATGGGTACAAGATTACATTTGAAATCATACTAAAGTAAGGAGAAGACAAATTTCAATCATGTGAACTACACTAATAATGGGTAGCACTTTCTGGGACATCCTGATTTTTGTTGAAATCACATATTTTTATAAAATATAATGATTTAAGCCTTGAAAGGTTCCATTTAAAGGATTGTAATTGAATAGGGTTTGATCAAACCCCCTTGGATAGAACCCTGCTAGTTTTAAACCATACCTGTCATGGAGTCTCCTCTACACCTATCAAAATACTGATAAAAAACTACTTTTGATTTACCTTTTGGGGGATCAAATGAATTCATTTAAAATTTTATGTTTTGTAAGTATGTAGTCCTTATTATAAGCTTCCCAAAAAGTATAATTTTAAATATATTTAATTTGATTATTATATTCATTTTTTATTTCTTGTGAATGTAGGTTTTTTAATGAACATCAAGGTCTCTATTTCATACATACAAAAAAAAAGGAAAATATAGGAAAAAAATTCTAAAAAATGTGTGTTCTCTAGGTATTGATGTCCTTATTCCAACAAAGAAAAAAAAGAATTCCGATACATACAAAAAAAGTTATGCTTTACACAGTACACCTATGTCTAAATTGTAATTGGTTTTACTTCAAAAGTTAATTAAAAGAAAAATATTCAATAAAACAGTATGAAACCAAATGCATCCTCTAGATATCATAGTTAAAAATCCAAATTCGAAAAAAATAGAATTTTATCCTTCATAGAAAAAAGTTATGTTTTACACAGTGCACGTCACTCTTTAAAAATGTTGTTTACTATTAGAAACTAGTTATTGAAGGAGATGGAAAAGGAAATATAATTTGATTCCAAAAAAAATTTAAAAAATATATTTAGAATCTACAAACAAAATGCAACAAATCGTTAGTTTACATCATCTTCAAATTCCTCACGGTTTAGCAACTATAGGTGTTTGAAAGTCAAGATTTTTTTTAAAATGTTCATTTCAATGTCAACTTTGGCCAAAAAGTGTAATCCACTATTGTGCAACAAATATAGAGTCCATAAAATGTCACCAAAATTGAGGGGTGATCAAGCCCCCAAGTTTAGGATTCTAGGAGTCTATGAAGATTAGCAAGAGGAGTTGTATACACATAAGACACAAGGCATACATTAAGCACTTAGAAAACATGAGACAAGACAAGACAAGACATACACAATGCATACACTTTGAGAAATTATAATGTATACATGCAATACACAAAGTATACATGCTTGACACAAAGCATACACATAAGGCATAAAGTATACATAGAATGCCCATGAAACACACATGGAATACACACATAAAATGTAAGGAGAATACATAGAGAAAACACACGAGGCACACATGAGGCATGAAGAATGCATAGAGGACAAGAATATAAGAGGAGAATACACACATCATACAACAATCACAAGAAGCACAAAATAGAAGACCTTGAGTCAGCATAACAGAAGACCTTGAGTCAGCATGACAAAAGAGACCTCAATCTAAAGGGTTGTCTCAATCGCCATGCATCATTTCTCAAGATGCAATAAGTAAAATGCTAAGAAGGGGTTAGTTAGAAATTGGAAGAACAAGAGGGTACAAACACATCATACACATAACCCACATCAAGAAAAAGTGTTTCTACTCAAGGAAACACATAACCCACCTCCTGCAAGAGGATTTGTACATGAAGCCTTGTAGAATAATAAGGTGTTGCAACCATACCCAAAGGTACTCTAGAAAAACTCAAGTTGGTGGTTCCAACCCTTCTCCCAAATGTGCAAGGAGCTTCAACCTAGGAGAACAAGATAGACTTGAGATCTTGCTTCCGTGCTTGCCACAGTCCTTTCCAAGAGAGTGCAGTAACAAAGATAATCAAGTGTTTTGATAGAAATATGAGAGTAAGGCTCATAGCAAAATATATGCCCCCACCTTAAAGTGATTGCTAACTCCATCAGGGAAGAATAGGTAAGAATTGTAAGAATTGTAAAATAGGCATGAGAGCTTTCTAGAAGCACATACCCAAATGATATGTGTTCTCAAAAGCTACATCACCACAAGGGGTTGCCCTAGGATGAGCAAACCAAGGCAATGCTTGCAGGCATGATATACAATGGATTGTCTAGTCATGGTATGATGCCGAGCATTGCAACAAGGTGCCACATAAATATGAGGACAACGAAAGGAAGATCACATGAAAGCAATGATTGAATAACGAAACAATGCTAAATCATCCAAGAAAAATAACAAAATTGTACATCATGACATATAGAAGAATTAAGATACATATAGAGGAATGACACAACGCATTCCTTCTCTTTGTACCTTTGTGCTAACAAGGGTGCCAAGGGAGAACTAACCATCAACAAACATCACAATACGGGGATAATAGTATGTACAAGAATAACACAAATGAGAGGGAGGGACCACACTTGCGAGTTGGCCTCTAACAAATCGTCCTCCCCCAACTTTCTTATTATAAAATGGATGGAGGACAAGGTGCTATAGGGAATACATCCAACGTGGTGAAAAGTGATAGAGCTATACCATGTTTGAAGTTGTTGAATTTTGTCACCCAAGGCTCGACATTCCTTAGTGGAATGGCCAAGAGCTCGATGATATGCATAGTAATGAGGTGTCGAATGATTATTTTGTAGAATCTTTTTGTGTTTTAGAGAAGGAAGAGTGATTAAGCAGTTTTTGAGTAGACTCAGCAACCTACACTCTTGTTGAGATAGAAGAGAAGATATAGGTGGAGTAGGAAGCAACCCTTTTTGTTGTGAATATGGTGGAGAGAACGTAGGAGAAGGTCGAAAACCTAAACCTACTTTAGACAAGTGCGGTGTTGGTTCTACGGGTTCCTTAGTTCCTTGTTCTTTTCATCCTAACCCATTTCCATTGTATCCAAGTTTAGAAAGAATTTTGAATCCATGCCTATAACGTTTCTCCAAATCCACAGAAAGAGGAGAGACTACACTATTAGCTTTGTTGAAATAAGAAGTGTGATCATATGTTGAAAAAATATAAGGATCATACTTTTGATCATGGTGAGGAGGGTCAATCTTTGTTTCAACAAACCTATTGGGGTTGAAATCTAAAGGGACCTCGTCATTACCAAGACATGTATTAGAAGAAGATGATCAATTAGATTTGAGATTTTTAGATTGAGATGATATTTTACAACCTCTTATCATCATTAGTGGTAAAATCAATATCAAAAGTTTCATTGTCATTACTTTTGAGTTTAAGTTTTTTAGGAGTAGGATATTGTGTTGAAGAAATTTCATTTATCTTCAAGGTTTTTGGGTGTGATGGTGAGATTTTATATTCACCTATGAAGGTGGGTGTAAAATCTAACGAACCCCAATCATCACCGAAAAATGCATTCAAAGGACCAAAACTATCCTGACCATTATTGTTGTTAGTAGCAGAGGGTAGTGGTTTGGATTTTGTTAAAGAAGGGATCAAATTATTTAGAGGGATTTGATGTCTTGCTTCCATTGGCAAGCAACTTTCTAAAATTGGATCAGCTTCAATCGTATGGAACTTGTTTTCAAAAATAAACTTTATTGAACGATGAAGAGTAGACAGGATTGTCCCCATGGCATGAATCTAGGGTCTACCAAGAAGGAGATTGTATGTGAGAGGATTAGGCATGACATGGATAAGGGTAGGCAATGTCATAGGTCCAACCTTAACATTTAAGGTGATTGTACCTAATGATTGTCTACCAACATTATCAAAGCCATGAATATTGAGTTTATCTTGTTTAATGAGAGACATATCAACATTGATTTTATATAACAAGTCTATGCCACAAAAATTAAGACCTGATCCACCATCAATCATAGTGTGTCTTACCCTCATTCTATTAATAATGACAAATATCATAAGAGGCTCATATTGGTTTTGCACTTCTATGGGAGGTAATTCATGTTGTTGAAATAAGATATCTGATGTTGTCACATGCATACAACTAAATAGAGATGCTACATTATTCGGTCTAACAGAAGGTGGAACAACTACCTTTTGTAGAGCTTCTTGGAACATTATGTGGTATCTAGGCGGTGTTTATATTAAATCCCATAGAGAGACCTTAGTCGGAGTAGCGTGGAGTTACTTGTAGCCAAAGTAGCACCTAGAGCTACTCGATGAGATCGTATTCTCTACCAACATGTTGAGGAAGATGAGGAGGTGGGGAAAGAAAAGGTTGAGAAGGTGGAAGAGAAGTGGGCACACTCGGTGCTTGCTTACTTTGCTTGTGATTATGGGTGTTGTGTGTGTGAGTAACCGCATGATAATGAGGTTGTTGCAACACATTTTAAACATCTTGATTCTTTTGATTAATTTGCTTTGCAAAGTTGAGAATGTAACCAGGAGGTCGAGATGGTTTTGGAACACCTCGAACTATAATCATAGGTTTAGAGAAAGGAGGTGGATTAGGTGCCTAATCCATAATGATTTTAGGAATATTTTGAACATTAATGCACTTATTCACTATCGCCTTAGTGGGTGGAATAAGTCTATTAATGATGATGGCATTTATATTGAATATTGGGCATAAAGTGAAAACTTAGTTACAAATATTAAATGAGGGGTTAATGGTTTTATGTATCCATGGTTTTAGTACACATGGTTTTCTCCATACTACATCTTGTATTTATGTGAGCTTGATTCTATAAAAGATAGCACATGGTTAGTAGTTGGGGTTGGTTGTTGGTTGTTTTGGGTTGTAGGTTGTCATTGTATTGAGTATCTCTTGTAGGTTGCATGTGTGAGGGTTTGAAGCATGGCATGAGATGTGTGGTTACATGCTTGTTCACATGGAGTGCATGTAGAGAGCTTGATGATCTTCAAAAGTATTCATGGAGGCCATGTATTGTAATGTTTATTGTTGAATAATACAATGGATATGAATGCTTTTGGAGGATGAGTTTTTTCCCTCATGGAGGGTTTTCCCATGGTATATCTTTTGTCACCTTGACGGTATGTTTGCTTATTCTTTTACATGTCGATTTTTGAATACTATGTTTACATATTAATCTCTCATTGGGTTATGAGGAAATTGTCTTTATGGCTGTAAATTTCCATCAGTCACAATGTATGCATCACATAATACATAGTCTAACACTAGATGGTAATACAAAACATCATCAATCAAATACATCGATGGCCATACAAAACATCACATACAGTAATAAAAGATATAAAGTCAAACCATAAGCATCCAAAATGCATAGCCAAATGCCTCGAAAGTTTGATACAAAAGATCATAACCAATGTATCCCATAATACACTATCAAATCACTTGATGCAAAAAATGATATCAAAATCGAAAGACACACAAGGCACATATACTAGTGGGCATTACAACTAGGCCTCTCTTTTGCTAGTTGTCCACCTCATAGGCAAGGTACCACATTTATCAAAAGTTATTTCAATCATATTAAAATCTCAGAACAAAATGTAAGTGGCAACAAGAATTGAATCATAATCCATCTCCAGAGAAGAGAGATCGTTCAACATCATTAGAAGCATAAGCATTAATTACTCGAAATGAATGATTATCAATGTTGAAAAAAGCCCATAATGTTCTATTAGGGAGGTCACATCCCTAGTCAGCTAAATGTCGATGCCACTTAGGAGAGAGAAAGGTGGCACAACCATGACCTACTTCACCATTGCTACACAAAGAGCGTTTGGCTAGCCATATGACACAACAAGCAATAAAAAGCATAAAACTTAAAATTTTAACTTCTTGTAAGAAAAAAATGTCCAAACCTGGAAATCTTTGTTGAGTGTCTCACACAAAATATTTTCTTGTGAGGTCTATTAGACCCCGAATATTCCACTCTAGATGAAATTTATTGATGAGATTCAAGAGTCATGTCCTCACTATCTAGCTCATTAAGAGTTGCATAGTTGTTTTGCAAGAACTGTTGCTTTCCGTCGAAGTTGCCTACATGAATGACTAGCTGGTTATGTTGTCATTTATCTAGAATACACTTGCCCTCTTCCAGATAGATGGACTGTGAGAACATTGTTGAATCACTAGAGGATGAGAGGAAGAAGAGAGGGTAATAATTTTTGGTTGAGATGATAACACATAAACCACTTGTGGCATTCTAGTAAACTTTGTCTTGTTTGCCTCACCAGATGACTCATTGAGGGAAAAACCACTTTCTTTGTGTCCTAAGGTTTTGAAATTGTACCACCCTGATACTTCAGTGGCTAACAAACATTACCAACTAAGGTTTTAAGTAGAGCACTACCAGTGCTCGTATTCGTGTTATTTTTGTGACTAACCATAGTTCCAGCCAACCTTTTTTTTACAAGAGAAGCATCAGTAGTTGACAAGGAGCAGGTTTGTTTCAAGAAGTAACCAAGGGCACTCCCTAATCTTATGATTAGAGGATTGACAATGAAAGCACATGTTTAGAAAATTCAAATAAATCACACATTGTGTGTGTGGCATTTGACCAATCTAAATGTCAATGGTTTCCCTTAGGTCTTTTGAGAGATCAATTTCAACATAGATATGCTTTTGCAAATGAGCTGAGAAAAATTGTCAAGCTCACACAAATGACACTCCCTAGCGAGGCTATTATTTTTGGCCATAAGTTCTAACATTGCAAGGGCAACCCAGGAAACTCCACCCAGGTAGGGTCATGGAGAGCTCTCTCCTTAAAGACTACTCTAGGGTGTGAAAACGAGAAGGGACACACAAATAAACTAGGGGCCATATTTGAGAATGGCCTCCAAGTGACTAGCTTCAACATAGCAAAAGAGGAAAAACCCTTTTGTAAGGTTTTGAATAGCATCAAGGCGAATCCAATCCAGGACCCAAGCCTTGGTCACCCATTCTTTAAGCATGCTTTCAAGGGGACTATCTCAACAAAATAGTTGATCAAAGTGAAATTTTCAAGCTATCAATAGGCACTATCAAACTCTAGACTGAGAAGAACCACATCCAAAGGTGTTTTAGAAGACATGACTCGTTGAATACCTTAGGGATGAATTTTCTAGCTTGCTTTGGTGGTGCCATACTCATTTGTCGTCAAACCTTCAATATCAGTGGCAATTGGGTGAATGAAGTTTGAGGCCATTTAAAGAGGGGGGAAATGTTTATAGGCGTGGCAAATGAATAGATGCCACAATAAATGTAGAAAAATAGGCTGGGCTTAAATAACACATACTAAGCTTTGACTTGCTTAGGTGGCTGGTGGGCCCCTTCTCTTATTGACACATTAACAAAACAAAGTAAGAGAAAGGGCCCACCAGCCACCTAA
This sequence comes from Cunninghamia lanceolata, assembly GCA_027924645.1. Classification (NCBI taxonomy): domain Eukaryota; kingdom Viridiplantae; phylum Streptophyta; class Pinopsida; order Cupressales; family Cupressaceae; genus Cunninghamia; species Cunninghamia lanceolata. The sequence goes on from BSBN01000159.1 coordinate 3,029,878, forward strand.
GCAAGTCAAAGCTTAATGTGTGTTGTTTAAGTCCAACGAGAAAAACATTGCAAACTCCTACTTCAAAGAAGTAGTATGACATAAGGGAGCACACTAACATACACAAGCAAAGCCAAGGCTAAAACTCTAGGAGAGCAAAACCAAGCTCTTACCCATTTTCGATCTCTAGCTCTTAGTAAAACACATTTCAAAAAACTTTTCCCCCTGTTAACTAGAAGACCCTCACTATTGATTTTTGAATTTGAATAGTTTTTCAATTTATTAAGTTAAATTAATCCCCTGTATAGGAGTTTAAGCAAAAAGCCGAAGCCGAAACATGAAGCTGAGTAATCATGAGAACCCCTCTCGTAATCAGATTTTGATTTAAAAAAAACAGAACTTGGGACCCACCATATCACAACTGGGGAATTTCAGCATTCAAAATTTGTGTCTTGAGCGGTGGAGAGCGTGGCATACCTTCGCCACCACGCTCTCATCACGTTCGCATGATTATCGTTTAATTACTCTTCATCTCGCTATTTTTAACAAAAAACAGAAGAAAGTCCAATCAAAAGTCACATAAGATGCCAAACAGCATTCAATCGACGTCCCAAATGCGAATGTTGTTAAACATTAAATGGATTCTTTGAGTAACTCCTCAGAATTGATATGCGTTAATGTTATCATTGCAAATGGAGAAGGGGATAAGTGCATGATTCATCATATCCGGAAGTCAACAAGCTCTCCACCATATTTTCCAATTTTCCAGCATGAAGCTACCCTGCCTCGGCCATTACATTACTCTTATTGTTCTATATATAGATCGTACAATGCTCATACAAATGGAGTTCACATTGCATTCTGTTCAAATCTGCTTGGGAGTTTCATAACTTTCCTTTGGTAGCATTTTGTTGGCAGACATTCGATTGGAAGGTGAATATGGCATTAGCAACTAGGACCACCCAAAGGCATGATTTCATTACCCAGTCGCTGAGATTGGTCATTGCAATACTTTTTGTTGGATGGATTGCTCTCTGGTTTCTGCGGCCATTGAAGGTTTGGGAGAATCCTTGGGTGACTCTGTTAGACAAAACAACTACCTCTTCTTTTGGTGATGCTGGTATGATTTTTCCAAAAAAATTCTAAAGCATTTCATAGGCATACTACCTTTTAGCCTTTAGGTTATTCATGTTAATTACTAGGAATTCATTTTTGGCAGAAATGTTGCTTGTGTTTTCTAGAAGTTCAGCTGTGCAATGAGGCAATGCAAGAAACAAGCTTATCCCAAACTGATGTTGTGATTTTCCTTGCTTTGAAGGTGATATTGATTTTAGAGGTTTTACTTCAATGGAAAGATGTTTGTAATTGTAACCAACAGAAGTCCAGTCTTGTCTTAAATGCTAATATCCACTGAAGAGGAAATTATGCGGCCTACTAAATACTCCAGTAGCAATGGTTGGATTATTTCCCACATGCTAGGACCATGGCTACTGCCCTTAATCCGAGGGAAATTAATCGGCCAATTAGTTTGCTGCCTGTAAAATTGTAGTGAAGGCCACAGTCTACTGAATTCTGTTATCTCCATAATTTATGAAAGCATTTGAGTGACTACAATCTTTATTGTGATGTGTATGGTGCTCTTAATTTCTTAAAACTGATTGTTATTCAACTGGTAAAACTCCAAGCACACGTCCACAAGGGCTCCAGGGTTTGAACATTGTTTGTCTCGCTTAAAACACTTGTCAACCACTGCCCACACAGCCCAACAAATTCCTGTCTGATGTATTAATTCAATTCATCGAAATCTATTTAGCTTTACTAACTAGGGAATACAAGTCCAGCTAGGATTAACCCAGCATAACAAATCAAGCATGGAAGTGGACTGCCATTCGTTTGTTCAGATTTAGTTGTTTGTCAAAAGGAGAATTTGCTTTACAGTGTGATGCTTGCAGTAGTTCAACTAACATGGAGTAACCATATGGGAGAACTCCCATTTGGGTACTGTATATTTTCAAGGTACCAAGTACTCCATGTTCTAGTTTACTTATTTGATTGATGGTAACTCGAAATAAATATAATAAATAGCTGTGGCATGCTATATCATCTGATTGATGCTGAAACTTCACTTCTTACAATGTCCTGGTTAAATGAACTGGGAAATTTCTGGATCCATTGCTTAAGGAGCTTACTTAATCATTTCTATTTATGCAGGTTCTGTCAACCTTCTGTTTTCAGCTCCTATATTTTTTATAGTTATTTTGGGGTGCATCTATCTCCACAATTCCAGAAACCAACAAATCAGCAAGTAAGATTTCAATTAAGCTATTCAATTTCTCATCATTTTTTTTTTTGAAAGAAAAGTAAGCTCAACCTAATCTGGGGCTTGGGAATTTATGTAAGGCGTCGTAGCAAGGTATAATACATTGTAAATGAGCAATAAATTAATCAGTAGATCTAGTACTTCAATATTATGACGGATGGTATATGCATTGTTCTGAGAGACTCTAACATGGGAAATAGTTTCAAGGAAATATCTGATAGATTTCATATAATAAAACCCCTCTGCCTGTAGCTATTCATCTTGCAGCACAAAATAGAAACACTCCATCATGCATTATAAATAAGAGAACTTTTATATGCTGTTTATCGTGTATGAAGGGATTAGTCCAGGAATGTTTTTATAAATGTTTCACTTTTCCACAGTTGTTTTACTAGATGAGGGCTAAAAAGGTGAACATGATACTGATTTCAGGTCAAAATGCAAAAAAAGGACAGTTAATCTATGGACATATCCAATCTTCATAGGAGGACCTCTTGGAACTGTTACCGGTGGAGAAATAGTCATTCTTCTTATTTTTCTAAGCTTAGTGGTATGGACCTTATCATTCTATATTGTCAATGGTCTAGATCGAGTTAACCATATGACACTAAAACCAGGAGTCAAACTGTAAGTAATTATTCTAACTCCTTTAAATCAAATTCTTAATCATTTAATTTCATAAATCCTTGTGAGCAATGGCAACTATGGATTTTTAAAAAAATTCTTGATACAAGCATTTAATGTGGCCTCTTGATACGAAGTTCGAGTAGCACCTTTTTCTATATTCAGAGGAAAGCACTGGATTTATTATATTGCCATAATCACTAATTAAAAAAATTGAAGTCGTAGGAGCCAAGGTTGTTAGTTCTGTTAAAAAGTATTAGTGACTAATCTCAACTCCTCTCGGACAATCTACAAGCACTTCAGACAATTAGATCACTCTATTGAACAACATTAAAGTGAGGACAGTCACTGACCAATTATCGTAGCCATTAAACCTGCATATTGTCTTCCTCTTGATCCTCAAGAGATTTGTACTTTTGCATGCACCTTCACCTGTGTAAAGATACATATGTCAGCCTAAGAAAGCAATTGACCTTCCATCTTACTTCAAAACACATGCCCATACATTTTCTCTAACTCGGATTGGTAACACTATGAGTTGCACAGCTTATAAAATGTCAACCGGATAGATTCCTTCTCTATTTCCTTCATTTGAGCTCATTCACTTTAAGTTCTATAGTCTATCCCTTTGAAATAACCCCAAATAAACCAATATATAGGTCAAGTTGAAACCCTTTGTCCTTACAAGGGGGGAGGCGGGGGGGGCGCATATGCCATAATCAGTGTGCTTAGACTGGGAACTGAGATAACTCCTTAACCTTTACTTAATTAATGAGTAGTCAACTGGATGCTAAATCACCTAGTAGGTCAAGACCTTTTTGCTTGTATGTGTACTGTAACAAAATCCTTGAGGAAACTTTCAATAGCCATTATCAGCTTTGCACCAGTTGTGTTCAGACACAGATGATTAGAAACATGAAATGACTTAGCTTATAATCAAAAGCATAAGTAAAATATGAATATCAGAGGCGGGGGGGGGGGGGGCATATGTCATAATCAGTGTGCTTAGACTGGGAGCTGAGATAACTCCTTAACCTTTACTTAATTAATGAGTAGTCAACTGGATGCTAAATCACCTAGTAGGTCAAGACCTTTTTGCTTGTATGTGTACTGTAACAAAATCCTTGAGGAAACTTTCAATAGCCATTATCAGCTTTGCACCTGTTGTGTTCAGACACAGATGATTAGAAACATGAAATGACTTAGCTTATAATCAAAAGCATAAGTAAAATATGAATATCAGAGGAGGGGGCGGGGGGCATACGCCATAATCAGTGTGCTTAGACTGGGAGCTGAGATAACTCCTTAACCTTTACTTAATTAATGAGTAGTCAACTGGATGCTAAATCACCTAGTAGGTCAAGACCTTTTTGCTTGTATGTGTACTGTAACAAAATCCTTGAGGAAACTTTCAATAGCCATTATCAGCTTTGCACCAGTTGTGCTCAGACACAGATGATTAGAAACATGAAATGACTTAGCTTATAATCAAAAGCATAAGTAAAATATGAATATCAATAAAATATCCAATTTCTTACCATGATGCATTAGCCTTGGATTATGCCATTTCTCCCTCTGTCAAGTTCGAAGTTACTTCCGGATTCACAGTCTTATTGTTTTTTCAATGGGATTTCATGGCTTTATTCCGCATTATTGCATCGAACAACTAACTAAATAGCTGGTTACCAACCAACAAGACACCTAATGCTAACAGTTTAATATTCATAAGCTTATACCAGGACTTGAGTCAATAGTAAAGCATAGCACTACTAGGAAGTACTTGGAAGGTGTACAAAGAAAATAATCTTGCATGAGTATAAAAGTTAAGATCCCATATCAAGATAGAAGCATACTAAGAATGTACTGTAATGGGTGTACTTGGCATGTTTTTTATGTATGAAACATATGAATAATTAATGCTATGAATATAGCTTAAGAGCTAGAAATTCATAACTAGAAAATAAAATATGCCACTTTCATTCAACATTTCTTTTGGGCATAGGATAAGGAACATGAATTATTTGGACACCTAGCACTTCACACTGAACTGTGCTCTTTAGCTGCACCAAATAATTGTTAAGAGCTCCTCTAGGGTCTAAATTTTTTATCCGATTATTTAGCCAAATGATGCTCAGCTACTGTTCCTCAAAATAAGGGGACAAACTCTCTCTACTGAATCTGTTTTTTATGTATGAAACACATGAATAATTAATGCTATGAATATATCTTAAGAGCTAGAAATTCATAACTAGAAAATAAAATATGCCACTTTCATTCAACATTTCTTTTGGGCATAGGATAAGGAACATGAATTATTTTGACACCTCTCACTTCAAACTGAACTGTGCTCTTTAGCTGCACCAAATAATTGTTAAGAGCTCCTCTGGGGTCTAAATTTTTTATCCGATTATTTAGCCAAATGATGGTCAGCTACTGTTCCTCAAAATATGGGGACAAACTCTCTCTACTGAATCTATATTATATGGATAGATTTCTTTTATTCTTGTGTTGTGGTCTCCATGTCATGTTATTCCTCAATTCCTTCAGAAAGTATAGATTGCTCTTGCACAAAACAACTAACAAAAAATCGGCGAGGACATGGCTTTATCATACAGTCCTTTTCTGAAATACCCAACATAGAAAATTGAAATGAAATAATGTTCTGTGAATAGAATAACACATGGATCCTTTCATTGTTCAAAGTTCTTGTCCAATAATCCACCAATCACGAAATAAATGGCAAGTTGAAGAGCCTGCTAATCTGATATTTCAGGGATATGGCTTTTAATGGATGAAGATAGATGTTAAACAATGACAATGCCATTGCAGAACTCCAATGACTCACTTGTAATCATAGTAGCATTACACCCAAAAATATCCACAATTAACCTTGAGTAATTACGACCGGCTGAATTTTTTGTGCTGTTTCCTGAGTTGTTTGAAAAGTGATTTTGATTTTTTTATCTCTTTTAGTTCATTTCAATACTTAAAAGAGAAAAATAAAGAACAAAGGCATATTTAGGATTTTTGACACAGGCTTGGGCATTTTAAAATTTAAATAAGTTATACTTTAAATAGATGTTTTTTTGAAGTTAAATTTTAAACCATAATGAGAGTTTTTCTTTTAATTTATACCTTAGTGAAGGTTTGGATAAAAAGACAGGACTGCCTCTAAAATAATATGTCATGCTTCATAACAAAATAACCTATTATTTGAAGACCAGCCATATGCTTTTTATATAAACCCTCTTAGCTGAAAGTAAAATAGACTTTTTGAAAGTTCAAAGCAATTTTTTTATTATCAGCATTTTTTATAATATATTACATTTATTTTATCTATATGCACTATATTTGACATATTTGACATGAAATAATAAAATATTTTTTTTCCTCTATTTTCACATTTAATAAATTGTTATTTAGTTATCAACTTTTTACTAATTTTTTTATTTATTTAAAATCTGGGTAATTAAATTCTATTTACAATTTTATAACGCTATATCAATACCATACAAATGAAATACTAGTATACTTATAATACAAAAGAAAATTTGCATTAAATGCACCATAAGCTTCAAATATTTTGGAAATGAAAAATTCAGTTTCCTTTCAAAAAGCAGCTCTTAATCATCTCATTTTTTAAAAACCAATGGCCACAAAAATCATTGAATTTGCAAACTAGAGGAAGGTATCATTGTTTTCGATATAGATAAAAATGGTTTTTGAAAGGGCCCGGACCCTTTTACAAGCAAACAACTAAGAGGCAAGGGGAATGAGATCTCCATGAGAAATGGACCCAAAGCAACAACCATGACCATAAAGGTTAGAGACAAAACAAAAATGAAGCAAGAGCCACCAAGATGGACGAAACATGAAAAGGTTGTAGGTCAACAACCATTATAGGCAACACCCAGAGGCTAGCAAGCTACACAACTCCTGACCTTGATCTAGAGAAGCACACACCTGAAGCTCGGGGTCAAGACTCTAAAACAGATTTAGGAAGGCCTTTCTTTCTTCTATGCACGACTGTCTAAGACATGTCATCATCAAAATCATCAGACTGACGAGAAAGGGGCTCCTCAACGATGGTGAAGAATGGCAAGCAGAAGAGACTTGGGGCCACACCAAAGAGGGAGGATGGGAAATAATAGGAGCCCCACCCTAGACCATAGAGGGTGCAAGGGGAATAGATGAGGAATTAGAATGAGCCGGCATTGATGAAGGATCCCCAACAGTATCTAGGGATTAGACCGGTGTTGTGCCAGATTCTAGAGGAGCCACCACAAGAGCCGTCAGGGCCATATTATCCGTAGAAAATGGGCTCTTCTTAGGGAGGTTGTCCGCATGGTGGAGGATTGACCATGGAATCAGTTGTTGGATTATGAGGGCATTCCTTTTCGTTGTAGGTATTGCTTCACAACTGGTCATCTTGCCTCTGAATGTCCTCGTGCTCGCTGAAGATTTGGCGGTTCGGCTATGTGGTGGCAGAATGCCATCCCCAAACATTTGATTGTGGACTGTAGAGATGTTGCCCTTCAAGCCCATTTGCTACAGATAATGTGGCCCTAACGGCTCTTGTGGTGGCTCCTCTAGAATCTAGCACAACATCGGTCTTATCCCCAGTTACTGTTGGGGATCCTTCATCAGTGCCAACTCATTCTGATGCCTCATCTATTCCCCTTGCCCCCTCTATGGTCTAGGGTGGGGCATTCCTTTTCGTTGCAGGCATTGCTTCACAACTGGTCATCTTGCCTCTAAATGTCCTCGTGCTTGCCAAAGATTTGGTGGTTCGGCTATGTGGTGGCAGAATGCCCTCCCTGAACATTTGATTGTGGACTCTAGATTTGTTACCCTTCGAGGAGGATTGGAAATAATCGAAGCCCCACCTAGACCATAGAAGGGGTAGGGGGAATAGATGAGGCATTAGAATCCCCATCAGGATCTAGGGATAAGACTGGTGTTGTGCCAGATTCTAGAGGAGCCACCACAAGAGCCGTTAGGGCCACATTATCCGTAGCAAATGGGCTTGAAGGGCAACATCTCTAGAGTCCACAATCAAATGTTTAGGGAGGGCATTCTGCCACCACATAGCCGAACCACCAAATCTTTGACGAGCATGAGGACATTCAGAGGCAAGATGACCAGTTGTGAAGCAATGCCTACAAAAAGGATTGCCCTTGTAATCCAACAACTGAGTCCATGGTCAATCCTCCACCATGAGGACAACCTCGCTAGGAAGTGTTGATAACTGAGAGGGGGGGGGTGAATCAGTTATCCTAATTATTTCCCTTATTGAACTTTCCTTTTAATTGATGTAGCATAGAATCAAACACAAAAACATTAATCATGAAATAAGAAACACATGACACAGTATTTTTGACGTGGAAACCCTGTTAAGGGAGAAAACCACAGGGTGATTAACCCAAAATTATTCTCTGTTAGAAGAATAGGAAATTACAAAAATGGCACTTGCCAATTAGGGCTCACTGCCCGAGCACACTGCTCACAAGAGGCCCACTGCCTACAAGAAGACACACTGTCTACAAAGTGATGAGAATCACAGTCTTGAACTGATTTGAAGCATCTGCATATGCTGGAGTTCAGTTCCGGTTAGGCTCAGTACACTGATCTGCTGCACTTCATCTTTCCTCTGTTCTTTATTCTGCTATCTTTCACATACCGGATCCTTTTTGCTACCTCTGCTCTTATCTGGACTTATTCGCATATATCTCCACATCATCACACTCTTCACAACTAAATCCATCCTCTATATATATCCGCACAAGTAATTTCATCACCTTTCTAGTCGGCATCCGGAATAGTCTAGTTTCTTACAAACTCTTGTTCTGTCGGCTGAATCCTTCCTCACCAAGCAATGCGGATCAAGCATATACTTGTAGATATCATTAATTATGTCGGCCAAACATGATTCATGCCTTCACAACCTCTGTCATCAACAGTAACACATCCGGAAAGCAGTCTGATACTCTGTCAGTCAGTTCTTCCTCTGTTTTCACTGTCTCTCAGGAATCCGGTACTCAACCATTCATATCTTTTTCCTTGTCCATCACCGGAGGCTAAATCCTTGGAATATACCACTCAAGGTAGTCCTCTTGACTTCCCCAAATCCGTACTGCACCAAGACACTTCCTCTGAGAGATTCGGACCAATCTGTCGGACCTTGCCACATGCTCTGTTCTTCTTCACCGGACCACAACATTCTTTATTCTGACTTCCGGTAGAGACACATCATGTCTTGCGGATATGTGGGATGACCTTTGTTGCCATCAATGACAACAACCATGAATCCATATAGTGTCTCTTGCCAACAATCTCCCCCTTTGGCATTGATGGCAACACTTAGTGAAAAATGACTAAGTGTTTTCACTATGCTCCCCCTTTGCTGATGCTCTGTCTTTATATACAATTTCCGGAACTCCCCCTTAGTTGGATTCCTCATTTTTCACTGCTCCTCACTCCCCCTTTGACATCAATGGCAAAGGGTAGGGTCCGCACACCAAAATTTTCAAAAATTTTCTATATATAGCCGCATATTTACATACTCACATGTACTGAAGAATGTCTGCAAAGGATGTCTGCAATTGGATCATTTCTGTAGCCCAACTTTGCTTCATTCTATCCAAAATTGAAATGTGACCACTTAACAAAAATGCAAAAGCTTCTGCCCGCTTGAGATCTGTCGGATCTTTTGTTTGGGCGGTGGTCTGAGCATCACTGATGGCCTCATGCATAGTTTCCAACTTAGGGATTATAATCCTTCTAAGTTCTCCCATCCGGTTAGTGATGTTCTTTCTTTCCTTCTCAAGATTCTTTATTTCATTCAAGACTGCAATAGTCTGACATTCTTGATTTATTATAGAGGAAGAGAGAGGATCAAAACTTTGAGATAAGCTTTGTAGCTTATCCTGTTCCTCTTTTATTTTCTTGTCAAATGCTGCTGTTGCCTTTGACCAGGATATACAAAATTTATAGATGTCACCGCCATCCTTAAGAGCATTCTCTAAGCTCTTTATTCCAATGCTTACAATCTTCCTATCCTTAGAGATTAATTCTAATATTTCTGAAAATCTTTTGTCCAAAAATTCCTTCCGGACCTTTTCTTCAGCTGATTTTTCTAGAGAATCAAAATGTGTATCAACACTGCTGACTAAGGTTTTTAGATTACCGGAAGAGGAGGCTGTCGGATCTATCTGGATTGATGGCATGATCTTTACAAGTACTCCGGAAGCAGCCTCTATCAACTCACAGTCTTCCATATGAGACTTCAGGAGCTTTTCATTTGCCTTGGCATTTGCAAATGAAGCTATCTTCATTGTTTGTACCGGAGAGAGAGAGTCAAAATCAAATGGGCCTTTTAGAAGCTCCGGTTCATCAATCTCTAAAGTTTCTTTGCTCAAAAATTGTTGAACAGTTTGTGCAGTGTCTCTTGCCGGAGACAGATGTTTCTTTTCTTCTGCAGTCTTAGAACTGTCAACCTCTTTGTCTTTCACCACTGCTTCCTTCTCCTGTAATTGCTCTTCTTCTTTGGATCCGGAGACTGTAGGGGAAACCGGAGGAGAGATATTTGTCTGTTCAGGGCTCACTTCTTCCGGAACAGAAGATTCCAAATCAGCAGCTGTTTCTGCACCTAAGTCCTCTACAACAGGAAGATTGAACCTTTTGAAGGCCTTCCGGAGGATCTCTTCTGTTTCTTGGGCCACTTTGTCAGTCTCACCAAGCATGAGTTGATTCATCCTGGCTTTGCTTCTGAACTCATCTTTGCAGTCCTTGAAGATAATGTTCATTGTCTTGGGATCAATTTGAGGATATAGCTGAATAGCTATCTGCTCTCGGATCTCAAGATCTTTAGCATGAGCATTATTCTTTCTTACTTCCAATTCCTTTTCTAGGCTTTTAGGAATGAGAGATATGATCTCAATGAAAGCCTTATTATATATGTTCAGATATTTAACTGTGGCTTCCTGCAGAGTCTTTTGGTCAGCCTCACTGAAGTCATCATAGGATTCAGTCATTGGTTGAAGGTTTCCATCCACCGTGACCGACTTGATTATGCTCTCTAGAGACAGAGTGGGCTTTTCAACAGTTACCTCTGCCATTTCATCCTTGTCTTGGCCTGTGGAGGGCTTACCGGATCCTTTCTTCTTTTGTTTCTTTATTTCTTTTACTCCCTCATCTGACTCTGTTTCCTCTTCATCCTTTTGGCTTCCATAAGCCCTTGTGGCTTTTGTCTTGGATCTCTTACCGGATGCCTGGACTTCCGGTTTTGAACTTTTGGCTGTGGGAGGTGCAGATCTCTTTGATGATCTGGTCCGGGTGGGAGCTTCAACCGGAGCACTTTCTTTACTTTTCTCTTCTTCCTCAGCCTTCCTCCTCTTTTCCCGGCTGGCATCAAGTGCCTCTTTTGAGATGCCTAGGCCTTGAGCAATGTGCTCTACTTCTTTTCTCACTTTTCTTTTAATTTCAGGTTCCCTGAGTTCTACATGTATTTTTATACTCAGCTCCTCAAAGGTTCCAAACCTTTCTGCCGTAGGATCTTTGGGCTGACTTAGCATGTGTTGAACATGCAGCTCCACTATCTGTTCATCCACTTCATACCCCATGGGCATAATCCAGACAGTCCTTGGCTCCACTGCCTCCATTAGGCACTGATCAGTGTCAACCATAAAACATACTGAGTCTTTGTATTTCTCAACAAGAGACTGGGGAATTCTCTCTCTTGCTTGCATCATGCTCTGAAAGTTTTTGAAGTATCCCCATAGAGCTGTATTTCTCGCTTTTGCATCCCCAAGTCCATGCAAATAGTCTCTTATCTGGACTGCAACAGGTTTGTCATTCTGCCATACCCATCCACTTGTTCCGGGTAGCTCATTCATGAAGTAGAAGAATAGACATACAATAAGAGTACCATACTTAAAGGAATTCTTCTTATCCTTCTTGATTTTCTGTATATTTTCCATTAATTGGCTTAGCAGTAGTTCGCAGAGATCATATTCTGCATTCTTTCTTAGCATTTCATAGGCAGTGTATACTGCAGTTCCGGATACAGAATTCTCCCTGCTGGAGTGATAGATCTTGTATCCTATTATCATTGATGCATATTTGATATCCGGATCCGAAATATCTTCAATGGTCATTGCCCTCTTGTCAAATTTTGATCCGGTGGCCTCAGTTACAATGTTGTTCTTGACAGATTTGAGGATAGGTACCCCTCCGGAAGAGTATAGACCAGTTACTGCTCTAATTGCCTCTTTTGTGATCTTGCAGGGTCTATCTAGCCATAGAAAGTTGTCATGCATCCTGCTCAGTACATACCGGACCCATTCATCTTCTTCAAAGCAGGGGAAATGAATAAATTGCTCAAATTGTTTCTTCTGGATATCCTTATACTCTGGTTTAAGCTCAAAAGCATTGTCTATCAGTTGCTTGTGATAGAGGTCTCTTAATTTGAATTCCCCAAATTCCTCAATGCTTGCATGTATGTAAACCCTAATGTCTTCGGTATGTAAAACTCCGTGAGGAACACTAGAGAAGGCTCCTAGTGGATCTACCTCCAATGATTTGTAGGGATGTTTCTTGAATGAGGGGCGAGGTCTATCAGAGATCTTAACTATGTTTGGAGTAGCCATTCTTCAAAGATTTGCAGTGAGGTAATGAAAAACGGAGAATACCTTATGCGCCTTCGGTTTGCACGGAGTGGTTGGATTGATTTCTTTATGCAATAACTTCGGCAGGAGATCCTTGGTGTGCTTGATGAACCTTGTTGCAGAGCTCCACTTTTCGCTTCTTCTCGAGTGCAGAATGAGCAAATGACCTTTGAGAAATCCCTTAAATTGCTCCGCGAACCCTAATATCTGTCTGCAATAAATGCTTCACCTACATCATTCCGGTTTGCCTTGTCTGGATAGTTTGGAGTATCCCGGATTAGTCCTGATCTGTGGATATCATCCGGATCTTTCAATTATGAATAAATCGAGGTAACATATTACAAGAACATCCCAAACACTCTGTCCAATCCGCAGAACAAGATAGTGCATTTCCGGATCTTTCCGGACCTTTTTGTAATCCTTTATCATACCGGAGCATCTCCCTGAACAGGTCTTATTTGATCGATCACAGCTTCTTCATAACTCCATGCGGACCTCTGAAAACTTGACTAAAGTATCTCAAGACTCATGTCTACAAACCCTTTGATCCGCATCTTGTGCCACATCCGGCACCACTTGTTTGGCTGGGGGAACAAGATTTTCTTTGAGTCTCCCCCTGAGCCTGAGCTCACTTTTTAATTTCCGGAAGAAATATCAGCACCAGAGTCTGGTGCGGATCCAACCTCTATATTCTCTGAACTTTTCTTCACCCAAATCTTGCTCATCTGATTCCTAACCTCATCCGCATTCATTTTTTGTTTACCCTTGTCTTGATTCTGATTATACACCGGACCTCTTTTGTCCTGATTCTTGTTTCTGCAGACTTTAGCATTATGACCGGACCTATTGCAGATTTGGCAAATAACATTTCTTTGCATATTTGATTGATATCCTCTTGATCTGCATTGATTAGCCATATGACCTACTCTATTGCCTGTGAAGCATCTACCTTTGAATGATTTGTTTACTTGCATAATTCTGCATTCATGGGATTTGTGTCCATACCTTTTGCAGTTGAAGCACTATCCGGAGAAGGATGAATTAATCTGATTCATTCTCATTCTGCACTGATCAGCTTTGTGACCAAAGTGGTTGCAGCTGTGGCAGTATCCATTGAAGGATGGATATCTTTGAGCATTTGGCTGTCTTACCGGAGGTCTTCTAGGCCTGCTCCTTGGATTTTCTGATCCAAGATTCTTCTGACCGGATCCGGAGCTTTCTCCTTTCTCATATCCCAAACCATACTTGTCATCTGTCCTCTTTTGACTTCCAAGAAGAACTTCAAGTTGAGCAGAACTTATCTTGAATTTCTCTTTATATTCATTTGCTGTTTGAAGGTCTCTTTTGAGAGAGGCAATTTGATCCTCAAGTTTTCCTTCATTATCTTTGGCATCTTCAAGATCAGATTCAAGATGTCTGATAATCCTGTCCATCTGGTGGCATTCTTCTGATTTTTCTTTAAGAGATTGTCTTAGATTGTCTTCAGCCTTTCTTTTTTCTTCAATCTCTTGAGTAAACTTTATAGTTCCTGATTCCATTTCATGTCTTAACATAATGACTTCTTTTGATAACTTTTCACATAACTTGGTTTGCTCAGTCAATTCTTCATTTATATTGCTTTCTTCACTTTGTCTTGCCAACTGTTGGAGCAGCTCCTTTCTCTTTTTCATAGAGAGACTTAGTTTGTCTTTTAATTCTCTCATGAATTCATCAGCCTGTTTGAGTCTTTCCTTTAATTCACTGACTTCAGAATTTGACTGTTCAAGATCCTCAAGAGCAGTCTTGAGTTGCTCCCTTAAACCATATGCATCCATTTGAAATCCCAGATCTTCCTCAAGCTGTTAGGCTCTATTAGGAGGAACTTAGCTCTGATACCAATTGTTGATAACTGAGAGGGGGGGGGTGAATCAGTTATCCTAATTATTTCCCTTATTGAACTTTCCTTTTAATTGATGCAGCATAGAATCAAACACAAAAACATTAATCATGAAATAAGAAACACATGACACAGTATTTTTGACGTGGAAACCCTGTTAAGGGAGAAAACCACGGGGTGATTAACCCAAAATTATTCTCTGTTAGAAGAATAGGAAATTACAAAAATGGCACTTGCCAATTAGGGCTCACTGCCCGAGCACACTGCTCACAAGAGGCCCACTGCCTACAAGAAGACACACTGTCTACAAAGTGATGAGAATCACAGTCTTGAACTGATTTGAAGCATCTGCATATGCTGGAGTTCAGTTCCGGTTAGGCTCAGTACACTGATCTGCTGCACTTCATCTTTCCTCTGTTCTTTATTCTGCTATCTTTCACATACCGGATCCTTTTTGCTACCTCTGCTCTTATCTGGACTTATTTGCATATATCTCCACATCATCACACTCTTCACAACTAAATCCATCCTCTATATATATCCGCACAAGTAATTTCATCACCTTTCTAGTCGGCATCCGGAATAGTCTAGTTTCTTACAAACTCTTGTTCTGTCGGCTGAATCCTTCCTCACCAAGCAATGCGGATCAAGCATATACTTGTAGATATCATTAATTATGTCGGCCAAACATGATTCATGCCTTCACAACCTCTGTCATCAACAGTAACACATCCGGAAAGCAGTCTGATACTCTGTCAGTCAGTTCTTCCTCTGTTTTCACTGTCTCTCAGGAATCCGGTACTCAACCATTCATATCTTTTTCCTTGTCCATCACCGGAGGCTAAATCCTTGGAATATACCACTCAAGGTAGTCCTCTTGACTTCCCCAAATCCGCACTGCACCAAGACACTTCCTCTGAGAGATCCGGACCAATCTGTCGGACCTTGCCACATGCTCTGTTCTTCTTCACCGGACCACAACATTCTTTATTCTGACTTCCGGTAGAGACACATCATGTCTTGCGGATATGTGGGATGACTTTTGTTGCCATCAATGACAACAACCATGAATCCATATAGTGTCTCTTGCCAACAGGAAGAGCCTTAGAGGTGTCAATGTCTACTAGAAGACGAGCATAGGAGTGACCAATGTTGGATGTGCAAGAAGTCACCTTCAAAAATCTAGCAATAGCATTGCTAATAGTTTCAAAGCAGGAGTCTTCCCATAATTGTAGGGGAAGGTTAGGCAATCTAACCCATATTGGCATGTAATTTAATGGTTCTATGAGAGGAATGAAGGAGGGGAACCACGGTTTGATAAAGAGGGTGTTCTCCCTACATCGAAAGCCGACCATCCAACACCACCTTCCTATCTTTAGAAGATTGAAAGCTCACAATGAAAAAACCCATCCCATAGGGGTATAGTTTGATGTAATCCTCTATGAGTGGCTTCCAAAACTTCGAAATCCATTTGTGTAGGTCTCGGAGAGAATGCCACAACCTATTGAATCTTCCAATCAGACCACACTGTGCAAAGAAATCTTCAATCTCCAGAACTTCCTGCCTGCAGACCACAACAAGGGCAGTTTGGGAACAGGGTAGAGGGTGAGCTTTAGACAACAAAGGGGGGCGAGGAAATGAAGTAGTCCCAGCTGTTTCAACATAGGAAATGCCTTTAGCTATGGTACCAACAAACGAATAGGGCCTTACATGGCCCCCCAAATCATGGTAGAGCATCCCAATAGGCGTGACAAGGGCATCCATGGCCCACAAATTATATATGGCTGCAAATGACCTAGCAGATCCATCATTTGCACCACCAGAACGATGCCTAGGAACTATTCTCAAAGCACCCGGAAGCAGAGGCCGAGAGGAACCACCCAAACCAGACTCGGGCACACCACCACCAACCTCAAGAAAGAGCACACGATGTATAGATGAGAGGCGCCCGCCAGTGCCATAGACAATGCTAGCATCATGATCGGCATCGGTAGTTGCAAAGGGTCTTCTCTAATGGACGGGAGCAGTTCAAACTCCATCTTTGAGTTATATGGGAGGGTAATGTTGAACAAATGAGGAAGGTAACATTGTTGGAGGACTATGATATTATTGAATCCATTAAGGCACATTGGCGACTAGTCCTTTGGTAGGCTTAGCTGAAAAGTATACAACAAATGACAAGATGAATTTTATCTTTCACCAATGTGATGATGAGCTTTAGCTTGTTGCTTTTATATTGTTATTGTGACTTTATACATTTTAATATATATAGAAAACATTTTTATAAATGCATGAGTTTTAACAAATGTTAATAACCTAAGTCAGCATCCTATTAGTATTCTGCAGTTAAATTTCAAAAGCTTCATTTAGTAAATTGACAGGAACACAGGATGTGTATAATCGTATTGATTTATGATGTGAGGGCCTAGGATAATTTCCTCATTAAAAGGGATTTGTCTTTTCTTCACATAATTTCTTCTTACTAGGAGGCATGGAACATTCTGTCATTATGCATTACTTTCTCTAGTGTTCTGATAGGGCGGATGTAATCATTAAAAGGTCACCTGTTCGTATATGTCCAATTATATTTGCACTTTATTTGCTTTAGGATCTTAAGCTCAATTTAGTTATTGTCGGTGCAACTTATTCAAGATCCACAAACAGCATTTTAATTTGACTCACTTAAGATCTTTGCAGATGGCAAAGACAATTGAGGATCATTGCTGCTCGTCTTGGTTCAGTTGGAACTTTATGTTTGGCTTTCCTCTTCTTCCCAATTACTCGTGGATCTGTCTTGTTCCAACTACTCAATGTTTCGTTTGAAGTTTCAGTAAAGTATCATATTTGGATAGCTCATGTGACGATGGTGATGCTTACAGCTCATGGCCTGTTCTATGTATTTATATGGCAGAGCAAACATAACCTTCAAGAAGAGGTACTTACATTTCCTTAATGCAAATTTTAAGATTTACATAATTTTACTTTTGTCATGACTTGGTTATCCTTCACAAGGGAGCTTGTGATTAGATTAAGATGCATCTTTGGAGTTAAAGATATTTCAAGTATTAAGAAATATAGAAAATACTTAAAATATAGAATTGCTTAGTGATACAAAATGTAAGTTTGAATACTGCAGTGATTTTGTTATATGACAAAATATTAGATGCAGAAGTTAAAATAGTTTGCACACGTCGAGTTAAATAAGGTTCTTCATTTAACATATATCCAACAAATTTTGCATTCTTATTATGTTCCATTTGTGAGGCAATAGCAAATATGCTATAAGCAATATTATAGAATGAAGAGTGTCCTTATATCATGCAACCATTGTCTGCAGAGCTGGACAAGGTAAACAGTCAACTGACATAGGTTCATGTCTTTTCACTTGGCAAAAGACTCCCAGAAACCGAAATAATCATAAAATATTAAACTTTTCATTTAAAAAAAAATTCCAGGAGAAATTAACTTTAAATACATCTAAATAAACACAAACCCATGTCAAAATATGTACTTATATCTAACTACAAATCAGAAAAATAATGCTGAAAACAAAGTTTGCACATTGTTCAATTCGAAATCTCTTTAATTAGAGTTGCCCTTCCCCATCCAAAATTGATATCCTGGAGTAAAATCAACCTAGAATAAGCTAAATTGTGCTTCGCTTTGTATATGTTGTTGGTTGAGCCTGATCCTCAGACTCAACAAGCCCTGGGGATTCACCGAGACTCTAGGGTTCACTATTGATTTCGACTGCCTAAGTCTAGTTTACCTTAGAGGCTTAGACTCAGACCAAACTCACATGTTTGAGACAAACCTAGCTACTATACACAAAGCTAGTAAGAAAGAATTGTAATAGACGATAACATTGCATAACAACAAAATGGTATGAGCTATTAAACCCAAAATTCGAGATCGTGGCATCCTTCTAAACCAATGTTACATGCAGATACATCTTAAAGGTAGGGTATATGTTACCCCATCCGCTTCTTCACTTAAAACAAGGGTGCGGCCTAGACATCCTGCCCCCTCCCCAAATTAAAATATAAAAAATTGTCAACATTATTTATTTCTGACTACAGTTATTCCCATGACGCTTCTGCATGATGAATAGGAGATAACACCCTAAAATGGGATCAACAAACCAAGCAGAAATATTTTCTTTGCATTAACAACAAATAAGAAAAGCAAGAAAGACATCTACAAAAGCATAGAAGCAGCATTTTCTTATTGAATCTAAGATATGAACTAATCTATTATAGTTGCATTCTTTTTTATTTAGTATGAAGAAATGCCATGAAAATCAATTTTGATTGATGATTTTTACTTTTATTTGGTTATTAATAGTTGTTTAACAAAAATCTTCATATTTTTTCAAATTACTACATTCTTTTTGGTTCTTGGATTTCCTCAATTGAGGACCCATATGTTCCTTCATGTGCCTTGAAAGTTGGATGGTCTCTTGATATCCCACTGGATCAAGTCATCAAAACATGGGGAAAAATAGTTCTAAAGCTCCATTAAAAGCTTGAACTTGAAAGTCCAAGCATGTCATTATCCTTAGATCAGATTTCAAATGTAAAGAGAAAAGAAAGCTTTGAGTAAGTTTAGCGAAAATAAAGCTTTGAGTAAGTTTAGCAAACAAATGCAATTTCCAAGTTTTCAAAAAACAAAATCTAGAAAATTAGAGTCATGGGATTAGCATCATTTATTCTCTACCAACACATGTTAACGATATTCTTAAATTATTGACTGTAGGTCTATCATTGTGGATATTGATCGACAAAACATATAGATAGATTAAAAAAGAAAAGTTATTTTAACCTTTAGAGATTCTGACGTGTACAAGAAGGTGAATCCTTCTCAAAAATTCGTAGGAGTGTAGCTAAGACATGAGAATTATTCAAAGAAAGGATAAGATTGATATTCACCACAAATGGAGATATCTTACTCAAGAAAAAAGAACCGTGCTCTTTAAAGGTTTCATCTTGTCCCCTCTAAGATGCCACCTTTCCTAACTAAAAGAGAGTCTAATACATGTGCTATAAAATTGCAATTAGAACCTGTGAGTGGAAATTTTGAATTGAGTTGCCATTATACATTCCAAACATTAATTCTAAAAATATACAACTTACAATACATGATTTAGTGTAATGAATAATAAAGATAAATAAATAGTACAGACAATTGGTGGTCATCATTTCTTCCCTGCAGGAAATTCCCCTCATTGTCTGTTTCAGGTGTGGAAATTGAGTTTCCAAATTGGGTAAGGAGACTCACTTAGCTCATGAATGCAAGCAACTACTTATCTGCCAACTAGTTTTATGGCAGTCTACTTCAGTCTTCGGCCTGGTCGTGTGATTCTTAGTATCTAAAAATGTGTTTCCAATTTCCAAATACCAATGGATTAAAATATCGAATAGTATCATGTGGTACATTACTCGTATCTCAGCTTCTTATTATGGTAGTTCATAGATGAGCTGGAAGGTCTGAGCAAAAAGTATTAGGTCCGGTAGCTTGCAGGATGGTATAAGGACCATATCTATTAGGTCTCAACTTGTAAAGATGGTGTCTTGAACCTCTGTATGTCCAAATGATGCCATATTGTTTTGCCAACTAGGAATTATGTAGCTCTCTATTTATCTTGTAAACCTGTACACTTATGTCTTGAGAAAATATCATTGACTGTGGAGTGTATAGGTACAAGAAGCTCTACCGTGGCAAAAGTACTGTACCACTCTTATTCATAAGTGGTGAACAGGGCAGAGTGTTCAAATAAGAGCTAATAAGGTGTAAAGGGTTAAAACCATTGCAAACTTAAGAAAAATGAATGCCCTGTGAAGACATGTGATGTCCAGAATCAGCTATATTGGATATTGTGGAGGTATATGTCACTTTGCTTGTTGGTCTGATGATAGGTGTATAATGCATGTGCAAGGGTCTTATTTAAAACTTTTATAAGGCCATAATTCTTCACTTGGAATGAAGTGAAAAATCATAACTAATAGCCAATTAACCTCCAAAGACACTTTAAACTGTGGCTAAGAAAGTGAGAATTCTGATACAAAATGCCTACTTAAATTGTGTAGAAATTGTTGATTCTTGATCCACATTGATTTATTCTAATTGAATTTTTGCATCAGTTCCAGACTGCACATGGATATGTTAATAACGATTATCCATGCCCGCACCTAACTCTTCAGAATTGACCTCAGTCGATATGCCTGGAACTATTAATATGCTAGTTTTGGAGGGCTATTCTTAAATATGATCCACTTTAATAGTCAAAGGTCAATTTTGGCCAATAAAAATAGGACAAATATTTACCATTTTTTATTGTGAATGAAGTGTAAAATTTCTATTGGCTGTTTGACCATTGAAATGGATGATATTTAAGTAGAGTGGTTTTGGAGTATGTCTCCACACAGATAAAAGAAGCAGGTGAAATGTGATATCAAGTTCGTGAATAGGAAAACATTTATGGTATAACAATTTCAATGTGTGGACCTTGAAATCTTTTGATGAAAATGCATGAATCACTAACCCTCTACAGTGGATGCAAATTGTTTAATTCTAAGCTAGATAAGATAACAGCATTGAAAACCTTGGTAACAATGGTTTCTTCTGATGTGTAGTTGTCATCTTGGACGAGACTAGGATATTCACATGTGGCAGGAGAGATTTCTTTGTTGGCAGGCCTGATAATTTGGTTGACCTCGATAAAACAAATTCGCCAACGCTTCTTTGAAGTATTCTACTATACTCACCACTTGTATATAATATTCATTGTCTTCTTTGCACTGCACGTTGGAGATGTTGTATTCTCGCTTGCGCTCCCTGGAATTTTCCTTTTTCTCCTGGATCGTTACCTCCGTCTGCTCCAATCACAGAAAACTGTACATGTTATATCTGCCAGAAAACTGCCTCCAAACATGGTGCACCTGGTTATTGCAAAGCATCCAAGTAAGTATGTACACCTCATATACTAATACATTTGTTTAAATACGCATGGACATAGGTGGAGTATAAGGGAAAGGATATGATTGCAGCAGCTTGCCTGTCATTTGATATTTTCTTTACATAACCAATTTAAGTTGCCTACTAATGAACCAAATCACCAATGTACATACAGCCAGAAAAGTGTAAAACATCCATTTACTATGAAATGATTTGGTGCTTTTTATTTATACCAATTTTTGTACGGTAAGGTGAAGCACAGCATTGCATTATCTTTTGAACCCTACAAGGATATAACAGGTCTTTTGTATTTTAGCAGCCATTGTGAAAATATTTGATAACAGTCTTGTACTGATATTCACAGAATGTAAAATAAGTAATTACCATATGGAATTGTTAGTTAATATAATTCGTAATTAGAGGCTTGAAGTCTCTAGACTAGGGATTTTTTGCAATTGTCTCTTGTAATTTCCATTGTGCATTGGAAGTGGTCCAATGCAGGGAGCTTCAGGATTTATAATTATGAAGTGACAGGTCTTATGATATGAGAGGGAAAAATTGTTATTGGATAAATTGGAATTTTATCTTGGAAAATAGAAGCCCTATTTTTAGTTCTTAGATTTTCAGTGGTTGTTTGTGAGATGGGGCTGGAAATTTCCCCCACTAGCTTAGAGATTTCTTTTTAATTTTTATGATGTTCCTATGCAGTATTGTAATTTTTAAACAATTCATGAGACCACCAGCTTCCTTTAAATTCTCAGATAGAATTCTTACTATTATATGCTCCTATAAAATTCATGGGAAAATTGTATGCAGGCAAGTAGGAACAGTTGTGTGAGCCAGAGAAACAAAAGTAATGGAGATTGTGTGGTGATGGAAGTGGTGGGTATTACTAAAGATAAGCCCTTCTCTTCGCCCATTGCAAACCAGCAGGAATGGCCTGCTGCTGTGAACAAGCAACCCATGTTGTCTCTAGCAAGAGTTCTTTAATTTCTCGAAACC
The DNA here is from genome assembly GCA_027924645.1 of Cunninghamia lanceolata. Classification (NCBI taxonomy): domain Eukaryota; kingdom Viridiplantae; phylum Streptophyta; class Pinopsida; order Cupressales; family Cupressaceae; genus Cunninghamia; species Cunninghamia lanceolata. The sequence goes on from BSBN01000159.1 coordinate 3,052,298, forward strand.
CTCGATCAAATTGTAGGATTCTCAAGGAAAAGTAGATTCCAATGATGGGGAGATTTATAAAAGATGCATGAATTGTCTAAATCCCTTCCATTCTTGTAGCTCTTATTACTTACAATGAATCCGATCTATAGATACACGTTTGTGGCCATGGTTGATCCCTAGAAGTTTGTTGATCGCGGAGGTCACTTTAACAATGTCTATTTCCACACAAGAAAAAGGAAACCCTAAGGAGGTGGATGTCTCTCCTACTTCCGAGCCTATGACAACCAACTCTGAGAGGGCAAGCAATTCCTTTTGGTGGTGTACCACTGTTTTTTTTGAAGCAGTGCCAAAATCGCAACTATCAGATGTGATGGCCGCTATAGTTGAGGTCATTGGCCATAGCTCTCTAGTTTGCAAATAGGTGGGACAAAGGCTCTCTTTGGAGGATTTCTCACTTTGGATGAAACTGGCATGGATTTGAATGACAAATCCACCTATCTCACCACTGGAAAAGGGTTTCTACCCAATGCTTTTCATGTCTTCAAAGGATTGATATTTTGCTTATTTCTTTACTAATCACCCTGGTTACTACTAACTTTTTTAATACACATCAGATACTAATTTAATCGACCAAGCATCTTCTATTTGTTTTAGAAGAGTCCACTTCATAGATTTACCAACCCTAGTCATGTCAATAACTTCGTGCCACAACTCATATACTCGTACTAGAATATGGTAAGCTCTCACTGTCAGCATCATCCTTAGACCCAGACCTAATCCTTGAGGGTTCATTCATAGTAGCCCTACCTACGTATCTCTTCTTGGGAATCAGAGGCTCCATAGTTCGTACACCATAAGAGAGAGATTACATCCTCTCCTTTGATATGAGATCCTTGATCTTTCTTTTAAATCACAACCATTAGTTGATATTAAGATTCCAAATCCATCCATACACAATAACAGGGTATCAATACATTCCAAACAAATGTTAGTCCAATGCCAACATCAGTGTTCAAGCATACACAAAACCACACAGGGACCAACTCATATAAACATCGCATGTTCACACATAGTGATTGGCTCAAGCATACATCACATATACATAATGCGACTAATTCATATACACATTATAGGTACACATAGGGACCAACTAGCAAAAGAAATGGTTGCAACCTTATTGCAAGCATCTTCCCCTTTACCTAGTTCACTAACACATAAGCCCTTAAGTACATCCCATCCAAAAAAGAATGTCAGTGCATCTCATGCTACACTGTGGGTCCCATCCTTTTCCCAATTTATTGCCAACTATGATGACAAGAAAGCATTCCATACTACTTGTAGTCATCATTGGCTAAGGTGTAAGTGTAACAACATACAACACTTGAGGTCACTAATAAGATTTCCATAGCCCGCTGAACATTTGAGTCATCTGACAAGTAGATGAACATAATCACGGTATCTTAGGATTTTACTTCAACTAAGGCAAGGTCAATATTAAACTCCTAAGATGGGTAAATACTAGTATCCATCACCTGCATACCATTGGTGAAAGTCGGACTAATCCTAGCATCTATCACCTACATGCCACTGGTGAAAGCCTATCTAAACCCTATAATATTGGGTATCTCTTGGCATGTATCCCCTGCATGCTACTGGTGAAAGTCTACTAACTGTATGATACAATCAAATACTTCTTTATGCAAAGCATGCTCCCTGACTCCTATCAAGCTATAGCAATGATAAGCTTGTCTATAAGTTGGTCATAGGTTTTACAAATTTTGGTGATCACCTTAAGATGAGTGGGACAAGCTACGTTAAGAGAAATAATTGTTCTCTACCTATGCCCTCATAGGGTCCCTTACTCAATCCTAGTTGTGATGCCAACAAGTTGGCTCCTATATTGATCTCGGTTCAGCATTTTGACATTTAAAAGGTATAAAACATTGATCTAAAACATATTGTCCTAAGGGTTTCCACCTTAGGCTAGTTAATCTGGTTACGATTACCACATAGGGATCCATAAACCTATACACATGGTCTTATAGGTCTTGGGGTCAAAATTACTAACATGCAAGTAACACGTTGTACCCACAAGAGCTAGGTCACATATACATAACAAAACAACTCAGAGAATAATCTCAAAGGCCATTCACATAATTCCATTATTACTTGAAAACACAGTATTGAAAGAGGAAGAGAAAGGCCTCTACTTGTTGTTAGCCTCTTTTTTTAAGAGGTTTCTCATTATGGTTCTTTCATCTGATTAATTTGTGGCTGCTCAAATTGCTGAATGTACAGAGAGGTGATGTAGCTGCTGTGAGAGACATTCTGGCTGCTAAGTGTGAAAGTAGTTGTGCTAGAGATCTTAGTAACTGTGCATGACAACTAGGTGTTGTTGCACTAAGACTTCATGTTGCTGCACATGTTTCCTCTAAGTTGTGCCAGAGTTGGTTGCTATAAAAGTTAGTCGGGTTGCTGACTGCAGCACAAGAAATTCCTGTTGTTGTGCAAGAGTTTCTAGTGGCTGTGTAAGAATCCTAGTTGCTGCACAAGACTTTTCTGTTGCTATGCAAGGGATACATTTTGCTCTGCAAGATATTCATGTTGCTGCACAAGAAGTTTCCAGTTGCTGTACAAGTGTTCCCAGATGTTGTGCCAAACTTTCTTGTTGCTGTGTGAGTAATCCAAGTTGTTGCACAAGTTTCCGGCGGTTGTGCAAGCATTTGCTATGCTGTACAACAGACTATTGTGCAAGCATTCTTTGACTGCATTAGGTAACTCAGGCAGCATTTGGTATAGTCACATGGAGTGGAGTTTAGTTTAGAGTTTGAAAAGGTCCTATTTTGTTACATCATAGGCATGTTGTATACTAATCTGAATATAATTTTTTTTCCCAAGATTTTTGGTACAAAGGGAGAATGGCCTACTTCCCTCACTTACCTTTGAAAAAAACCTTCTAAATTTTCTCAGTAGCAGCCGCTGAAAAATTTTAAGTAGCCCCAGTCCATGGGACCATAGCCTAACGATTTACATGCAGGCTCCCACATATTTGTTTAATCTTTTTAAGTCCTCAAGGGGTCAAGGATGATTAAAAATTTCCATTTATTGTGGGCTAGTAAATGTAATTTCGACTCAAATGTTACCTTTTCATTTGCTAGTGGCGAAACTACTGAAAATTGAAATGCTATAAAATTAGTCTTATTAGGGTTGCAATCAATACTTTTTTAAAAAAAATATTGAATCAATGCTAAATTACATAGAGAAAGGCAGCAGTGAGCTGCGGAAAAGAAGACACCTTACAGTGCACAGACAAAACAGGGGCAGCATATAAACAGCTCGCAACGCTGTAAAACCTAGCAAAGAAGCTCCAAGGCTGAAACAACAAGAAACACTGATCACAATAACCTGGGACATCAGTAAAACATATCTCTGTATCCTGAATAACACTTGGCTGTTAACAATATTCAGCACACAAAATATTGAAAATTGCTAATTCATTTAATGATCTAACTCTTACTATTCTGTAAATGCCTCTTCTTTATTTAGGAATATGAATGTCAACCTTACTATCGATATATATACCAACACAGGAAGATCTACAATTCTATAATGGCAACACAAAAGTAGGACATACAACATTATTAAGGCAAGGTCGTCAACAAAGCAATTTCTATGCATGCAGGTCTGGTGTACAACCCTATGAGTGTCATTCTTTTGAAGCTTCCATTCATATCACATTTGGAATGGCACCCTTTCAGCATTGTTTCTACTTCAAGCATTGACTCTGACCGATTATCTATTTTAATCAAGTGCCAACAAGGCTGGACCAGAAAGCTTGACAACTTCATGGACTGTCTAAGACCTATGGAGAGTCCTTTGCATCTGCTAGCAGCTATTGAAGGTCCTTATGGTCCAGCTTCCATGGACTTCTTAAGGTAGTAATCTATCTATTCAAATGCTATCAGTAAAGACAGTGTTATCATATCGTGCAAGTAAAAGCTTCAGCATATTTGATATAGTGTTATATGTGGGCAGTTACTAACCTGGTCAATGCATTTAATTTAATTGTTTTGTAACATTAAGACACAAAATATGCCCAAAATCTGCCGAGGGTCCCAGATAAATCCATATAATTATCAATTCATGATCTGGTACAAGAACTTGGGCAGTGCGATCGCTAAAATTGAGCAAAATTACTAATAGATGCTAGGTGAAAATGACCCTTTTCCTCCAAGATAATATGTAATAATAGACCTTGTTGAATGTGTGCTGCTGCTTGCAGGTATGACGCATTGATACTGATTGGTGGAGGCAGTGGAATAGCTCCACTGATGAGCATTTTATCAGAAACATTGCACCAGCATAATATCAAAAAAGAAAAACATGTCCCCAGTGAAGTCCTACTCATATGGTCAGTCAAAAACACAGAAGAATTGTGCATCTTAAATCTTATATCTCCCTCAATGATATGTCCAAGTTATTCTAAGGTCTTGCAATTAGACGTGCAGGCATATGTCACACAGACAGAAGCTCTGGACGTTGAAACGGCCAAATTAGAAATAGAGGGGATGGCACTACCCACCGGAACTTATTTTAATGATTACCATATCAATGAAGAAAACTTCAGGGAGACAAGCCCACGTGGAGGCTCTCTGCATTCTATAACAAGCATAGACAATACTTTATGGCAGGCAGCAATAGTTGTGTCTGCATTGGCAGGATATCTCATGTTGACAGGCCTACTTAATCACTTCTATATATACCCATTAGATCACAACTCTTATGATGTGTACCCACGGTGGGCCAGAGGATTTCTGACCATAGCCTGCATGAGTGTGGCTATTGTGATCTTTGGAGGCTTAGTTTATATGATCTGGATCAGAATGAAAACTACTACAGTCTACGGATCTAGAGAAAAAATGTATAGGATGGAGGGTAGTGACAATGTTCAGGAGCAGGAAATGGACACCATTTTAACTAGGTCTAGTATTCATTATGGACAACGGCCTGATCTTCAAGGTAATTCCTTTTCCCACTCATCTAGAGTAAATCTATAACAAGAACTTTACATCCTCTTTGTTTTCCAATTTTCCAAGACTTTCTTGTTGCATGCATTGTTTCAACTGGCTTCTGATTCATATGAGAAAAATAGTTTAAAATGTTTTTTTTTAAGTTTATGTAGGATGCATTATGATAATAATGGGTTGCAGGTAGTTTAACTGCCTTAAGGTTTCCTATGAGAAATATTGTTTTTAGGTAGGGAGGTTCTGCATGAGCAATCTGTAAGGCTATGAATACTTTGTTATTTTTGTTTTTATTTTTGTGAGTTCTTTATTACAATGTGTGCTTTATGCATACTGGTTGAACTAAACTTCCCTAGCTTGGTATTTGCTGCATGTGGATTAATTTGCATTTAGCATAGTATTAGTCTCAGACTAGATTCTAGTTTCTTCTAGATTTTATAATGAAAAAATTCCTTGATCTGATTATTTGGAATTTGTCTTTGTGATTGGCAATGTGAAAACGAAAGACATAATTGGAAAATTTGCAATGAAAATGGGTGGGAAAAGAGTAGGCGTTATAGCGTGTGGACCAGAGAGCATGCAGCACAGTGTAGGATCAGCTTGCAGGCAGCTCACCTCCTTACTGGGTCTCAGGTCCTCTGTTGCATTGGATTATCACTCTCTCAGTTACGATCTCTAGTCAGCTTCTCTTTCAAATTCTGGTTTAGAGATAGTAGAAATGTAAGCTTTGTTAGGACATAAGGTTTGCATTTAATACATTATTTATTAGGTAGTTAGTCCCGTGGGAAGTTATTCCCCTAGACAGTTTGTAAACAGTAAAATAAGGCTTTATAAGCCAATTGTATAGAATGTAAAACAACAAATGATTATAATAAAATTTCTCTTTATTTTTGTTATTATTTATTAAGTAAATCTTTAATATTGCTCTTCAGTTTTTTCTGTTCTACATTGGTATCAGAGCACTCAATGATTTTGCCACTATGAAAAAATAGCACTGAAGATTGCTGCATATTGAAGATTAGATTTTGCTGCCTCGAGAGAATGGTAATGGTGGCATTAGGAATTTGCTGAGCAGAATGTAGAGCTGAGACCTTCGGAGAGAGGCAACGATAGTGCAAGAGGAGGGTGGCACAAATGGGAGCCTGTAATGGCACACAAACTGTTTAAAAAAAGGCGTGATCAGAGGAGAAAGGCTGTTGAACTTTGGTGGCTGTTAGTATGAACTTCATTAGGCCGTTAAAATTAAAATCTGCCAAGGGACTGTCCGTGTGGAGGAGAAGTCCAGATCTGTGTATCAGAGGTGTCTAAACCATTTGACTGTTTATGAAAGACATGCATTTTTAATATCTGATTTGTGAAGGGAAACTCCTCCTAAAAATCTCACTTCCAGAAGTATACTGATCTTTCTTAGTTAAAACCTGCCGAGGCCCTCATTCTTGAAGATGTTCTAGGAGGCTGACAGTTGATTTTGTTGATCTCCGTAGTTGTCATTGATGTCAAAAGGAAGGTCACAGGTTCAGGTTCTTGTCATTTCATGGTGTTTGGTTGGCTTGATGCAACAAGTAGAAAAGTTTGGATGGAAAGGTTGAACAAGGTTCACAGAATTACAACTTGTGCAAACCTATTTTGGACACATGTTAACATCATCGGGAAAGAACAGCTTGTGGACACTATTAGAATCATGAGAAGATACCAGTTGTGGATATCATGTTGTGTATCGTGCATGTTAGGGTCTTTGCATTGCTGATCTCAGGTTGATGAATTATAGATATCAAAGTTTGTCATTAATGTCCACCATGGATTTGCAAAGGTCATTGTTGTCAATATGATATAATGTTCATGTCTTGATGATCACACTTCAGGGATCATGTTGTTGGAGTGAAGGTGGAGTTGTCCCTTGTTGTTTACTGATGTTCAAGTGTTTGTCATTGAGACCAAAGGAGGGAGGTTGATTATATTGATTGATTCATCAAGCAGTCACAAAGAGAGAATTATTGTAGTATCTCAACTCATTTCTTGATGATGAGGCTGACAGGAGTTTACAAAGGCATGATCTCCTTCAGTATATGTCATTTGGACTAGGATTTGATGTTTTTAGTATTTAGGGATCTAAACCCTAAAACAAACCCTTAAGTAATACTAAATCCTTGTTATGTTCACCCGTATCAATTTTTTGTAATTTGAAATTGACCTATTATCTCAGGTCACATCACTAATGGGCACCGTTTAAAGGGTCATTATGCCATTTCTTCTAACTGGCCCCTACTATCCTCTTACCGGTCACAACAAGTCAAGTTTCAAACAAATACAATTTTAAATCATATCGTTTGATTTTGAAGGAGGGAAAAGAGATCGAATGGTGGAAAGTTCAAAAGAAATTCAAAACGTAACGGGTTCCTATGCACGATGAAGTTTGACGGGCTGTGTGCAACATGAAGCCCTAACTACCTTTTACAACTGCTTGAAACCAATATGAGAGCCAGAGATCTTTGTTAAAAAGACAGTATGAATGTTTTGGGTAGAGTTTTTTTTTGGTAATTCGAGTTGGTAACAGTGATACTTGCATGTAAATGGCCATAGTGTTCATATGTTAAATGTGTATATTGTGAGCAGAGGTTTTATATATGATGTAACACTTTTGTGAATGATCAACTCTGCCATGAGTTTAATCTACATAAGGGTTGCTGTATGTCAGAAAAAGTAATAGAATACAGGCATATATCAGAGCAATGGCAGGATAGGGACAAGGTTTACAGTGGAATGATTTCTTGCAGAATATTCTATCAGAGAGATAATAGATGAAAGAAGCAGAGAGTTGATAAAGCACACGTGACTACAGAATGCATGGAGGTTTGCAGAAATTGGTAAAGACCTCATAAACCTTTTTGGGCTTCATGTTGACTATATATAATTTTTCATTGAATTGGTTTGATGAAAAAGTTTTGTAACAAAGATGATGTAGCATGTAAAGAAGAAGTTGTCTATCTTAGTTGCAGGAGATCTTGCATATAAGTCAAGTACTTTTATGATCTTGTAAAATCAATGAATGTGGGTTGTTGATTCTTGGAATAGGTTGTGAAACAAAGGTGGTTTTAATGTAAATTGTATGTATGGAAGTTCTTTTTGTCAAATTAGGAGAGATAAGGAGTTTGTATAAGAGTTATAGAACACATCTATAACCTTTGATCTTCAATGTAAACAGAGTAGTACTCTGTATCTATCTTCCAGTTTTGATATTGGAGTGGTTTTGCCAGTGAGGCTTGTGGTTTTGCCAATCAGGCTTGTAAGTATGCCAGTGAGGCTTGTGAGTGTGCCAGTGAGGCTTTGTAATTGGGAGATTCGGTTAAGCCAGTGAGGCAAAATTTCTGGAGTGATTTTTCTACCCCATGAGGGTTTTCCACTCATAAATGTCTGTGTTATGGTGCCTCTTGTCTGTGGTCTAATTGGTTGCATGATCAAGTTATTAATCTTGTTTCTTTGTGTTTCCAATCAAATTGGTTGAAGTATCCTAGTTCTCTCTCTCTTGGCAATCAAGTAGTTTGAAGGTGTATAAAGAGTTAAAAATTATGGACCACTGATTCACCCCCCTCCCTCTCAGTGGTTCTAGTACTCCAACAAGTGGTATCAGAGCTAGACCCTTGCAAGAAGTCTAACCAACTTAAGGGTTCCTGGCAAGTGGAGTACAATGGGTAAAAAGAATAGAAATAAGACCTCAGATAAAGAAAAGGAAAATGTTGGTCAACAAATTCAAAAGCAAGCCTCAGTTAAGTCTAGTAATGATTTGTTGCATGAGTCAACCATGAATGTAGATACAAAGTGTCATAAAGAAATTAGTCCTGCAGTTAAGAGCCTTGACAATGTGAATGTTAGTAGACAAGAACTTGATGATTTTGTTGTTAAGATTGATGATGCAGAAGAAGATTTCTTTGAGGATGAAGATGGACAGGAATTTGACAAAGATGATTGTGAAGTTGATGTTGAAGGAGAACTTCTATGTGCCCTAGATACAATCAAGCAACTTGGTAAAGAAAACAAGAATTTAAAAAAACTAACTTCAACAAGAGAAAGATTCTAAAGACAGGGTATGTTCAGATTTTGCAAAAGTTTATTTGATGAATTCAATTGATAATTTTGTGTTGTTGAACTGTAATTTTTTCCTTTCTTAGCGTTAAGTTTTTAACAATAATTTGTATTTTATTTATCTTCCTTTAAGTTTAGTTTACGGTAATTTAATAACATGTATACATATAAGAATAATTAACCTAGACTAATCAGTTATTAAATGAGAAATGTAAATAGAAATAAAAGCACTTAACTCTATAATTGAAGAGTGCATTAAATTTGGGATGGGTATAGCCAAGAATTGGCCAAATTTGAATTTAATTCTTTTTAATTTGGGTGTGACAAATATGTGGCCATGAGGATGTCACCATGATCACAAACTATTCCCAAAACATGAAAGAGGCTACATCACAATGCATAATGTGTATATGGAAATATGTGTGTGCATAGGTGTGATGAATAAGTAGATAGGGTGAATGTATGGGGATAAGGGGTAAGTGTATAGGAATATTTGTAATGGGTATGTTGGTAACATAGGACAAGGGACTCGATTTTGGACAAAATTATGTCATTTGCCAATATATCTATATATCAAGGCAACCTCCTCAAAATAAGCACAAAACTAAATGGAAAATGGCATGGGTATGCAAATTTCACCATTACATTTTGCCCCAACTTTGATGAGGTGCATGTGAATCTTAGAATGATCATGCATCTAAAAGTATGTAGCACTCACAAACATGCATGTAAAGTAAATATTCAAACATCACAGGATATAATTGACCCTGGGAGGATATGATCATGTGGGTTTGTCTTCTATGTATGTACTAGCCATAAGAACAAAAGATGAGTCTCTATAAGCACTTGTAACTATTTACAAATCTAAACATGAAAATGTTAGTGACATGCTATTCCTCCCCTCCCTCTTCCAGACAATTGGTTGTATTTGTATGATACAAGGAATTGTAGGAGGAGGAAAATAATAAAATGAAAAGTCAACCTAAGCATGCAAGAATATATAGCAATGATTGTAAAAGAATGCACCATGTAACGATCATGTAAATGTGTCAAAAGATAAGCATGATATGCACATGGGTTAGAGATAACATCAATGACTAACAATGTTGGCATTAGCATGGTCAAAGAATGGTGATGTGGCCCTTAGTGATTATGAACACTTGTGTGAGTACAATGGCATGAAACTATGGTAATGTGTAAAGGGAAACATGATGCTCCCAAATAAAAAGATGTGTTTATAAAGGTGCAATATGTAAAGAGGAAGCACAATGCTTTTGAATGGGAAGGCTTGATGCCCCCCGATGTGATAAAGAGGGAAGGCATGATGTCCCCCAATGGGAAGGCTTAATGCCCCTAGTACAATAAAAGGGAAGGTGTGACACCCCACAATGTGGTAAAGTGGCTACTTAGGATGTGAATGAATTAGGTGAATGTAACAATGTAAGACATAAGTGTGAAAGCTTGTATCAAATAACATACCTCATGTAGCAACATCCAAATGTGTGTGAAAAGGGGAAAGTCACGATGCCTCTAATGTGTAAAGATATGGCAATGGTGTCTTGAATGTAAAAAGTGGAATGCATGATGCCCCATAGTGTAACTCAAAAGATCTATTGTTATAATTTCATTATCAATGTGTAATAATGTCCATAGATAAACATGAATTCACAAGGAAATGATATGTATGGATTTGACCATTAAAGCACATGTATAGCTAAATACCCCTAGATGGGCATAATAGTACAATGAAGCTCATGAGGGGAGGGAAGCATGATGCCCCTTGATGTAAAGATATAGCAATAAAGGCCTAAGTTGTGAATAAACAAGAAACATGATGCCCCTAATGCAATGGATGTGGCAATAGGAGCATAATATGTGGGTAAGTGCAAGATAATGGGTCCACTTTGAGGGGGAAAATGTGCAATATAGCTAACGACTTTATTTTCAATATTTTTTTATGAAATTAAAACCCATTATAGATGTGAATGTCTAGTTTTCGAATATGTATTTTTAAAAAACTTAAATCAAAGTTTGTATTTATTTATTAATTTTTAAACATAATTTCTCAATCCTAAAATGAAATATATATATGTTTTAATAATTTTTTATTTAAAAAATTGTGTGACCAATCTAGATATCATTCTTTATACACTTAAAAAAATCATGTTACAATTATTTTAGGTCAAATTATGTGGGTTGTACCTGAGGGCTTTTAAATTTACACCTTAGGCCCAATAAAAAAATTAATAAAAAATATATATTTACTAACAAACCAAGCTTCAACATCATATGCATCTATCCATGAAAATGTTATATGTAAAAAGAAGATAGGTTGAAATGTAATTAAGATAGATTCAATCAAACCCTCCCTTCACATTAACATTCAAGGACATAAACTGAGTTTAGTCACTACTGATGCAAGAGGACTCAGCTACAGGTTTGATGTCACTATGGAATGATAAGGAAAGATAGAATAGATTGATGAATTTGTTAAACCTTAGTTCAATTAAGCCTCAAACCCTAATTATATGAAATCGTATACAAACAAACAAGATACGATGAATGATCACACAAGAAGGCACTAAATACAGATTAGAAACATACCAAGATTTCAATTTTCAGAGGCAGAAACTTCAGGGACAATGGAGCAGGCACCCAAGTTTGATAGGGCAACTTTTCTACAAATCTAGAATAGTGATCTGTGTTGGATTGCAACCTGCTTCAAAGTTTCTGGAAACACCAGTCGAGAGGACTACGGGGCAGGCGCTCTAGTCTAGTAGGGTTGATTTTCTACACTTTTTCTCCAAATCCTGAATCTCTATCCTCTACTTTACTTCTCTACAACTCCACTTCGCCAAATCCCACACCTGTAACCTGCAATCACAAACAGAGGGGTTTGAGGGTTGTGGTGTTTAGGAGCTTGCCTCGGTCAAGCCTTAGAATGACATTCAAGCCTTCCAACACCGTTGTTAGATAGAGTGTGTGCCCAATGGAGGGCAGAGGCCAAAGCAATGATAAGATAAATTGATTGAAGCACAAATAGATGTCACCTTAGAGGTGAAACCCTCACGGAGATGAAGAGACTTCAAATCATGAAGAGATGAGTTGATGAAGCCAAATCTACAACAAACACATACAAACACAACACAATTCTACTCTGCAACATAATGAATGCCTTGAATGCTCTTTGCTTGATAATCATAAGTTTGCCTTAATCATCTAGGAGTAAAATGAAGTCATAAACCTATTTAAATATTCATTCCCGCTAAACTTTCATAATTAAAATTGAAAAGGCTGACAAAGGGAAACCTTTTTAAAGGTCCCATTTCGACATCCAAAATTTAGGTCCCAACAAATTAGCCTGGACTTGGGCGCAGGCACCCAAGTCCCAAGGCACTTTTTGAGTCTTGATTAAACTTTAAAATGAACCCCTAGGCCCCATTTAACATGGGTTTAGGGGAAAATTGCTCCGAGATAAGTTTTAAACATGCATAATGAAGTTAAAGGCTCCTAGGAGCTAAGTTAGGAGGTAAAAAGTCATAGGGAAACTTTTTACAACATAACATTTAGCCCCCACTTTAATGTATGTATGATCTTACAATTCCATACATGCATTAAAGTACAGTAAAAAACATATCAAACATGATAGGCACATGAAGCTAAGGCATACACAAAGATTGAGGAACTATTTCTAGCCCCCAATCTCAGGTAAGCACTAGAAGACACATTGAATACACACAAGACATAGAGAATATAGTAGGAAGCATGCAAAACACGGTGAATACAGTGGAAGCATGCAATACACAATGAAGACATGAGAGCAGTCACACAATACACGATGAATACATTGATATAACATTTTATATATGAAATAAAATCCTAACTAAGGGGTAGGAGAGCTCATCGGTATGTGCCTTGAAACTGCCAAAAACACGCAATACAAAACCCAAAATGTAGGGGGATCTCATTGCTATGCACCTTGATACTACACCAGGGGAAGACACACCAAACAAAACCTGAGTGTGTTGGGGAGCTCATCGCTACACGCCTTGATACCACACAAGGGGAAGGCACAACAAACACATAAGGAAGACACACATAATACACAAGCACCATATAGCATGTCATAGACATACTATGTGTCTTATACATGACAAACATGAGTGATGGAAGGAGCTTATTGCTAAGTCCCACCATCTAAAACACGCCAAACAGACCTGACAGTTGAGTTGCGCTACGACAACCACCAAAGACACGCTTAAGGGAGGATGACTCAAGATCCAACCCTACCTCGCGATGAGGACTTTGTATAATAGGATGTGCACTAGCTTCACCATCCTACCTTTCGCAAAAAGGGCTTTGTATAAAAGGATACGCACTAGCTCAAGAGATACGTTATCCTGCCTCGTGGAGAGAGCTTTTTTATTGCAATTTAAATAAGGATGTGCACTAGCTCAAGAGATACACCATCCTACCTTACGGAGAGGGCTTACAGACACGCTTTATCAGTGTCAAAATAATTAGACAGATACCATTATATATGCCCCCACCTTAGGGTGGTTGATGTCACTTACCGATATCAAGCACATTAAGATATAGAGAAAACATGCAAGGGAACAAGAGCTCTCGCAAAGCCCATGCCCCCGAGGTGACATGTTCTTACAATCGCTGAATGTTCCCACAAACACATTGATATGATTTACTAAAATAAACAAGAAGATGGTTAGAAATCTTACTCTAAGATAATAACCAAATCAATTTATTAAATCTATGCATGAAAACAATCACATCAAGGACCAAGGCTATACTCACAGGTTTGGAGCCAAGTATAGCCGTTGGGCTATACTGCAGGTACCTCGAAACCGAGTGTAGCAATAAGGTGAGATACCAATCAAAGTGTACAAGAGCAGATTGAGTGGATTGTAAAATTTTAGTCACAAGAAATGCTATAAGATGATGCATCACACAGAGTGATTCTACTAGTCAAGCATCAAATATTCTACTAGGTCCATTTTTGCTTGCTTGCTGAAGGGATGCACGGTCCTTATTAGTATTTATTTATTTTTGTCATCCGCCGACTAGACCTAGAATCACTGAAGAAGGTAAACAATAAAATGAGAGAGGAGAAACAAGTGCCTTAGGAACATCACGTAGGAGGATGCCCCCAAAACACCCTCCACAATGCTATGCCCCCAAGGCATGACACTCAACAATAAAATAGAGGAGGTGCAAGATAGAAGAATGATGCAACAAATAGAAGAATGGTCACAATAGAGGCGGTCTCTCGGTATCCTTGACCTTACAAGATTATCAAGGGTCATCCTAGGAGACCTAAACAACACATAACACATCATGGGGGAACACAACACATAAAAGGAGGCCACATAAGTGAGCAAAGATATGCTACGACAAAGGTAGCCAGAAAGGGTTAGAAATACTTATTATCTCTGATCTTGATCTTTACATTTATTGTTAAAGCTTTGTCCCTTGTTCTTCCTTCTTGTTGAATTATGTTATCTACATTTCCCTGAATTTGTGAAGGGGGGATCATAGGAGTTGACAAACAAGGAGCCTTATTGACTTCCATTTCAAGTGAGTGAGGTAATGAGGGATTCAGGAGAATGCCCATTTCAACCGATTTAGGTGGTGTTGGAATACCTTGGTCATTAGGAACAATATGTTTATTTATGTTCTCCAAATTGTTAGTAGTTTCCAAGGTATGTAAGTGTTCGGGTAAGAGTGGGTAATCTGTTTCTTTGTTTAAGATGTAGTTAAGAAGTGTTTGAAGATCAGTTGATGAATTTCTAGTATCAATAGGTTGAAGGAGTTGTTCACAATGAGAGTTTGCATCATCGACTATTTCATCCTAGCCAGGGAGAGCATGAAGAGATAGCAAAGTGGTGTTAAGGAATGTTTCAATGATTTCTTCTTCTTGCGCCAAAATATCCTCACAAGGCGAGTTTATGTTAAGAGAAGGCTCCAAATCATTAGATGAGTCACACAAGGCTATGTCAATCTCATATGTCTTAGAGATGATGTCCATTATATCATCATGGAATGTAGGGAGAGAAGGAGGAATGTCTTCATCATTACCTTCTGCTAGATCTTTCATGAAATTAGTGAGATTCTCCAAGATAGAAGGATAAATACCCATGAGAGTGGTGAAGCTTTTAAAATCAGATATGTAACAAAGGATTTCATATGTGGAACTCATGGAAATATCAATATCATGAATGCATGCTATTTGTTGTAGGGCTTGAGGATATTTATCAGTGAATTTATAGAAATTATCAACATCTATGATGTATGCAAACAAAGCTTCCAAAGATGAACAACAAGAGGCATCCATGATGAAAGTATCACTTCTTGGTGTACAATAGTTTGAGGAAATCAGGTTTTTAAAGAGAAAAACATACTAATTTCATAGCAAACCAAGTAAATAAGATTGAAATAGTGCTACACAACATGGCAAGATGAATGATTTTAGAGGTTTTGTTAAAAATATGTAAATAGAGTGTTTAAACCGTTAGTGTTGAAATACACAATGTGTAATTAAAAATATGCAAATTTTCAAGCAAGAGTGTGAAATGATGCAAAAAATTTCAAATGAAAATATGCCTAAGATGAATGCAAAATCTGACATGAAAGATATTTATGACATATGTAAGGAAACAATGCAAAACTATGCTTGTTTATGAACCTAAAATGCTTGATTTTTTCACCTTTTCTAATGTAAATGTGCTAATGATGCAAATGTAAATGAAAAAAAATTATAATGCAGCAACACTACGATCCAAAATCAGATTTTAAAGAGTGTTTAAATGAGTAGTAAAATCTGAAATAAGATTTTAACTACAAACCCTAGCTTTTGGAATTACTAGGTTATATGAAAAAATGCAAATTTCAAGCAAAACCCTAGCAAATGAGATATGGAAATGCAAGGTAAAAGATTATGAAATGACTAAATGTTGTAATTTATCTTAGATCTAATGTAAATATCAGAACTTTAAATGTTTTCAATGATATGCAAGAAATTAGTGCAAACTATGCCTTAATGCAAGCCTAGAGTGCTTATTTTTTCAATTTTTTTTCAAATATATGCAAGATTTTTGATGTATGAAGATGAATATGATATGAATGAATGCAAAACTGATTACAACACTCAACAAGATGCAAGTTCAATAAAAACATGGGTTCACCAAAATGTTATATGTAACAAAAGAAAAGGTTGAAATGTAATTAAGATAGATTCAATCAAACCCTCCCTTCACATTAACATTCAAGTAAATAAACTGAACTAAGTCACTACTGATGCAAGAGGACTCAGCTCCTGGAATGATAAGGAAAGATAGAATAGATTGATGAATTTGTTAAACCTTAGTTCAATTAAGCCTCAAACCCTAATTATATGAAATCGTATGCAGAAAAATGAAATATGACAGATGATCACACATGAAGGCACTAAATACAAATTAGAAACATACCAAGATTTAGATTTTTAGAGGCAGAAACTTCAAGGACAATAGGGTGGGTGCCCAAGTCTAATAGGGCAACTTTTTTGTAGATATGGAATAGTGATCTGTGTCAGATTGCAACTTGCTTTAGATTTTTCAGAAATGCCAGTCGGAAGGACTATGGGGTGGGTGCCCTAGTCTAGTAGGGTTGATTTTCTGCAATTTTTCTCTAGATCCTGAATCTCTATCCTCTACTTTACTTCTCTACAACTCCACTTTGCCAAATCCCGCACCTGTAACTTGCAATCACAAAGAGAGGGGTTTGGGGGTTGTGGTGTTTAGAAGCTTGCCTTGATCAAGCCCCGGAATGGCATTCGAGCCTTTCAACACCATTGTTAGATAGAGTGCATGACCAATAGCGGGTAGAGGCCAAAGCAATGATAAGATAAATTGATTGAAGCACAAATAGATGTCACCTTAGAGGTGAAAGCCTCACGAAGATGAAAAGCCTTCAAATCATGAGGAGATGAGTTGATGAAGCTAAATATGCAACAAACACATACAAACACAACACAATTTTGCTCTGCAACACAATGAATGCCTTGAATGCTCTTTCCTTGATAATCATAAGTTCACCTTAATCATCTAGGAGTAAAATGAAGTCATAAACCTATTTAAATATGCATTCCCACTAAAATTTCATAATTCAAATTGAAAAGGCCGACAAAGGGAAACCTTTTTAAAGGTCCCATGCCGACATCCAAAATTTAGGTCCCAACAAATCAGCCTGGACTTGGGCGTGGATGCCCAAGTCCCAAGGCACTTTTTGAGTCTTGATTAATCTTTAAAATGAACCCCTATGCCCCATTTAACATGGGTTTTGGGGGAAATTGCTTCAAGATAAGTTTTAAACATTCATAATGAAATTAAGAAAACCTAGGAGCTAAACTAGGAGGTAAAAAGTCACAGGGAAACTTTTTATGACATAACAGAAAATATTTTGAAAAATATTTTCATTTATTACTTTTTTTGTGGGTCATACACATGCATGTCTTGGCCTCTAAGATACTTTTTAAAAAAGGTTACTTAACTAACTTCTATCATTTGGGTATTAAAATAAATTATATATTTGAAAACTCAAAATAAAATTCTACATTTCATATTTTCATTATGTTGATATTCTATCTAGAAGTGCTTCTAATCTTTACCCCAACTATATCAAACTCTAATATTCAAGAAAAAAGTTGTCAATTTTTTGCCAAAAAGTGGACCCATTATCTTGCATTTACCATGTGAGGAGGGAAGGCATACTACCCCCAGTCTAATGTGGTAACTCTAAATGTGTGATATATCAATATAGGTTCAATATGTAAGCTGTTAAAGCATGGTATGACAATGTAGGATCATATAAGTACTAAATAGAACAAAGTAAGAACAATAAGTGACTTTAGGAATGTGGAATAGCAATATAAGATCAATGCAAAGGCTCTAGTGATGTATCAATATGAGATCAATAAGACATAAGATATAGTCAAAGACTAAGGAACAAGGATGGGCATGAGCATAAAATGCAAAGCAAGAAGCAACATGATAAAATATGCAAATCTATGGAAGCAAAAGATCAACAAAGGCAAGTGGGGGACTCAAGTGGGAAATAAAAGTAAAAAAGACAAAGGTGAGTAAAGTGTAGGCATAAAGTAGATTTAAACAAGAAAAGAAGGAACTATCTCAAGAAATGAAAGTGGAAACCAAAATTCCCCCAAGTGGGGAAGATAAGCATGGAACCAAAGATAGAAGGTGAAATGAGTGAAAAGCAGAATAAACAAGACATAATAAAAATACCAAAATGTAAGGACAGACAAGGTAGATGGAAGAATAGGTGAGGGATCACAACATACATGGTGCCCATAATAAAAAATACCTAAATAGAAATGGTACAAAGAACAAGGAAGAAGTGAGATGAACAACACAACACATGTTCACTTGTGTCAACATGCACCACTAAAGGTGTCTTTACATTATCCACATATTAACCAATAACATGAAAACATAAACATAAATCCAAGAAAAGGAAAACAAATAGCAAAAAAATAAATGAAAAGGATGGTTAAGAATATCTAAGCCATGAATTCATCTCTCATATTAGGTGGTTTAGTTTTTATGTCATGTATAACCTCAATGTAGGGTTTATTATGGTGAACAAGACTAACTTCGTGACATACATGATTTTTTTTTACCATGATTCATCTTAGCAAGTGAGGGAGTTTTTTCTCATGAGTATGTTTAATGTTTATCTTCCCTTTGTCTATAAGCTTTTGAACTTTATGTTTGAATGCAATGTCTCTATGCTTAGAATATCCATGTGTATGATGAAAAGTAGGTTTAGTATATGTATAAGCCACATGGATAGTAGGAGAACAAGGATCAAAAGATAAATCATGAAATAACATTGCTAAGTCCATACTATCCTTATGTGAACTAGGGCTAGAGAAATAGTTAATGAAAACACAAACCAAATTTGTGAGGGAATTGTAAAACAAATAAAATTCATCAAGCCATTACAAAGATTTACCACTTAAGTATAATTTAAACTCACTAATAAGTAAGATGTCATCATCTAAATGTTCATAATTAGTGAGTACAAATGATTTAACATGCAAAGAGGCGTTCATAGAGCCATAAAAATATTGTAATAACTCCTCACTAAGGCTCATAATATTAGAATTTAATTTAGGAAAAGGCAATATGTATGCCATCATCATGGGAAATATGTGAAAAACTACCATGGATATCCATAGGGTTGACATGAGGTGTAGAAGAATGATCATCCCAAAACACACCATCATGCATAATAAAAAGAAGTGCATCACAAGATCATGGATTTATGGACATATAATCATCTTGACATGTATAAATAATATCATAAGTGTCAATTATGGCATGAGATGTACCTTCATCATATGATGTGTCATCCATAAGAATGGAAGGAATAAGTATATAATGTGTATTTGATGCAAGGGCATCAATTTCATGATGTTTTTATGTTTCATTTTGATGTTAAGAGTCTAAATTCAGTTGTGTAGGTCTTAGGAGGTCCATTGGGATCATAATCCAATGGTTTAGATAGTTTGAATAGGCTAGATATTCAAATTTGTGGTTTCCCGCCAAAATGTAAATTTGAATTCCTAGGGTTTTTGGCTTGTTGCAAGGTTGAGTTTGTTTCTCAAGTCTTGTTTTTGGGCTGTTGAGTCTAATAAGGTCTTGAAAGAACATGTATACCATGTAAGGTCTCCTTTCATGTTTGTTTTTATCCTAGGTGGTAAAAAGGTGCATATTTTGCAAGTTTAAGTGCAAAAAGAACATTAGGTTTTAGGGTTTTTGATGGAAAAGAATTGTAATCTTGGTGGTAAATTATTTTGTAATGTTCATTCTCATAGAGAACAATGCAGAGGAAGGCTCCAAGAAGTTAGGTGAAATATTTCCCCTTGTATGCTCAGTTTACATGGCATTTTTGACTGTTTTGCTTCTATTTCTGCTAAAAACAGGTAATTGTAGTCATGTATGAAGTTGTGAAGGTACAATGTTAGGCTGAGAAGTGAATGAAAAGAAAGTACATTGTTATATAGGGTTAAAACATTGATTTGATGATGGAATTTGGTGTTGTTGTGCAAAAAATACCCTATTTTCCTTGTATTTTGACTATTTACAGGTATAAAATAGTGTTGTATGATCTTGTATGGATTGATACGACCTAGAAAAGTGGATGAAGAGAAAGAGTATGATGTTACAACAAAAATTCCTTTTTTTTTAATGCACCTGGTAAACTTTTTAATGTGACTGGCGACACTGGTGCGACACGCGAGTGCTTTTGCCCCGAGCAATGAACCGGTGAGGCCACAACACGGGGGACCTCATCCCCTAGCAAGAACACTTCAAACCCGTGAGCTCGTTGGCCTAGCAAAGGTGTAAAGCCTGCGAGCTCGTTGGCCCAATGGGGGTTTGAACTCTAGTGGCTGCCACTACAACTGAGCGACTTAACCACCAAACCACGCCCTTATCGATGACAAAAATTCCTTTTTACCAGTTGTGTTGAAAATGCATTTTGAGGGGTCAAACAAGCCTATTTCTCTCGTTGTCCTGTTGTAGACCTAGGGTTCCAAGTTTACAAAAAACTTCATAACTTTTGATTCCCATGGTGAAAAATCTTGAAATGTTTTTAGAATCTATTGTTCTCAAAATTAGTTGTGCTCAATTTTGTAGACAACCCCTATGAAACTTGTCCGTTTCGTAGTCTACACTCTAAGTTTGCAAATCGAGACAAGTTCTCTTGGCCTCACATGAAGTCATCTAACATCGTTGAAACGGTTTGCAACATTCCCCTAGGACGATTTCTCAAAAATCTTGAAAATCGACTAGGTCGTAAGCTTGTCAAAATATCAATTTCTAACTATTTTGGGGGTGTTAAAAAATTTTCATGTTTTAACATGTAATAGCGGTGAAAATCAATGCTCTTACATGTTCATTGTTGTTTTACCTATGACAACGGATCTTTTCACCACTCTCACATGATTATTTTTGCCTTATATGCAAAGGCGGTCATATCTGCCGCTTCAGCATGTTCAAAGTCATTATGTAATGTCGAGGGTTTTTGCCGCCTGAGCAAATCCCGTGAAATCAACTAACTCGAAGTGGGCATTAATGGCATTTGTGCCATGTTTAATGTGTAACTTTAAAGCCTTTTAAAGTGTTTTACATTCATTTTGATTTTCTTATCTTTCATTTCCGCAACCTCCAATGAACCTGATACCTCCTTGATACCAGTTTTTCTTCACAGCACTCGCGTAGATTCTGGATCTAAGCAGGTTTTATTTTTTGACTGCATTTAGGGTTTTGCTTTTTCACTAGGTAAGTCAATGTTTTTGATTCTTGTTTTTGTTTTAGAGTTAGGGTTTCATATGAGTTTAACATCTATATTTTTGTTTTGAACTAGAATTTCTCTTTTACGAATTAGTTGAATTGTATCATTTGTATGTGTATTTTTCGTCATTTTTCTCTAAACCCTAGTTTTCATTTTGTTTTGACTACATTGTTAAATGGGTCAGGTTTTTATTATCCATGTTAAACTTAGGTTTTTACCTGTTCTCCTTAACATGTATCAATGGTTAAAACTGCCGCCGATACACATTTTTCCCTTGCATTTTGTGTTCATACTTCATGTAAGGGTGGCGATTTTCGCCGCCCCTACATGAACCTTATATGATCTTCCCTATATGTAAGGGCGGTTAAAACCTCTTCCCTTACAAAAACCTTTATACATTACCTACCAATGTGCATAAGCAACCGAAACTCCCGCTCTTGACTTAGAGTTTTTGAAACACTTGCATAAGCGGTCTTTCTGACCGATTATACATCAAGGGTTTCTCTTCAACATGCACTGGCGGACCTTTTCACCACCTTTGCATGTGCCTCACATAAACTTGTTGTTTTACCCACATGTGTAAGAGCGGTCAAATTGACCACCCTTACATCATGAACATTATCTTACCTCATACATGTAATGGCGGCCCTTTTTGCCGATCTTACACATGCATTGAAACCCAACTTTTTCCAATATGTAATAGAGATCAAATTGATTGACTTTACATGGTAACAGAATGGTCCCTTATGTAGGAGCGGTCATTTTGACCACCCATGTACATTTTCTTGAATTTTTCCTAACACTGGGGAAAATTCACCTTTCAAAGCTTGTTAACCCGCTTTTGCCTTTTACCTCAATTTGTGTGCACTCAAGCCCTTCAACGCATGTTTCCCTGTCCATGATCATCAAACCATAGTAATCCAAATTCACCCATTTTCCCTCTAACTACGAGATCATGGCTTTTTGCAGTTTTTAGAAAACATTTGTGGTAGACATCGTTTCCAGAGTTCTCTCCAAAGTTGATGTCAGAGCCATTTCCATCCAAAGTTAAAATCATGAAGTATAAATACCAAGGGGTCTTCCCTGTTACTTCAGTACAGTCTAATATTGATGAAATCAGAGATACAAAAATAGGGCATGTAGATATGGCAGAGTTCATGGACAGAACCAAACAGACAAATCCTTCCAGACACATGTAGAAGATCATTGACATCAACATTCACTTGGTTGCTTCTTTTCCAGTTGCTACCCATAACCCTGAGTTTGTTCTTCATGTAGCCAATCATTATAACAGGGATGATAGGACTGTATCAGATTCCCAAGGGAATGTGATTATGAGATTGGATGCAAAATTTCTTGACAAGATCTTCATGTGTCCTCCTATTGAAAATATTGGACAAATTGATTTTGCTCAAGGGCAAAGAGACTATGATGAAGATGTGGAAACCACAAGGAAGTATATAAATAGTAAGTGGTTGAAAATTCCTCAGAGCAATTTGACCAGATGGCCAAAAGATCTCCCGAGGAGTGACTTTGTTGAGGAGGTCTGTGACTTGATCACACTTTTGAGTCATATAAGAGGACTCCCTTCTTCCTCCAAGTTTTAGGAATGGATGTAAACATACATCAAGGTGATTCTCCAGGGCACACAAAAAATATTTTGGGGAGAACAGATCAGTAATGCTTTGCATGAGCAATTGGTGAGAGTCAATACCTCCTTCAAATTTTATATGACTTCATATCTTGTGTATGCTGCTGCGAGCATGAAGAGTTTTCCTGGTCTTACTCAGGTTGGTGATAGGAGGTTGGTTCCCGTGTATGAATACTATCCTCAAATCACTCTAAAAGGATCAATCCATCATTTCCGGAGGGTTGATGATGCTTTCTTTTCAGTGTTTCTGTGCCTATGGGATAATGAACTGGTACAAAAGAGAGTTTCAGATGAAGCTTGGCAAGTGGTGAATTCTTTTGGCTGTTTGTTCTTACAATTTCCAACCTTCACATATCTTAGAGTGGGATATTATCCTAGCTATCCATATATACTTCCACGATATCCTAGTAACAAGATTGTTCTCATGGAATTGTGTTGGCAGCTGATTGTGGTGCACAATAAACAAATGGAGTTGAAAAAGTCAGGGATAAAGTTACCTGTAGAAATTGGAAGGTACTCAGTTTAGTTAGCTACCAAGGCAAAAACAGTTGATTCTGAGATGCAACTGGTCACAATGAAGACTTTCAAGAAAAGAGATCATTCTGATTTCAGAAGGTACAAGATAAAGTCAAAAGAAAGTCAACTTTCCGCATGCCTATGGTTGAAGATATTTGGGCTGATCTTAGGACACAAAATGATATCAAAAAACTAGACTTTATAGACTTCATTTAAGTCCGATCGAAGACCTGGGCCTTGCATATATTCTAGATGGGATGGAAGATAATGGGAATGTTTTAGATCCCAAATTCAATATTGAGAACATTGAGGCATCATCCCTTCCAGAGGTCAGATGGCCAGTCAAAGAGGAGACTTCAATAAGGAAAAGGTTTCAGCCAATCCTGGCTAACACAAATGTATGGTTAGAGAGCAAAGGGATCAGCTTGAAATAATTCCTTACAGGGTTAGAGACTGAAGTCCAAGAGCAAACAGGTAAAAAGGTGGAAAATTAGACCACGAACAAAAGTGACACTCCCTCTTTTTCTAAGGTACATAAGCCAAAAATCAAATTTGTATCTAAGGGAGGGAAGAAGAAGGAGGTTGCAGGAACCTCTAATGTCATTGAATCAAGTGCCGAAGACACAAATGTTGAGCAAATGGAGGTTGAAGATGTTGAAACTGAAAAGAAAAATATTGAGAAATCTAAGGATGCCCAACAAAGAGAAATGTCTTATAAGTCTGATGAGGAAGACAAAACAGAACAAGGCAAGGATGAGAGTGTAGAGCAGGAACAACTTGGTGATCCACATCAGTGTCCTAAGAAGAATCTTCCAACTAAATCACAAGTTTCTACACCCCTTCCTCATGCTCCTATTTTTGGTAGTTTTCCAGTAGTTTCAAGTATTCCTATTTCACCTATTTTGTTGTTTCTTTTGATAATACCCCCCTTCATTAAGAACAAGTTTTGGAATTGTGTTTGATTTCTCTGGTTCTATTCCAAGTTTATCTTCTCCATCTTTTGATATTGGTGAACAATCTGTTTTGGAACATCTTCTGTATGTTCAGAGAAAGTTGTTGACACCGGTGTAACTTTTACCAACACTAGTCCTATTGTGACCATAACAGGTGTGAGTATGGATCCAACAAAATAGGTAGTAGATTCTTCCCCGAATGTTGGCACTTCTATACTTCCTCCATGGTTGTCTGCATACACTCCTAAGAGAAAGAAGCAAGCCATTTCACTAGATGAGATTGATATTGAGAAGCTGCTGCCTGTCAAATCAAAAACTCTAAAGAAGAAGACCAAGACTGTTTCTAGGCTTATCAATGGAAAAGGAATCAGATATGCAGAAATTGCCAAGCCACTAGAGGATGCTACTATTGACAATTTTGATATGAATGATTATGTTGTCTCAAGAGTTGAGCTAGGTAAGCTAACTCATGAAGGTATTAAGGTAGATTTTCAAACTACTGCCAGTACCTTGCTTGAGAAATATGATGAGGTTAAGAAGGAGAAAGAGTAGTATAAAGCTAAAGCAGAACAGCTTGTCGCTATTCTTCAAAAAATAGTGAAGTCGTCTGAGATTGTGGAACCTATGGTGGTAATTGTAGAAGATCCTCTGATTCAGAAGGTGGAAAAAGCTTAGGCCAGAGGGAGAGTAGTTGGTGATATTGTGGAGCGGTTGCTAGCACAGGGAAGGGTTCTGTTGAAAACTACTATAGAAAGAAAAGAAAAGATGGATAAAGCAAAAGATGAGCTTGATAATCTTATTGACTTACTTTCTCAAGAATTACAGGATTAGGAAGAAAGCTTAGAGGATTGGACAGAAATGAAGAAGATTAAGATAAAGAATATGATAGCCATTGGGGTCATCTCAAATTAAGAGTCTTATCTTAAGACTAAGGAATCTCTTGTTCACCGCATCAATATAATAAAAGGATTACTTGATGACTTGTGCCTAATGCATGAAAACAGTGAAGACAATAATGTTTCGCTTCTACACAGGTTGGAGGAACTTCCATTCACTCTGACAGGTGAAGGTCACAAATTTCTTTCAGCAGAGGAAATGATAGATGCTTTTGAGAAAATGGTGCAACAAAAATTTGAAGATGAAGTGCCTATAGTGATTTCGATGGACAACCTTTATGATTAGCATTCAACTTTTGAAAATCTGAAGGACAATCTTGACAAGCATGAGAAGGCGATAAAGGTAGTAAAAGATGCAGTTCTTTGGTCCCATACTATCTCAGAGAATACAGCCAAGCCAGATGTGTGTGAAATGGTAGCAGTGTAAACCATATATTAGAACTTTTTGAAGAAGAATGATGGAGGAAGCTGAAGTTCCTTTTTGATACCTTAGTTTATTTTTATTCCTGTATATGTAATTTAAATTTTGTTATGGATAGACTCATGTGTAATTTTTCAAAATGTAATTACATATGAGACAAAAGATGTCATAAGTCAAATACG
The DNA here is from genome assembly GCA_027924645.1 of Cunninghamia lanceolata. NCBI lineage: Eukaryota > Viridiplantae > Streptophyta > Pinopsida > Cupressales > Cupressaceae > Cunninghamia > Cunninghamia lanceolata. The sequence goes on from BSBN01000159.1 coordinate 3,078,375, forward strand.
ACTCTTTCGTTTGAATAAGTCAAAGTAGTTTGGATTTTCCTATTTTTGCTCTAGGCTTCTCCCTATAAATGAAGAGGGCCTCTATTGTATTTTTTATCTTTTAGTTATTGAGGCGAAACTCTGCCAAATTGAAGAGCATTTTGAGACTTTGTGTTCAAATTGTAAATCATATTTTATCAAGTGAATAGAAAAACAAGCGATCGTTCAATCTTTTCATTGGAATAACTTGTGTGTATTGGAAATTGTTCTTATGTCCTTTTCCTTATGCTATCTTATCTATTTGATCAAATTGTAGTGTGGGTTTGGATAATCTGGGAGATGTTCTAAAGTTAATTTTGGAGACTTTGTGCTGCAATAATTGTCTTTGGGTTTGTGATTTGATGTGTTTGAGTAAAATATATTGAGAAGACTTTGAGCTGCTGTTATCTTTTGTGATCGTATGTTTTTGTCATAGTATTCAGTGAAGACTTTGAGTTGCACCTTATCCTACTTGGTTCTAAATTGTAAATCAGTAAAAGGAGCAACGATAGACTTTGTGCTCTCGTGGGTTTCTTGGTTATTTTGATTTGTATTCTGAAAGTGCTCTTTTATATTGTAAACATCATTTCTGAAAAAAGAGAAATGGATGATATGATTTCACCCCGAAGTTAGTTTTAGTGTAAATAAGTTCATAATAGTTAATAGGGAACCTCCTGTTGCTGAGAGGAGAGATTTATCTCATTACACTGTGGTTGATATAACCATTTTGCCTTCAGTTAGTTGAAGACAAAATATTCACCCAACAATTTTTGGCAACTCTACTGGGGAAGGAATGTACAACTTGAAGCCTCAAGCTCTGAGTTGAAGCACTACAGTCGTTTTCCATTGTTTCAAGCTATTTTCAAAATTTTGTTGAGTGCATTGCATTCTGGCAGACTCACGGTATACAAGAAGCAAGAGAGCTCAAGGTATTATTGATCCTGTATTTGAGTTAATGCAGCAAAATAACTTTGGTCTTTTGCCTCCACAACCTCGGCTTCAGCGAACTAGGAGTTTTCCTCCTACCAACGCCAGGTATCCAATACCAGGTGAAGCTTATAGCTCCAGTACTAACATAGTTTTGTGTATTCAGATTCCACATAGGTTTGTTATCCCACCCTTTAATTAGCGCACCATGGCAGCTTAAGGCCCATGTGGTAACACTTTTGGTCCTTTGAATTTAACTCCACCATTGCATGAACTACCTCGTAGTTCAAGGAAGAATTTTCCTAAGTTCTATGGCGATGGGAAAGTTCACCTGGATGAACACATTGCAGCCTTCTGTATAGCTTGTGGTGTGTTAGGTGTGGAACATGAAGATGTGGTGGTAAGACATTTTGTGGAAACACTACAAGGTGCTGTTGTAGATTGGTTTTACCATCTTCAAGCTCAAACTATAACAAGTTGGAATACTCTCAAAACCAAGTTTGAACCTAGATTCAAACCTGTAGAAGATGCACATGCATTGATAGCTCAGCTAACATAGATGAAGAAAGAGCCACATGAACCCATGCGAGATTTCATCCCTAAGTTTAACAAATTAACAAATAGGATTCCTACAACCGCTCAGCCAATGATGGGGAATCTCAAATGCTTCCTCATCAACACTCAGCTTCCTGAGGTAAGCTTTTTGTTAAGACGGGCTAGCCCTGCTGATCTTCCCGCAGCTCAAATATTGGCTATAGAGGTGGAATATGATCTTATCCTTGCGGGTAAGATAAGGAGAGATTCTAATAGAAATAGAGGTCAATCCTCTATTGATAATTCTTCCACGAGCACCATGGATCCTATGGTACAAAAACTAGTGAATGAATTGCTAGCTCTGAAGAAACAAATGTCTCAAGGTATGTCCGCTCCTTCCTATAGGGATATACCAAGGAGAACATTTCCTAATCATTCATACCAAAGCAAAATTGCCAGAAATCAAGGGCAACCAAATCGTCTTCCTCCTACACAGGGGAAGCTTGCCATTGAAGCAACACCAATCAACTCAACAGTTGGCTACTATGAAGCAGAAAATGAAAATTCCTACCAACCTAATTTGGATTAGGAGAATAATGCTAACCTCTTTGCAGAAGGAGAAGAAGAGTTAGCTGGTGACTCTACCATTGGTTTTCTGAATTACCAAGATGAAGTGGAAAGAGAAGGAGAAGTGTATGATGGAGCATACGCTATTTTTACCAGGTCCCAAAATCAGCCAAATCAGCAAGTTGATAAAGAAAAGATAAGAGAGGAACCTCAGCTGGTGATCTCAATTGCCAAACGGGGAACTCTGTTGCCTTTTCAATCAAAAGACCTGATTGCTAATAAACAAGTAAGTTCACCTAACCATCCTATCTCTCTTGCTTTTGCTCCTTAGACCAGTACTACCCCAACTAAAACCCAGAATGATGGATTTTCTTCCTCTGTATCTAGTTCATTTCATCTTTTTGATATTATAGATCATGTTAGGAAAACCAAGATCCAGATGTCTAAGGTGGAGTACTTACAAGCTAACCCTGAACAGTTTGATAGGTTAGCTAAGTATGTGAAAATTAAGGCTACCCTTGCGGGGCAAGATTCTTCTAAAATCACCCATGACTCCTCTAAAAACAAATCTACCCAAAATAATTTAGTCACTACTCCCCTTGTCGCTCCAGGGAAAATAGAACCTTTCTATGTTTCTCTATTGGTCAATGGTCATAAGTTAAGCAATTGTATAATAGACTCCGGGGCTTTTGATAACATCATGCCTGCTAAGGTGGTAGACGCCCTTGGTCTCACCTTAACCAAGACCTTTGGGAGATGTTTCTCCATGGAAAATAAGGAAGTTTCGTTATTGGGTTAAATCAAAGATGCCCAATTTGCATTTGCAGCCTTTCCAAACAAGAGGATGAAGATGATTGTCCTAGTGGCTGATGTTCTAGCTTCTTATGGTATTTTGCTTGGGTGTAATTTCTGTAAAATAGGTGGAGAACTGAACATGGATCTGTCTGAAGCTAGGATACCTGTTAAAGGAGTCTTGCAAAAGTTGCTTTCTGAGAAGGAAACAAAATACATAGTCACCCAAACTGAAAACCTGAAAGCTCAGATTTTGTTCGAGTCTTCAGTTATGGATAACTATTTCTTATCCACAAAAAATCTTTCCAGTTCATCTGATGAAGATTCAAATAATTCAGATGGAGAATTAGAAGAGTATTCAGATGAAAGTATAGTGATGCCAAATTCTTCCTTCATTGATGAAGAGGAATCTTCTGGTCAAAGAAATTCCAAAAAATCAAATTCTAATGATGTTGGGGTTTTAGAATTTGATGGCAGTTGTTCTTCTACTAGTTTTGGAGCCGAAATTGTTTTGATATCTCCATAAGGTGATATCTTCCCTTTCTCATACAAGCTACAATTTGACAATACCAATAATACTGTGGAGTATGAATCATTATTACTCGGCATGGAAGCTACTCGGGTTAAAGGTATTAAAAATCTTCATGCACAAGGTGATGCTGAACTTGTGGTTTGCCAAGTGAGAAATCTATATCAGACCAAAAATGAAAGGCTGAGACATTACTGCAAACGTGTCTGGGATTGCATTAAAGGTTTTGATGCTTTCGACATCTCAGTAGTGCCAAGAGAGTTTAATGATCATGCTGATTCATTAGCCGTCTCTGCTACCCTCATGGTTCCCCATAAGGACTTCAAAGGTAACAAGTACACAATTGAGTTGGTTTTCTGACCCAGTGTGCCAAATAATGCTAACCATTGGTAGGTATTTAATGGTGACAATCAAATCATTGCTTTCTTAGAAAAGATGGATAGCTTTCATGAACTCTATTTTGAAGGTAGTGAATCTCCACCACGGGAATACATTTCTGAAATAGATTCACAAACTGGTGAAGAGTTTCTTCAGCTAAAAGGGAATAAGATTCCAAAAGGTTTGGCTTCCCTAGAAAAGCTATTTGATAAGCATGACAGATACATTAAACAACAACAATAACTTGATTCAAGTTCATCCGTGGAATTTGAACAAGTAAATTTGAGTTCTGAGGTAGATCCCAAAATGGTCAACATTGGGAAGTGTTGCGCTGCTGATGAGAAATTCAAATTTACTACACTTCTTCACCATTACATTGATGTTCTAGCATATTCTTATGACGATCTGAAGTCTTTCAGACCTAAGGAGATTCAGCATGAAATTCCTCTCAAGGTTGGGTCATTGCCTCATAAACAAAAGTAGAGGCAATATAATCCCAAAATTTTAGGTACTATTCTTTCCAAAATCCAGAAAATGTTGAATGCAAGGATAATCTTTCCTATTCATCATTCTACCTAGATTGCAAATATTGTTCCTGTGAGAAAGAAGAATGGAGAAATCCGTATTTGTGTTGACTTAAAAAATCTCAACCAATCTTCTTTAAAAGATAACTACCCTTTGCCTATTATGGACCAAGTGTTACAAACTATAACTAGTTCGGAGATGCTGTCTATGTTAGACAGTTTTTCAGGCTATAATCAAGTAGAGGTCAGCAAAGCAAATCTGTACAAGACTGCTTTCACAACACCTTGGGGCACTTTTGCATATCGTAGGATGATATTTGGTTTGATCAATGTTGGTGTTACTTTCCAGAGAGCAATGGACCTCACTTTCAAGGATGAGATGGGGAATTCATTGTTGTGTATCTTGATGACTTGTCTATTTTATCAAAACAACATTAAGATCAAGATCATGCCTATCATTTGCGACAGGTGCTGGAAAGATGTCATCAAAATGGTATTTCTCTTAATCCTAAGAAATCAATTTTTGGGGTTACAGAGGTTAAGCTTCTCGGTCACATTGTGTCTAGAGAAGGTACTAAGATTGACTCAGAAAGAGTCAAGTCTATCCAGAGTCTTACTTTGCCTTCTAGTAAGGCTGCAGTTCATTCTTTCTTCAGAAAGGTGAATTTTCTACGGAGGTTCATTCTGGAATTCACAGAGAAAACCCGTCACATTGTCAACATGATGAAGGGTAAGACTACTTTCCGTTGGCGTGCGGAAGGTAAAGCAACATTTGAGGACATCAAGAGGGCCATAGCTCATGCTCCGATTCTAGTTTGTCCTGATTATACCAAGGACTTCATAATATACAGTTATGCTTTCGAGCATACGTTTTTAGCCATTCTTGTTTAGCAGAATGAAGAAGGTGTGGAATCTCCTATTTCATTGATGAGTTGTCCTCTGAAGGCTCATGAATTGAAATACTCAAATATGGAGAAACATGCTTATGTCATGGTCAAGGTGGTAAAGCATTTCCATTTTTATATTTTGAATTCTCATACTATTGTTTTGGTGCTAGACACAACAGTGAAGTCGATCCTGACTCAACAAGAGTTTGGAACTAAAAGAGGCAATTAGATTTCCAAGATTCAAGAGTTTGATCTTGATATCAAACCTACCAAGCTTGTGCGTGGTAGAGGTTTGTGTCAGTTGATTGCTGACAATGTACCAAAAGAAACGGAAGAAGAAGTTGAGGGTATGCCAACTGTTCTCTCTGTCACTACTACAGATGAGTAGTATTCTAATATTGCTCATTTTCTTACCTATGGTGAGTGTCCTTCTCATCTATCCTATAAGGAAAAGAGAACTATCAAATTGAAGGCCGCTAATTATGTCCTATGGGATAATGGTTTATATAAAAGAAGCCTTGGTGGAGTTTTTCTCCATTGTGTGGATAAAGCACAACAACGCAGACTTCTGGAGTCCTTTCACAATTTGGCTTGTGGAGGACATTTCTCTACGCCTATGATAGCTCATAAGATTCTATAGGCTAGGTACTATTGGCTCACACTATTTCAGGATGCGTACAATTGGGTACGTAGATGTGAGTTATGTCAATAGTTTGTTGGAAAGCCTAAGTTGGTTGCGTTACCTCTCAAGCCAGTTGTAATTGAAAAACCTTTTCAGCAATGGGGTATTGACTTCATTGGTGCTGTGAACCCACCATCAAGCGTAGGACACAACTTTGTTCTCACTGCAACTGATTATTTTACCAAGTGGGTGGAGGCCATCCCAGTGAAGCATGCTACTTCTAAAGTGGTATGCAATTTTCTTAAGGAAAATATTATTTCCCGGTTTGGAGTTCCAAACAAAGTTGTAGCAGATAATGCTACTTGTTTCTCTTCCAATGAGATCACTAGCTTTTGCTATGAACATGGGATCATCCTTTCTCACTCTTCAGACTATTATCCACAAGGAAATGGTCAAGCAAAATCTAGTAACAAAAATCTGGTTACTATTATTAGGAAACTGGTGGAAGATATTCAAAGAACTTGGAATAAAGTGTTGTTTGATGCTTTATGGGTAGACGGGATTACCCCCAAAAGGGTGATAGGTATGTCACCGTTTCATCTTCTGTATGGTTTGAATGCAGAGATACCTATTACTTTGGAGTTGTCGGCATTGAAGTTGGCAAAGGCAGTAGAAGATAGAACTTTTGAAAGTTCTATTGACAAAAGGATCATGTATCTCACTGAACTTGAAGAATAGTAGACTATGGTAGTAGACTGTATTGTTGAACATCAAAGTTAGGTGAAGAAGCTCTTTGATAAGAAGGCAAAGGCTCGTGAATTTCAAATTGGAGATCAAGTCTTGTTATGGGACAAGAGGAGAGAGCCGAAAGGGATGCACGGGAAGTTTGATTCCCTATGGAGAGGCCCGTTTGTCATTCACCAACTTTGTGGTGAAAATATATTCTTGTTGGAGTATCTTGATGGAACACCATTCTTGCTACCTCATAGTGGACAACATCCGAAGCACTTCAATCCTTGAAGTATCAGATAAGTTCATTTGTACATTTGTGTATTTTTGTGTTTTTATTTTTGTTTTTGTTTAGTCTTTTGTGTCTTTTTCTTTTTGGTAGCTTGACTCTATGGCCCAATGGCATGGATGACGGCACATAGAGATTGGATTCTTCTCCCTTCAGTCATTTCAAAGTTTGATTGAAGGAAGTTCCCTAGTTAGAGCCAGCTGTTGTTCTCAAAATTAGTTGTGCTCAATTTTGTAGAAAACCCCTACGAAACTTGTCTGTTTCATAGTCTACACTCTAAGTTCACAAATCGAGACAAGTTCTCTTGGCCTCGCGCAAAGTCGTCTAACATCGTTAAAATGGTTTGTGACATTCCCCTAGGATGATTTCTCAAAAATCTTGAAAATTGACTAGGTCGTAAGCTTGTCAAAATATCAATTTCTGACTATTTTGGGGTGTTAGAAAATTTTCATGTTTTAACATGTAATAGCGGTGAAAATCACTACTCTTACATGTTCATTGTTGTTTTACCTATAATAGCGGATCTTTTCACCACTCTTACATGATTGTTTTTGCCTTATATGCAAAGGCGGTCATATCTGCCGCTTTGACATGTTCAAAGTCATTGTGTAATGTCGGGGGTTTTTGCCGCCTGAGCAAATCCCGCAAAATTGACTAACTGGAAGTGGGCATTAATGGCACTCGTGCCATGTTTAATTCATAACTTTAAATCCTTTTAAAGTGTTTTACATTCATTTTGATTTGCTTATCTTTCATTTCCACAACCTCCAACGAACCTGATACCTCCTTGATACTAGTTTTTCTTCACAGCACTCGCGTGGATTCCAGATCTAAGCAGATTTTATTTTCTAACTATGTTTAGGGTTTCACTTTTTCACCAGGTAAGTTGATGTTTTTGATTCTTGTTTTTGTTTTAGAGCTAGGGTTTTGTATGAGTTTAACGTCTATATTTTTGTTTTGTTAGAATTTCTCTTTTACGGATTAGTTGAATTGTATCATTTGAATGCGTATTTTTCATCATTTTTCTCTAAACCCTAGTTTTCATTTTGTTTTGACTGCATTGTTAAATGGGTCATGTTTTTATTGTCCATGTTAAACTTAGGTTTTTACCTGTTCTCCTTAACATGTATCGGCGATTAAAACTGTCGCCAATACACGTTTTTCCCTTGCATTTTGTGTTCATACTTCATGCAAGGGCGGCGATTTTTGCCGCCCCTACATGAACCTTATATGGTCTTCCCTACATGTAAGGGTGGTTAAAACCTCCACCCTTACAAAAACCTTTATACATTACCTACCAATGTGTATAAGCGGCCGAAACTCCCGCTCTTGCATATCTAACTTAGAGTTTCTGAAACACCTGCATAAGTGGTTTTTCCAACCGACTATACATTGAAGTTTTCTCTTCAACATGCACTGGCAGACCTTTTCACCGCCTTTGCATGTGCCTCACATAAACTTGTTGTTTTACCCACATGTGTAAGAGCGGTCAAATTGACCGCCCTTACATCATGAACATTATCTTACCTCATACATGTAATGGCAGCCCTTTTCGCCAATCTTACACATGCATTGAAACCCAACTTTTTCCAATATGCAATAGCAGTCAAATTGACTGACTTTACATGGTAAGAGAATTGCCCCTTGTGCAGGAGTGGTCATTTTGACCGCCCATGCACATTTTCCTGAATTTTTTCTAACATGGGGGAAAATTTGCCTTTTACCTCAATTTGCGTGCACTCAAGCCCTTCAACGCATGTTTCCCTATTCTTGATCATTGAATCGCAGTAATCTCAGTTGACCCATTTTTCCCCTAACTTTGAGATCATGGCTTTTTACAGTTTTCAACAAACATCTATGGTAGATATCTTTTCCAGAGTTCTCTCCAAAGCTGATGTCGGAGCTGTCTCCATCCAAAGTAAAAATTATGAAGTACAAATGCCAAGGTGTCTTCCTTGTTACTTCAATACAGTCTAATGTTGATGAAATTAGAGATATTGAAATAGGGCATGTAGATATGGCAAAGTTTGTGGACCTAACCAAATAGACAAATCCTTCTAGACACATGTAGAAGATCATTGACAGCAGCATTCACTTGGTTGCCTCTTTTCCAGTTGCTTCCCATAACCTTGAGTTTGTTTTTCAGGTAGCCAGTCATTATAACAGGGATGATAGGACTGTATCAGATTCCCAAGGGAATGTGATTATGAGATTGGATGCAGAATTTCTTGACAAGATCTTCATGTATCCTCCTATTGAAAATATTGGACAAATTGATTTTGCTTAAGGGCAAAGAGACTATGATGAAGATGTGGAAGCCGCAAGGAAGTATATAAATAGTAAGTGGTTGAAAATTCCTCAGAGCAATTTGACTAGATGGCCGAAAGGTCTCCCGAGGAGTGACTTTATTGAGGAGGTCTGTGACTTGATCACACTTTTGAGTCGTATAAGAGGACTCCCTTCTTCCTCCAAGTTTCAAGAATGGATGTACACATACATCAAGGTGATTCTCTGGGCCACACATAAAATCTTTCGGGGAGAACAGATCAGTAATGTTTTGTATGAGCAATTGGTGAGATTCAATACCACCTTCAAATTATATATGACTTCATATCTTGTGTATGCTGCTGCGAGCATGAGGAGCTTTCCAGGTCTTACTCAGGTTGGTGATAGGAGGTTGGTTCCCGTGTATGAATACTATCCTCAAATCACTCTAAAAGGATCAATCCATCATTTCTGGAGGGTTAATGATGCTTTCTTTTTAGCTTTTCTGTGCCTCTGGGATAATGAACTGGTACAAAAGAGAGTTTCAGATGAATCTTGGCAAGTGGTGAATTCTTTTGGCTGTTTGTTCTTACAATTTCCAACCTTCACATATCTTAGAGTGGGATATTATCTTGGTTATCCATATATACTTCCACAATATCCCAGTGACTGGATTGTTCTCATGGAATTGTGTATGCAGCTGATTGTGGTGCACAATAAACAAATGGAGTTGAAATAGTCAGGGATAATGTTTCCTATAGAAATTGGAAGGTACTCAGTTCAATCAGCTACCAAGGCAAAAATAGTTGATTCTGAGATGCAACTGGTCACAATGAAGACTTTCAAGAAAAGAGATCTTTTTGATTTTAGGAAGGTACATGATAAAATCAAAAGAAACTCAACTTTCCACATGCCTATGGTTGAAGATATTTGGGTTGATCTCAGGACACAAAAAGAGATCATAAAACTAGACTTTTGTAGACTTCATTTAAGTTAGATCGAAGAGCTGGGCCTTGTGTATATTCCAGATGGGATGGAAGATGATGGGAATGCTTTAGATCCCAAATACAATATTGAGAACATTGAGGCATCACCCCTTTTAGAGGTCAGATGGTCAGTCAAAGAGGAGACTTCAATAAGGAAAAGGTTTTAGCCAATCCTGGCTAACACAAATGTATGGTTAGAGAGCAAAGGGATCAGGTTGAAATAATTCCTTATAGGGTTAGAGACTGAAGTCCAAGAGCAAATAGGTAAAAAGGTGGAAAATCAGACCAAGAACAAAAGTGACACTCCCTCTTCTTCTAAGGTACATAAGCCAAAAATCAAATTTGTGTCTAAGGGAGGGAAGAAGAAGGAGGTTACAGGAACCTCTAATGTCACTAAATTAGGTTCCGAAGATACAAATGTTGAGCAAATTAAGGTTGAAGATGTTGAAACTGAAAAGCAAAATATTGAGAAATCTAAGGATGCCCAACAAGCAGAAATGTCTAATAAGTCCGATGAGGAAGATGAAATAGAACAAGGCAAGGATGAGAATGTAGAGTAGGAACAACTTGGTGATCCACATCAGTGTCCTAAGAAGAATCTTCCAACTGAATCACAAGTTTCTACACCCCTTCCTCATGCTCCTGTTTTTGGTAGTATTACAGTAGTTTCAAGTGTTTCTATTTCAACTATTTTTTTGTTTCTTCTGATAATACCCCCCTTTCATTAAGAATAAGTTTTGGAACTATGTTTGATTCCTCTAGTTCTATTCCAAGTTTATCTTCTCTATCTTTTTATATTGGTGAACAATCTGTTTTGGAACATCTTCCGGATGGTTCAGAGAAAATTGTTGACACCGGTGTAACTTTTACCAACACCAGTCCTATTGTGACCATAACAGGTGTGAGTATGGATCTAGCAAAATAGGTAGTAGATTCTTCCCTGAATGTTGGCACTTATATACTTTCTCCATGGTTGTCTGCATACACTCCTAAGAGAAAGAAGCAAGCCATTTCACCAGATGAGATTGATATTGAGAAGCTGCTGCTTGTCAAATCAAAGACTCTAAAGAAGAAGCCCAAGACTGTTTCTAGGCTTATCAATGGAAAAGGAATCAGATATGCAGAAATTACCAAGCCACCAGAGGATGCTACTATTTACAATTTTGATATGAATGATTATGTTGTCTCAAGAGTTGAGCTAGGTAAGCTAACTCGTGAAGGTATTAAGGCAGATTTTCAAACTACTACCAGTACCCTGCTTGAGAAATATGATGAGCTTAAGAAGGAAAAAGAGCTATATAAAGCTAAAGCAGAACAACTTGCCGCTATTCTTAAAAAAATAGTGAAGTCATATGAGATTTTGGAACCTATGGCAGTAACTGTAGAAGATCCTCTGATTTAGAAGGTGGAAAAAGCTCAGGCCAGAGGGAGAGTAGTTGGCGATATTGTGGAGCAGTTGCTAGCACAAGAAAGGGTTGTGTTGAAAACTACTATAGAAAGAAAAGAAAAGATGGATAAATCAAAAGCTGAGCTTGATAAGCTTATTGACTTACTTTCTCAAGAATTGCAAGATCAGGAAGAAAGCTTAGAGGAGTGGACAAAGATGAAGAAGATTAAGATAAAGAATCTAATAACCATTGGGGTCATCTCAAATCAGGAGTCTTATCTTAAGACTAAGGAATCTCTTGTTCACTGCATCAATATAATAAAAGGCTTACTTGATGACTTGTGCCTAGTGTGCGAAAATAGTGAAGACAGTAATGTTTCACTTCTACACAGGTTGGAAGAACTTCCATGCACTCTGATAGGTGAAGGTCACAAATTTCTTTCAGTGGAGGAAATGATAGATGCTTTTGAGAAAATGGTGCATCAAAAATTTGAAGATGAAGTGCCTACAATGATTTCGATGGACAACCTTTATGATTAGGATTTGACTTTTGAAAATCTGAAGGACAATCTTGACAAGCATGAGAAGGCGATAAAGGCAGTAAAAGATGCAGTTCTCTGGGCCTGTACTATCTTAGAGAATACGGCCAAACCAGATGTGTGTGAAATGGTAGTAGCGCAAACCATATATAAGAACTTTTTGAAGAAGAATGATGGAGGAAGATAAAGTTCCTTTTTGATACCTTAGTTTATTTTTATTCTTGTATATGTAATTTGAATTTTGTTATGGGCATACTCATGTAATTTTCCAAAATGTAATTACATATGAGACAAAAGAAGTCATAAGTCAAATAGGACTCTTTCATTTGAATAAGTCAAAGTAGTTAGGATTTTCCTATTTTTGCTCTTGGCTCCTCCCTATAAATAAAGAGGGCCTCTATTGTATTTTTTATCTTTTAGTTATTGAGGCGAATCTCTACCAAATTGAAGAGCATTTTGAGACTTTGTGTTCAAATTGTAAATCATATTTTATCAAGTGAATTGAAAAGCAAACGATCGTTCAATCTTTTCATTGGAATAACTTGTGGTGTATTGGGAATTATTCTTGTGTCCTTTTCCTTATTCTATCTTATCTATTTGATCAAATTGTAGTGTGAGTTTGGATAATCTAGGAGATGTTCTAAAGTTAATTTTGGAGACTTTGTGCTGCAATAATTATCTTTAGGTTTGTGATTTGATGTGTTTGAGTAAAAGATATTGAGAAGACTTTGAGCTGCTGTTATCTTTTGTGATCATATGTTTTTGTCATAGTATTCGGTGAAGACTTTGAGCTGCACCTTATCCTACTTGGTTCTAAATTGTAAATCAGTAAAAGGAGCAATGATAGACTTTGTGCTCTCATGGGTTTCTTGGTTATTTTGATTTGTATTGTGAAAGTGCTCTTTTATATTGTAAACATCATTTCTGAAAAAAGAGAAATGGATGATATGATTTCACCCTGAAGTTAGTTTTAGTGTAAATAAGTTCGTAATAGTTAATAGGGAACCTCCCCTTGCTGAGAGGAGAGATTTATCTCATTGCACTATGGTTGATATAATCATTTTGCCTTCAGTTAGTTGAAGACAAAATATTCACCCAACAGAAACTCTATTTAGGTGTTTTCTAAGTACCCACCAAGTTTGGGCTCCAGAAGTGTTGGTTTGCATGAAATATTCAAAAATGTGTACCTGAAAACCTTGTCAAATTGTGAAGAAACCCTAGTTTAATAAGGGATTGTTCAAAAATGTTGTTTTGCTAAGTTTACCCCTAAAAAGTTAAGGTTTGTTGAGACCCATAGGACTGGTTGAAGGCTTGAGAATCCATAAAGGGTCACCATTTCAAGTGGTTTTGTTATGTCAAGTACTTATTTGCTCAAATGAAAGTTTTAGGCCTATAAGAAAAAGCTTGCCAAAATAGGGTATAGTTGGTGAAACCTATTAAAAGGTTAGTAGAATCTTGTGCAGGTTGTTGAAAGTACATCTTTGTCATCGTTCTCTACATCATTTTTTGTATCAGAGCTAGATTAAGAAAGAAAGTTGATATAAGGGATAAGCAAGAAAAAGAAAGATGCCTCCAAGGAATGCTGATAGAGTGGTAGAAAGAATAGCCACATAATTGGGAGAAGCCCTTGCTAGGGAAATGAGGGAGATGAGAGTCAGTTTGGATGCAAGAATCAGTGTAGCTGAAGCTAACTAGAGAAGAGGAGTGGTTACAAGAGATATGAGTGAGCAAGATGAAGTGGTGGATGAAGCACCACAAGAAGAAACTCAAGAAGAGAGGGATGCTAATGATTTGAGGATGGAAAGATTGCTGAAGGCAATCAGGGGTGATGGAACCAAGGTGAAGATGGAACTTCCAATATATGTAGGTAGTTTGAATGGTGAAGAAATCCTTGATTGGATAGGGGAGCTGGACAAGTACTTTGAGTTTGAGGAGGTACCTGAAGAGCAGCAAGTAAAGTTGGCTAGGACCAAGTTGAAAGGCCATACATCCCTATGGTGGGATTATGTTTAGGAAGACAAGAAAAATAAAGGCAAATCCAAGATTACTTCTTGGGATAGGATAGTTGCCAAGTTGAAGGGCAAATTCATGCTTAGTGACTACATGACTTTGTTGTATAGGAAGTTGCAGAACTTGAAACAAAAGGATACGAGAGTGAAAGAGTACACTGAAGAGTTTTACAAGTTGAGTATCAGATCAGGACACACAGAGGATGTCAATGATAAGGTTGCAAGATACCTTAATGGGTTGAAGTTTATATTACAAGATGAGTTGAGCCTCACAAGCCCCATGACACTTGAAGAGTGTTGTCAACTAGCCTTAAAGGTTGAGGAGAAGCTAAACAGGAAGCAAGAAAAGTAGAATAGAGGTAGAGGAAGGACTTACAGAGGTAGAGGTCCATATGTTGATAGAGGACAATCACAAAGATATCAAGGAGAGTCAAGCATCTCACAAGAACAAGCACCAAGTTGAAGAGGGGATTTTAGCGGAAGAAGGCCTAACTTTAGGGGCAAATTTGGACAAAGAGGAGGATTCAATGGTTTCATAGGGAAATGCTACAAGAGCAACAAGTTTGTAGGTCATCAAGCTTGGGAGTGTCTAGAAGAGAAATAAACTACCACATTTAGGAATGAAAGGACTCAAGTTGCTCAAGGAGGAGATGAAGAAAGTGTTAACTCCTCACCATCACCAAAAGAACCAGAGATAGGAGAATCCTTGTTGATGACAAGGACATTGATCAAGGTTCCAATGGAGAAGGAGCCACCTCAAAGAAAGTCACTATTCAGGATTGTTTGCAAGTGCCAAGGTAAGTGTTGCCAAGTTGTTATAGATTTAGGTAGTACTGATAATCTAATTGCTATTAAGATGGTAAAGAAACTGAATTTGAAGAGATTACCTTATCCTACACCTTATAAAGTCTCATGGTTAAATATGGGGCAACAAATATTAGTTAATGAACAATGTTGGGTAGAGTTTCAAATAGGAAGATATAAAGACAAGGTGTTATGTGATATCATTCCTATGGATGTATGCCATGTGTTGTTTGGTAGGCCTTGGCAATATGACAGAAAAACAATGTATGATGGTACGAAGAATATCTATGTTTTAGAGAAGGATGGAGTTACCTATACCTTAGCACCTTTGAAAGAAGAAGATAAAGACCAAAAGGTTGGATCAAGTGTGATGATAGTAGGTGAAAAAGAGTTTCTAAAGACAATGGAAGAGGGAGAGATAGGTTGTGCAGTGATGATCAAATCTAGGACTGTCATAACAACAACAAGAATTGATGAGTTGCCATGGGAGATTCAAGACATGTTGAAGGGTTATACATATATAGTTTTTGATGACATATATAGGGTTATACATATAAGTGCCCACCAGGTTTGGGCTCCAAAAGTGTTGATTTGCATGAGATATTCAAAATGGTGTACCTGAAAACCTTGTCAAATTGTCAAGAGACCCTAGTTTAATGAGGGTTTGTTCAAAAATGTTGTTTTGATGAGTTTACCCCTAAAAAGTTAATGTTTGTTGAGACCCATAGGACTGGTTGAGGGCTTGAGAATCCATAAAGGGTCACCATTTCAAGTGCTTTTGTTATGTCAAGTACTTATTTGCTCAAATGAATGTTTTAGGCCTAGAAGGAAAAGCTTGCCAAAATAGGGTATAGTTGGTGAAACCTATTGAAAGGTCAGTAGAATCTTGTGTAGGTTGTTGAAAGTACATCTTTGTCATCATTCTCTACATCATTTTTGGTATCAGAGCTAGATTAAGCAAGAAAGTTGATATAAGGGATAAGCAAGAAAAAGAAAGATGCCTCTAAGGAATGTTGAAAGAGTGGCAGAAAGAATAGCCACAGAATTGGGAGAAGCCCTTGCTAGGGAAATGAGGGAGATGAGAGTCAGTTTGGATGCAAGAATCAGTGTAGTTGAAGCTAACTAGAGAAGAGGAGTGGTTACAGGAGATATGAGTGACCAAGATGAAGTGGTGGATGAAGCACTACAAGAAGAACCTCAAGAAGAGAGGGATGCTGATGATTTGAGGATGGAAAGATTGTTGAAGGCAGTCAGGGGTGATGGAACCA
Organism: Cunninghamia lanceolata; assembly: GCA_027924645.1. Classification (NCBI taxonomy): domain Eukaryota; kingdom Viridiplantae; phylum Streptophyta; class Pinopsida; order Cupressales; family Cupressaceae; genus Cunninghamia; species Cunninghamia lanceolata. The sequence goes on from BSBN01000159.1 coordinate 3,094,429, forward strand.
AGATGAAGATGGAACTTCTAGTATATGCAGGTAGTTTGAATGGTGAAGATCTCCTTGATTGGATAGGGAAGTTGGACAAGTACTTTGAGTTTGAGGAGGTACATGAAGAGCAGCAAGTAAAGTTGGCCAGGACCAAGTTGAAAGGCCATGCATCCCTATGGTGGGATTATGTTCAAGAAGACAGGAAAAAGAAAGGCAAATCCAAGAATACTTCTAGGGATATGATGGTTTCCAATTTGAAGGGCAAATTCATGCCTAGTGACTAAATGACTCAGTTGTATAGGAAGTTGCAAAACATGAAACAAAAGGATATGGGAGTGAAAGAGTACACTAAAGAGTTTTACAAGTTGAGTATCAGATTGGGACACATGGAGGATGACACTGATAAGGTTGCAAGATACCTTAATGGGTTGAAGTATAGATTACAAGATGAGTTGAGCCTCACAAGCCCCAAGACACTTGAAGAGTGTTATTAACTAGCCTTAAAGGTTGAGGAGAAGCTGAATAGGAAGAAAGAAAAGCATAATAGAGGTAGAGGAAGGACTTACAAAGGTAGAGGTCCATATGTTGATAGAGGAAAATCACAAATAGATCAAGGAGAGTCAAGCATCTCACAAGAACAAGCACCATGTTCAAGAGGGGATTTTAGAGGAAGAAGGCCTAACTTTAGGGGCAGATTTGGACAAAGAGGAGGATTCAATGGTTTCATAGGGAAATGCTACAAGTGCAACAAGTTTGCAGGTCATCAAGCTTGGGAGTGTCTAGAGGAGTAAGAAACTACAACATTTAGGAATGAAAGGAGGACTCAAGTTGCTCAAGGAGGAGATGAAGAAAGTGTTAACTCCTCACCATCACCAAAAGAACCAGAGATAGGAGAATCCTTGTTGAGGACAAGGACATTGATCAAGGTTCCAATGGAGAAGGAGCCACCCAAATAAAGTCACTATTTAGGACTATTTGCAAGTGTCAAGGTAAGTGTTTCCAAGTTGTTATAGATTTAGGTAGTACTGATAATCTAATTGTTGTGAGATGGTAAAGAAACTGAATTTGAAAAGATTACCTCATCCTACACCTTATAAAGTCTCATGGTTGAATAAGGGGCAACAAGTATTAGTTAATGAACAATGTTGGGTAGAGTTTCAAATAGGAAGCTATAAAGACAAGGTGTTATGTGATATCATTCCTATGGATGTATGCCATGTGTTGTTTGGTAGGCCTTGGCAATATGACAGAAAAACAATGCATGATGGTAGGAAGAATGCCTATGTTTCAGAGAAGGATGGAGTTACCTATACCTTAGCACCTTTGAAAGAAGAAGATAAAGACCAAAAGGTTGGATCAAGTGTGATGATAGCAGGTGAAAAATAGTTTTTGAAGACAATGAAAGAGGAAGAGATAGGTTGTGCAGTGATGATTAGACCTAGGAATGTCATAACAACAACACGAATTGATGAGTTGCCATGGGAGATGCAAGACATGTTCAAGGGTTATGCAAATATAGTTGTTGACAAACTTCCTAACTCCTTGCCTCCAATGACATATATTAGTCACCATATATTTATACCAGGGGCTAGTATATCAAACAAAGCAACCTATAAGATGATACCCCAACAAAATGAAGAATGTAAGATATCTAAAGAAAAGGATGATGTCAACAAAAGTGATACAAACAAACTTGTTTGGAAGGATAAAAATGATAGGAATTTGGATACTAAAAGCAATGAGATTGATATGAAGGAAATTTTAGAGCTGAATAAGTAATGCCTGATGAAGGAAGGAAATTTAGAGTAGCAACATTTTCAATCTAAGATGGAAGATGGAAAATTAAAATAGTTGAAACTACCAATGGAGCAATAGATGATAGTGATTTTGATACTAAAGTAACAAGGTTGGTATAAAAAAAAATGATGAGAGTGAGTTAGAACAGATGGACACAAGTAGAGTGTCATCCAAGAGGTGTAAACTGCTATCAAATACAAGGCACATTAAGTGGGTTGAGTGCCTACAAAGCTACACTTTCACAATCAAACACAAGAAGGGGCAGAGTAATAAGGTGGCTGATGTTTTGAGCAAAAGAGCATTGATGGTGCAAGAAATTCAATTTAAAAGTGTTGGTATTGAAGCACTCAATGAGGTGTATAAGGATGGTGAGGATTCCAAACAAGTTTATGTGGTTTGCAAGCAGCCTATTAGCACTAACAGGGAGAAGTGGCTAGATTGTCTTATACAAGGTGGTTTATTGTTTAAGGGAGCACAACTTTGTGTGCCAAAAGGCCCTATGAAAAGTGCAGAGGGTGAATAGTATGCAATTGCCATGCAAGAGATTCATCAACAAGTGAAAGAGTAGCTCCAAGCTAGTGTGGAAGAATATAAACAAAATTGAGATTTGAAGAGAAGAGATGTTAGTTTTAAGGCTGGAGATCTTGCATTACCACATCTCAGGAAGAATAATGGAGTAGGATTCTCACCAATTTTTAGTGTTGCTGACTTATACCCTTACAAAGGGGATGCCATTCCTGATGAAGGAGCAAGTCTACTGAAGATATCAGATGTTGATTGGATAAAGGATTTACCACCCACCAAACCCATAGAGTTAGAGTGCATTCTTGACACAAAGAGAGTAAGAAGACCAAAGGCAAGCAATACTTCCAGTATTTGGTCAAATGGAAGGACTCCCAAATAAGGATGCCACATGGATGATAGAGTCAGATATTCTTAAGCATGGAATGACTGTTGCAGACCTCCTCTCAGGTGGAACTAAAGCTTATTTTCTTTTCCTTGGGAGTATGATGCAGGAGCATCACTTTCATGATGTTTTTATGTTTTATTTTGATGTTAGGAGTCTAAATTGAGTTTTGTAGGTCTTAGAAGGTCCATTGGGATCATAATCCAATGGTTTTGATAGTTTGAATAGGCTAGATATTCAAATTTGTGGTTTCCTACCAAAATGAAAAGTTGAATTCCAAGGGAGTTTTGGCTTCTTGTTGTTACTAAATTTTGTTCACACCTAATTTAGTTGGACCTAATTTGCAGTTGTTTCAAAAGGAGTAAATAATTTTTTTAAGTTATTACAATCAGTGAATGTTTGATGCCTTGACAAGAGGAAAACAATGATTAGTTGTTATGATAAATCCAACAGTCCAATCAGGACTGTCAAATCATCATGACAAGTGAATGTCCATGTCAAGAAATCAAACAGTTAATGAGAGACAATTGATCTAACTATTTTTATCTTTCAAAGTTACAAGATAATTTGATTATTCAAGTGATCATATTTTAGTGTGAAAGAAAGGTATTCATTTAAAACTGTCATTTCATATCATTTTTTGAACATACATCAGTTTTAGTTATTCTATCCTATGCATTGATTGAAAAATAAACATACATAAATCAATTCTATAAGGCAAATTAACTGATCATGTTTAAAAGAAATATTTAAATGTGTCCCACACAAGCTGTGGGAGTGACTAAACTAAGCAATGCAGACATATGCAAGCTATAGATCTGATGATAAAAGGAAATGGAAAAGAACACATGAGAATATTAAATATCCATCATTGCCTTTTGTTTGAAGGTTGATGCCTTGTTGGTGACTGATCTTCATATCTTCATCTTCATCTCGAGTCGTGTCAGTGTACCTGCAAAAAAATGGGGAAAGTCATGTTAGAGCTCCGGATATTTAAAGTTATCATATGCTTTTATTAACAGACATATCAACTTGCAAACATGATGCATTACAGATTGATTAAATCATATTAGACATGTGCAATAAATCAGATCATCATGAAAAAGATCAATCAACTTCATAAGGTATGTTTTTATGCTAACTTGTTTATTCACTGTGTAGGTATAGGGAAAGTAATGTTGCTGATTTGAAGACATTAAAACATGTGGAGAAAATGTGGCTCCCACAAGGGTTGAGCCCAGGATGTTTCCCTTTTCTATTCATTTGAAAAGGATATCAGAATGAAAGACAAGATGCATCATTCAAGATAATATCATGCATCATAAAATCAAACTTGCACAAGAGTGAATTTATCATGATAAAGATGAAAGGAGTAGTTTCTCCTATAAACTATGCCCAATTGACAAATAGATTGATTAAATCAGATCATACATATTTAGAATGCTTCATTACAAAGGAAGTAGTGGTTCTGAATCAAATTGACAAATTGCTGAACACATAGATGCAGTTATGATAAGGTACTTTTCTTTATTTCTACCATCATGGGAATGCCTTACTGCTGTAATATTTCATGCCATAGTCATTTAAATAGGTCAAACATCATAAAATCAAACCTTGAGAAGTCATAGAATCATACAAAATGTAATAGAGGACAGACTTGTGATAAAGCAAAGAATCAACTAAGAAGAGATACTAGGCAGTCATCAAAAGGATCAAATAACAACATTATGAAGTGTAGATTTATAGGCTACAAGAGCCATTGTGAAATGACAAACTGTCATATGTATTTCAGTATGCAAAAGGTACAGTGTCCTAGTTTACACAGAGTATAAGTGATGAAGCATGTCATGTGACAATCAAATCATAATTCATCTTTATTCTTTGTGTAAAGTTATGTGCAAGACAAGTTATAAACAATTGACAAGGGATAGCTGAAATGAACAAGTAACAGTTATATTGTGCTTCAGAAGTTAAACTTTTTTATATCATGTCAAGGTTTAGGTCCTCAAAGTTAAGGACAATTTAATATAAAGAACTTAATATCACTTTGAATCATAAATGATAAGAGCAAACTATTTAAAGAGTATCTAACAAGTGGCAGCCATAAAAGAAAAGAATATACAAGTGACAGGAGCCATCTAATGCAGAAAAAGAGACATGATATCAAATTCATTTCATATGATAAAGTACAGAATAGTAGTACTTGATGGGAGTATCTGACATAATTGATGCTACAGAGAAAGCTATGGAGTTCAATACATTCTGAGTATTCATGATATCTTTTTGATAGTTATAGTTACAAAATAGAAAGAATGATCAAGTTAAACTATTTAAAGGAGAGCTCATTTTTGCAGATTTATCAAACCTTTATTGTGTTTTGAAACCTTGTAAAGTCTTGTATATATAGCCATGCCATGAACAATTATAGGAGGAGTTTGTGCAAAGGAATGTAAAACCCTAGTTGTAATTTTGAAACACTGGTTGTAAGTTTGAAACTCTCTAATATTTCTTTAAAGAATAAAAATGTAAATGAGTGTATACAGAAAGTAAGAAGTGCCATGGCTGTTACAAAAGAACCTGATATGCAAAAATATATGAAACCCCCATTTCAAATTTACAGTGCAGGAAAGCTATACAAAAATAAAGAAAGGAAGCATGGCCATGGCCAATAAAACCTCTGTGCAAGAGAAAATGATAAAACCCTTGTGATAGAAGTAGCAAACCCTCATTCTTTTTGCATTATAGTTAAGAGAAGGTAAGAAAAAAGCATATACAGGCACAGTTGTGACCAAGAGAGTCATTATTTCTAAAGAAATGCAATACCCACTTCAAAAATCTCAAAGCCCATATCATTTTTTTTGTCACAGTGAAATGAATAAAGACTCAGGAAAGACGAATAGTATGAAGAATCACAAACTCACCTCATTATTTTGATGCAGAGCTATGTCAAGTGACGACCTCCTTTTGTTTAAAAAGAATCTCAGGATACAAGATTATAGTTGCAGAAAAGACATAGAAGACAAAGAGAAAGGTTGTTAAGAGATGCAAGAAATACTTAGTCATTATGGCCGTGGCCATACAAAAGAAGAAAGCCACAGAAGATAAAGAAAATGCTAGTCGAAATCTTAGATACCATGCTCACCTTGTTCCTGCATCTAGATTTTGACATAATAATGCTAGAAAGTCAGCACAGAAGACATAGAAATGAAGGAGAAAAACCAGAGAGTAGAAACCCTATGTTGGCCGAATGAAAGTTGTAGAGCCAAAATGGAGAATACAAAATGAAAAGTGAGCAATCTTTTAGGGTTATCTCTTACTTTTGTTCGATGGTTCTTTCTCTCATTTTTTATCTTCACAAAAAAAAAACAAATCATTCACATTATCCATTAGGGTCAAGTCTTTGTTCTTAGAGATTCCTAGTGATCATGATTTGGAGGGGCCAACAACATGTTCTTTTTTCTTTTGATTTTTGATGAAGTCAAAAGTTGACATCATGAGAAGAAAAGGCTTTATGCCTTATAAACTTTCCAAAACCCTTATTTCTATATGGTCGACTAATGATATGGTCAAAGATGCCTTAAGTATAAAGCCTTGCAATCAAATACAACATGGTCGAGAGTCAAAGATTCTCCCACATCATGCATGGTCCGAATTCCTTAATGCCTTATGCATTTGTAATACATTTAAAAGGCATGAAGAAATGGCATGGATAAGGTAAAATGTTGCAAGGTGGCAGGATGAATGAGGACAAGTGCATTATTGGTAGGATGAATGAAGACAAGCGCATTATTTGCATGATAAATGAAGACAAAAGGTAAAGTTATTTTGCAGGGAGGCACCAATGTAATGGAATAATAAGGGTTAAATTTTTGCCTTGATGCATGTGAAATGCAATTAGGAGATTTTTTCTTGCATGGAGGCATAAGGGGATCTTTTCTTTCTCTTAAGTCCTATGTAAGCCAAATCATGCAAATTGTGCAAATTAGGCAAGTGTAATTGGAGAGACAAGGTTTTGTTTTCTCTTCACCTATCATGCATGACTTTACAACTAAAATCAATGTAAGTAAATAATAAAGTAATATTTTTCAAATTACTTTATTATTTTTCACAAGTTGTAAAATCATAGAATTAGTACAAGATGTAACTAATAATAGAGTAATTAAACACCTAATTACTTTATTCTTTACTCACATCAATTTTGCAATGCAAAATCATGCAAAATAGATGAGTTGAGTTAGCTGGGGTTATTTGAAGACTTTTGGATGATTTGGAGGGCAATTTGGGGATTTTTGGTCAACTTCTTAATCAAACACATGGAGAGGATTAGTTTGGAGCTATTTTTGCTCAATTTGGGGCAGTTTGGACCCTTATTTTTAGGGATTTCTTAGTTTTCTTGTGGATCATTTTAGAGAGATTATTTTTAGAGGCAGCTAGCTACAATTATATTTTTCATGCCTCTTGGAGAGAGCAAGCTATTTATTGTAAAGCAAAAACTTAGTTTTTGCTAGTTCTTGCATTCTTTTCTCTCTTACACATTGAGAGACAGTTTGTTTTGTAACTCATTTATCAGTTCTTGCCTTTTTTCTCTTTACACTTTGAGAGAGAAAGATGTTTTATAACTCATTGATTACAGATTTTATAGAGATTACAGTAGGTTACAGGTTTCATTTTCTTGTCTTTATACAATATTTTCTTTTATTTTTTATTGGAATCAAGTGTTTGTCTTTCCATTAATGCTACTTGTATGAGTGATTTGATAAAATTTTATTGTGTTTAAAATATCAAAACCCTTAAAATTATTGTCTCATTCTTACTTGCAAGTGTTAAGCATAGTGATATCACAGGTCTTAAGTTGTGCTACTGAAGTCTATTTTCTTTCATGTTGTGAAAAATCCCCTTTCCTTCATAAGGAAGATAATTTCTATCCTTCCTTAGAAACATTTTTGTGATTATTTTGCCAAAACTGGATTGTGTGGATAAGATTTCTGAGATCTATTATGAGTTAGAATTGCAAGTTTTCCATCATTATTAGGTGCATCACCAACTTTATAGTTTTATTATCTTTAGAAAATTCTTTTTTACCCTTTTTCAAACCAAAGTCATAGATTCAAACTGAATATTTTAAGGGAACTAACCCATAATCTGGAGGTTCAAACTCAATATAGGTCACCCACAGCCTAAGTTTGTCCCCTTGTTTCAAAGGATTGCAAAGTTTCACAACTTTGCATAAGGGTGCAATCTTAATCGACAACAATTTTTGACACGCCCGGTGGGACCTTGAACTGATTTTCAGTTCAAAAAGAACTTATTTATTGCTATTGTTTCAGTATGATCAGCAATTAATGCAGTCTTTTTAGAGGTGTTATTTCAAAATACCCGGTGACTCTATCTTTCTGGTTTTGAATAAGATGATATTTTATAGCCTATAAGAAAGATTCACAAGATCAAGTGCAGTTTTTCCAGCTCTTTGAATGAGTAAACATGCCTATCCTTCATGGAAACATGTCATATCATCCATCATATCATGAAAATACTACTAATCCTCCATCTTATCAGCTATATCAGATTAGCCATGCTACTGATTTCATCCCTAATTCCTTTGATTTCCAAAGAAACCAACATGCACAGTACTCTTACCTCCCACCTACCCCTGCTCAACCTTCATATCAACATGCATATGTCCAAAATCAACCTTAAGAAATATCTCTAATATCAGATCAACTCAAACAGTATCACCACCAAGGGGTTGAAGATATAAAGAATAGCATGAATGAAACAAAAAACATATTGCTAGAAATCACAAAGCAGATAGAGGAGTTCAAGAGGTAGCAAGAATATGACCAGCAGTAGGAGGAGCTAGATTATCAAGCCTATCTTCATGAGAAGGAGTTGGAGGCACAAAGGATACAATTTGAAGAAGGTCTCAAAAGGGAGATAGTAGCAAAAGAGGAGAAGATGAAGTTTTTACTTGCACAAGTACAAAGGCAAGCAATCCAAAGAGCTGCATTCGTTCCAGATCAACCTGTTCAAAATGAGGTTAGTAGGTATCAAGTTCCAAGTTTTAGAAGTTGTGATTTTGATTAGGAGCCTATTTGCATTCAAAATTAGTCTATTAGCCCTTAGTGTCAATCACATCTGGTGCCTGAACCAAGTCATCAAGCTTTTGAACAACCATGGTAGCCTTCTTGGACCAAGTATCCTGATTACAAAATGCCAAATCTTATTAAGGCTACCCCTTCCATACCAATCCAAAATTAGGAAGAGGAAAAGGTAGTAGTATCTGAACCAATCAAGATTCCAAGTTGGTATGGTGAACAAGAACAAAAGGTTTTAGAGCCCGAGCCTATCAAGATTCCAAGTTTCTATCTAGCAGCTAAAGGTGCTACTATTTTTTTTGTATTTCCATCTGAAAGTAAGCATAATGCATATGATGTGAAGAAATAGATCACTACTACTCCAGGGTAAGTGCAAGAAGATGAGTTCACTTTTTGGCCAAAAAGTGGAAGTGTTTTTCTTGTTTTTCAAAATTTGTCGTACTTGGAGTGACAATTTAAAGCACTTACACATAAAATATTAAGATGATGTAAAAATAAGAAATGTAGCATTTTGTTTCTTGTTTTCAAATATGTAATTTTTTCTAATACCTAGATAATGCAAGTTGGTTTTTTATTGGATGTACAAAAAGTGGCTTTTTAAAAGTCCCCTATTTTTTGCAAAAGCATGTGTTATGGGGAAAATTGGATAATCAAATGAATAATAAAAACCCAAAACACCAATGGAATGTGCAGATAAAAAGGATTTAAAATAAGAGAGAGAGATACTCACAACCTTTACCTTGCGATTTCCATTGTTCGCCTATTCTTTGTTGATCTTTTGGTGATGAAGATGGCCCTCAGGAAGCTTGCTTCCTTGCTTCGATTCCTCAAGATGACAAGGAGAAATGGCTCAGATACTTGTTTGCATTGAAGATGAGCTTCAACACAATATGCAATGGATGATAGATGAAGTGATGTGAAAGATGGGTGCCAATGGTGTGCTATACATTCTGCAGCATAAGTTTACCCAAAAGTTGGATATGAAATGAAGAAGAAGAGGGTTGTATTTATAGAGTTGTGTAGAAGAAGATCAACGTTTGAGAAGAAATGAGAAGACCAATGGAGGAGAATGTTCGAGAGAACGTGCGCGAATAGAAGAAGGACATGTGTCATTCAAAAAGATGCTTTGTTGAGTTAACTGCTTTCTTGATGAGGATGAGTTTTCATTTCTTAAATTAGAATATATTTTTCTAATTTAAGAGCTTTGTTCATAGCTTTAAATCAGTTAACTCAGCTTTTGCTTTTGTATGACAAGAATAATTTATTTTTAGAAGATTTGAAGATTTTTTAGAAGATAAGAAAGCATAATTAAATAAATAAATTTATTTAATTACTTGTAGATAATTTGGAAGAAGAAATAAAATATTTAAATATATTTTATTTTTTTGGAGATTTAATTTAAATAAATTTGCATTTTATTTAAATTTAGAATAATAGATGATTTAATTAAATAATTAAAAAATATTTAATTATTTAGAAGAATAAAGTTGATATAGACGAAATTAATTAAATAAATGTAATTTATTTAATTAAATGGGAGAACATGAATCAAATAAATAAATAAATAAATTTATTTATTGATAGAGGAATATGAAGATGAAATAAATTTTTAAAATATTTATTTAAGTAGAGTCATGTTATTTTTAGGTGTATATAGCACGCATATGTACGACCAACATAATTTGACCTAAATTAATGTATTTTTTTAATTCCTTTTGTGGAAAGATTCTTAGGATGTTGAATTTTGGTTAGGATATTTTTTTGTAATTTTTTGATAAATAGATTTTTTTAATTAATTTTTTAATGGCCCTAATTAGTGTTTTTTAAAACCCCTCGTGTACGGCCAACATAATTTGAGCTAAACTAATCAATTCACCAAAAAAAAAAAATTTCATCATGTAGAGAATGATGTCTAGTTTGGTTAGACATAATTTGTTTTTCAAAAAACTTTCAAAATCAAAAGTTAGTAAAAAAATAGTAACCTATGTTATTTCAATTTTATGACTTAGTTTGTTTAGAAAATAAATAATAAATAGAAAATTACATTCAATAGTAGAAAAAATTACATATTTGAAAGCTAGACTTTTAGATCTATAATGGCTTTTAATTTCGTTAAAATATTCTATAAAAAAAGTCATCAGCCATAGTGGTGAAACTAGTTTTTTCTCTTGCTATTTTCATGGTCTCCTAGTTGCAGGTCCAAAGCTAAGGCTTGAGTTTCCAAGCCTAAAACCAATGCAAATTGGCAGGTTTGAAATTTCAAAATTTTAGAAATGGGTACCCGTTATAAACGGGTGCCCATTATAAATGGGTGCCTGTTATAAACGGGTGCCCATTATAAACGGGTACCCGTTTTAAAAATAACAGGTACTCGTTTCTAAAAAATAAAAAAAATTAGCCATAGACATTTAAAAAAAACAAAAAAATAGTTTTTAAAAATAGGTACCCATTTTGAAACGAGTACCCGTTTTGCTTCAGGAGCCCGATCCTAAATGAGTACTCATTTTTTTCAAAACAGGTACCCATTCCAAGCGACATTTTTCATGCGCGGGAGACTTCTACAAATTGTATACTCAACTTCTTGCTTTAACCCTCCAAATACTTTACATTTTGAATCATTTCAAAAGTTCTCTAATGTTGTTCATAAGATAGATGAGAATAGGATACAAAGATTGGAAAGCTAAAATCTTCAATTGCAGAGGCAAATTGCCCAAGTTCCAAGTGAGAATAAACCAAACAAAGAAGAGGATTCAGTTTCTTTGTTTGATCAACTGCCTTATTTTGTTGATCAAGATGAAGTGATCATACAAGTACCCAAATTACTAGCTGATTTAAGATAGCCAGATGATATTGCAAAACATGATGTACTGCTGGTCCATAAAGACTAGAATGAGGTTGAGACTTCAGTTCAGCTAGAAGAGCAAAAGGATAGACCCATTTTGGAGACTAACAATCTTGTTTTGCATGATCATAGAATTGATTATCAGGCTGGATATGAAACTAAATCAAATGATATTCTCTGTGAGAATAAGACATCTGATTTACTCTCAGAACAACCAAGTGCACTAATTGAAGATTTTCAATCTTTTCAAGATAACTCTATATCTGATTGTCAAGATCCTGATTGTTCAGCCTATAGGGAACTTGCCAATCTATTGCATTCTTGTAGTGATCAAAAGCTTAAGCCATAAAATGATGAGTATAACAAGGTAAATCAGGTTTTTGAACTTTTGCCTTTTGCATTTGACCAATATGAGGCTAATCAGTTTGAGGACAACAAGGAAAGTGTGCAGGTGGAGCTTTTGGAGGATGGACAGTGCTTGGTTGAACTAACATTTGTGTCTAGTTTTGAGTAGCAGAGTAATGAAATTCATCAAGATTCAGTGCAATATTATAATATTCTTAGGTATTATAGAGGATTTTTGTTCTAACTTTGATAATGATCTAATACCATATGAATCATTAGTATGTGATCAATAGGATCAGGTCAAAGAAGCAAGCTTTCATTCACTTCATTCAAGTGGGCTAACTCTTTCAAATCAGATTGAAATTACAAGTGAAAATAGGACAACAGATATAAATCAGGACATCAGGAGCATCAACCAAGGATACATCATTGCAAGAGGATGCCCAATCAGAGATATGGTTGTCAAAGAGCTTAAAAAGTAGATACAGATTACTGTTGTACCCATAGAGTAGTTTTTAGCCTTAGAACAATAGAATCAGATCATTTTATCACCCCATAACAGCAGTATCAACGATCATTTTCAGATGGTTAGTGAGTTTATTTTCATTCTTCAAAGAATTTTGCAGCATTCTATAAGGTATGTCCTTATGAACCATATCATGTTAGTAACAGATCACATTGCAGAACACCCTTTCTTAACCAGAAAGGGAAGTTATTTCACAAAACCAGTTAATGGATTTGTTTGACCAGCTTCAATGGCTAGTTAGAGTAGGGTAGAGTAGAATTTCTGTTCAGTATTTTATTTTCAAAGAAGTGCTTTTGCACATTTGTCTGGCTATGTCTCAAGCAAGTTAGAATAGTTTTGTTTTGTTCAGTTTTGTTTTGCTGCTGTAGTTTTTCTATCAGTTTGAGTTGCAAGAGGATTTTCAAACTTTTCAGGTAGAAGAAGACTCATGTGCCCAATAGAATTACAAGGCTACTGGTTCTAAGTTGTTTAGTAGGCAAACACCCCTGAGAGGTCACCAAAAATGTTACTAAATTTTGTTTACACCTAATTAAGTTGGACCTAATTTGTAGTTGTTTCAAAAGGAGTAAAGAATTTTTTTTAAGTTATTACAATCAGTGAATGTTTGATGCCTTGACAAGAGGAAAATAATGATTAGTTGTCATGATAAATCCAACAGTCCAATCAGGACTGTCAAATCATCATGACAAGTGAATGTCCATGTCAAGAAATCAAACAGTCAATGAGAGATAGTTGGTCTAACTATTTTTATCTTTCAAAGTTATAAGCCAATTTGATTATTCAAGTGATCATATTTTAGTGTGAAAGAAAGGTATTCATTTAAAACTATCATTTCATATCATTTTTTGAACATACATCAGTTTCAGTTATTCTATCCTATGCATTGATTGAAAAAGAAACATACATAAGTCAATTGCATAAGGTAAATTAATTGATCATGTTTAAAAGAAATGTTTAAATGTGTCCCACACAAGCCATGGGAGTGACTAAACTAAGAAATGCAGACATATGCAAGCTATAGATCTGATGATAAAAGGAAATGGAAAAGAACACATGAGAATATTAAATATGCATCATTGCCTTTTGTTTGAAGGTTGATGCCTTGTTGGTGATTGATCTTCATATCTTCATCTTCATCTCCAGTCGTGTCAGTGTACCTGCAAAAAATTGGGGAAAGTCCTGTTAGAGCTCCCAATTTTTAAAGTTATCATATGCTTTTATCAACATACATATCAACTTGCAAACATGATGCATTACAGATTGATTAAATCAGATCAGACATGTGCAATAAATCAGACCATCATGAAAAAGATCAATCAACTTCATAAGGTATGTTTTTATGCTAACTAGTTTGTTCACTGTGCAGGTATAGGGAAAGTAATGTTGCTGATTTGAAGACATTAAAACATGTGGAGAAAATGTGGCTCCCACAAGGGTTGAGCCCAGCATGTTTCCATTTTCTATTCATTTGAAAATGATATCAGAATGAAAGACATGATGCATCATTCAAGATAATATCATGCATCATAAAATCAAACTTGCAAAAGAGTGAAGTTATCATGATAAAGATGAAAAGGAGAAGTTACTCCTATAAACTATGCCCAATTGACAAATAGATTGATTAAATCAGACCAGACATATTCAGAATGCTTCATTACAAAGGAAGTAGTGGTTTTGAATCAAATTGCCAAATTACTGAACACATAGATGTAGTTATGTTAAGGTACGTTTCTTTATTTCTACCATCATGGGAAAGCCTTACTGCTATAATACTTCATGCCATAGTCATTTAAATAGGTCAAACATCATAAACTTAGACCTTGAGAAGTCATAGAATCATACAAAATGTAATAGAGGACATACTTGTGATAAAGCAAAGAATCAACTAAGAAGAGATACCAGACTGTCATCAAACAGATCAAATAACAACATTATGAAATGCAGATTTACAGGCTACAAGAGCCATTGTGAAATGAAAAACTGTCATATGTATTTCAGTATGCAAAAGATACAGTGTCCTAGTTTACAAAGAGTATAAATGATGAAGCATGTCATGTGACAATCAAATCATAATTCATCTTTATTCTGTGTAAAGTTATGTGCAAGACAAGTTATAAACAATTGACAAGGGATAGCTGAAATGAATAGGTAACAGTCATATGGTGCTTCAAAAATTAAACTTTTTTATATCATATTAAGGTTCAGGTCCTCAAAGTTAAGGATAGTTCAAATATCACTTTGAATCATAAATGATAAGAGCAAATTGTTTAAAGAGTATCTAACAAGTGGAAGCCATAAAAGAAAAGAATATACATGTGACAAGAGCCATCTAATGTAGAAAAAGAGACATGATATCAAATTCATTTCATATGATAAAGTACAAAACAATAGTACTTGACGGGAGTATCTGACATAATTGATGCTATAGAGAAAGCTATGGAGTTCAATACATTCTGAGTATTCATGATATCTTTTTGACAGTTACAGTTACAAAATAGAAAGAATGATCAAGTTAAATTGTTTAAAGGAGAGCTCATTTTTGTAGATTTATCAAACATTTATTTTATTTTGAAACCTTGCAAAGTCTTGTATATATAGCCATGCCATGAATAGTTACAGGAGGAGTTTGTGCAAAGGAATGTAAAGCCCTAGTTGTAATTTTGAAACCCTGGTTGTAAGTTTGAAACTCTCTAATATTTCTTTGAAGAATAAAAATGTAAATGAGGGTATACAGAAAGTATGAAGTGCCATGGCTGTTACAAAAGAACCTGATATGCAAAAATATATGAAACCCTCATTTCAATTTTTACAGTGGAGGAAAGCTATACATAAATAAAGAAAGGAAGCATGGCCATGGCCAATAAAACCTCTTTGCAAGAGAAAATGATAAAACCCTTGTGATAAAAGTAGAAAACCCTCATTATTTTTGCATCTACAATTAAGAGAAGGTGAGAAAAAAGCACATACAGGCACAACCGCGACCAAGAGAGTCATTATTTCTAAAGAAATGCAATACCTACTTCGAAAATCTCAAAGCCCGTATCATTTTTTTGTCACAGTGAAATGAATAAAGACTCAGGAAAGCTGAATAGTATGAAGAATCACAGACTCACCTCATTATTTTGATGCAGAGCTATGTCAAGCAATGACCTCTTTTTGTTTAAAAAGAATCTCAGGATACAAGATTATAGTTATAGAAAAGACATAGAAGACAAAGAGAAAGGTTGTTAAGAGATGCAAGAAATACTTAGTCATTATGGACATGACCATACAAAAGAAGAAAAGCCACAGAAGATAAAGAAAATGCCAGTCAAAATCTTAGATACCATGCTGACCTTGTTCCTACATCTAGATTTTGACATAATAGTGCTAGAAAGTCAGCATAGAAGACATAAAAATGAAGGATATAAACCAGAGAGTTGAAACCCTAAGTCTGCCGAATGAAAGTTGCAGAGCCAAAATGGAGAATACAAAATGAAAAGCGAGTAATCTTTTAGGGTTATCTCTTACTTTTGTTCGATGGTTCTTTCTCTCATTTTTTGACTTCACAAAAAAAAAACAAATCATTCACATTATCCATCGGGGTCAAGTCTTTGTTCTTAGAGATTCCTAGTGATCATGATTTGGAGGGGCCGACAACATGTTCTTTTTTCTTTTGATTTTTGATGAAGTCAAAAGTCAACATCATGAGAAGAAAAGGCTTTATGCCTTATAAACTTTCCAAAACCCTTATTTCTATATGGTCGACTAATGATATGGTCAAATATGCCTTAAGTATAAAGCCTTGCAATCAGATACAACATGGTTGAGAGTCAAAGATTCTCCCACATCATGCATTGGCCGAATTCCTTAATGCCTTATGCATTTGTAATACATTTAAAATGGATGAAGAGATGGAATGGATAAGGTAAAATGTTGTGAGGTGGTAGGATGAATGAGGACAAGTGCATTATTGGCAGGATGAATGAAGACAAGTGCATTATTTGCATGATAAGTGAAGACAAAAGGTAAAGTTATTTTGCAGGGAGGCACCAATGTAATGGAGTAATAAGGGTTAAATTTTTGCTTTGATGCATGTGAAATGCAATTAGGATATTTTTTCTTTCATGGAGGCATAAGGGGATCTTTTCTTTCTCTTAAGTTCTATTTAAGCCAAATCATGCAAATTGTGCAAATTAGGCAAATGTAATTGGAGAGATAAGGTTTTGTTTTCTTTTCACCTATCATGCATGACTTTACAACTAAAATCAATGTAAGTAAATAATAAAGTAATATTTTACAAATTACTTTATTATTTTTCATAAGTTGTAAAATCATAGAATTAGTACAAGATGTAACTAATAATAGAGTAATTAAACACCTAATTACTTTATTCTTTACTCACATCAATTTTGCAATGCAAAATCATGCAAAATAGATGAGTTGAGTTAACTGAGGTTATTTGGAGACTTTTACATGATTTGGAGGGCAATTTGGGGAGTTTTGGTCAACTTCTTGATCAAACACATGGAGAGGATTAGTTTGGAGCTATTTTTGCTCAATTTGGGGTAGTTTGGACCCTTATTTTTAGGGATTTCTTAGTTTGCTCGTGGATTACTTTGGAGAGATTATTTTTAGAGGCAGTTAGCTATAGTTATAGTTTTCATGCCTCTTGGAGAGAGCAAGCTATTTATTGTAAAGCAAAAACTTAGTTTTTGCTAGTTCTTGCATTCTTTTCTCTCTTACACATTGAGAGACAGAGTTTGTTTTGTAACTCATTTATCAGTTCTTGCCTTTTTGCTCTTTACAATTTGAGAGAGAAAGAGGTTTTTTAACTCATTGATTACAGATTTTATAGAGATTACAACAGGTTACAGGTTCCATTTTCTTGTCTTTATGCAATATTTTCCTTTATTTTTCATTGGAATCAAGTGTTTGCCTTTCCATTAATGCTACTTGTATGAGTGATTTGATGAAATTTTATTGTATTTAAAATATCAAAACCTTTAAAATTATTGTCTCATTCTTACTTGCAAGTAACATAGTGATATCATAGGTCTTAGGTTGTGCTACTGAAGTCTGTTTTCTTTCACGTTGTGAAAAATCCCTTTTCCTTCATAAGGAAGATAATTTCCAGCCTTCCTTAAAAACATTTTTGTGATTATTTTGCCAAAATTGGATTTTGTGGATAAGATTTCTGAGATCTATTGTTAGTTAGAATTGCAAGTTTTCCATCATTATTAAGTGCATCACCAACTTTATAGTTTTATTATCTTTAGAAAATTTCCAAACCAAAATCATAGATTCAAATTGAATATTTTAAGGGAACCAACCCAGAATCTTGAGGTTCACACTCATTATAGGTCACCCACAGTCTGAGTTTGTCCCCATGTTTCGAAAGATTATAGAGTTTCACAACTTTGCATAAGGGTGCAATCCTAATCGACAACAGTTTTTGGCACACCTGGTGAGACCTTGAACTAATTTTCAATTCAAAAAGAACTTATTTATTGTTGTTGTTTTGGTATGATCAGCAATTAATACAGTCTTTTTAGAGGTGTTATTTCAAAATACCTAGTGACTCTATCTTTCTAGTTTTGAATAAGACCAGATTTTACAGCCTATAAGAAGGATTCACAAGATCAAGTGCTATTTTTCCAGCTCTTTGAATGAGTAAACATGTCTATCCTTCATGGAAACATGTCATATCATCCATCATATTAGGGAAATACTACTAATCCTCCATCTTATTAGCCATATCAGATCAGACATGCTGCTGGTTTCATCCCTAATTCCTTTGATTTCCAAAGAAACTAGCATGCATAGTACTCTTACCTCCCACCCACTCCTGCTCAACCTTCATATCAGCATGCATATGTCCAAAATCAACCTCAAGAAATATCTCTGATATCATATCAACTCAAACAGTATCACCACCAAGGGGTTGAAGATATAAAGAATAGCATGAATGAAACAAAAAACACATTGCTAGAAATCACAAAGCAGATAGAGGTGTTCAAGAGGTAGCAAGAATATGACCAGCAGCAGCAGGAGCTAGATTATCAAGCCTATCTTCATGAGCAGGAGTTGGAGGCACAAAGGATATAATTTGAAGGTCTCAGATGGGAGATAGCAGCAAAAGAGGAGAAGATGAAGTTTTTACTTCCACAAGTACAAAGCCAAGCAATCCAGACAGCTGCATTCATTCTGGATCAACCTATTCAAAATGAGGTTAGTAGGTATCAAGTTTCAAGTTTTAGAAGTTGTGATTTTGATTAGGACCCTGTTTGCATTCAAAATCAGTCTATTAGGCCTTAGTGTCAATCACATCTAGTGCCTGAACCAAGTCATCAAGATTTTGAACAACCATGGCAACCTTCTCGGACCAAGCATCCTGATTAAAAAATGCCAAATCTTATTAAGGCTACCCCTTCCATACCAATCCAAAATTAGGAAGAGAAAAAGGTAGTAGTATCTGAACCAACCAAGATTTCAAGTTGGTATGGTGAACAAGAACAAAAGGTTTTAGAGCTCAAGCCTATCAAGATTGCAAGTTTCAGTCCAGTAGCTGAAGGTGTTGCTATTTTTTCTATATTTCCATTTGAAAGTAAGCATTATGAATATGATGTGAAGCAAGAGATCACTGCTACTCTGAATCCTTTACATTTTGAATCATTTGAAAAGTTCTCTAATGCTATTCACAAGATAGATGAAAGTAGGATACAAAGATTGGAAAGCTAAAATCTTCAATTGCAGAGAGAAATTGCCCAAGTTCTGAGTGAGAATAAACCAGACAAAGAAGAGGATTTAGTTCCTTTGTTTGATCAACTGCCTTATTTTGTTGATCAAGATGAAGTGATCATACAAGTACCCAAATTACTAGCTGATTTAAGACGGCCAGATGATATTGTAGAAAATGATGTACTGTTGGTCCATAAAGACCAGAATGAGGTTGAGACTCCAGTTCAGCTAGAAGAGAAAAAGGACAGTCCCATTTTGGAGACTAACAATCTTGTTTTACATGATCATAGGATTGATTATCAGGCTGAATATGAAACTAAATCAAATGATTTTCTCTTTGAAAATAAGACATCTGATTTGTTCTTAGAAAAGCCAAGTGCACTAATTGAAGATTTTCAATCTTTTCAAGATAACTCTATATCTGATTGTCAAGATCCTAATTGTTTAGCCTATAGGGAACTTGCCAATCTATTGGATTCTTGTAGTGATCAAAAGATTAAGCCAGAAAATGATGAGTATAACAAGGTAAGTTAGGTTTCTAAACTTTTGCCTTTTGCATTTGAACAATATGAAGCTGATCAGTTTGAGGACAACAATGAAAGTGTGCAGGTGGAGCTTTTGGAGGATGGACAGTACTTGGTTGAACTAACATCAGTGTCTAGATTTAATTAGCAGAGTAATGAAATTCATCAAGATTCAGTGCAAGATTATCAGTTAGATGAGAGCATGTTTTCAAGTATTATAGAGGATTTTTGTTCTAACATTGATAATGATCTGATACCATATGAATCAACAGTATGTGATCAGCAGGATCAAGTCAAAGAAGAAAGCTTTCATTCACTTCATTCAAGTGGGCTAACTCTTTCAAATCAAATTGAAATTGCAAGTGAAAATAGGACAGTAGATATAAATCAGGACATCAGGGGAATCATCCAAGGATACATCATTGCAAGAGGATGCCCAATCAGAGATATGGTTGTTAGAGAGCTTAAAAAGTAGATACAGATTGCTGTTGCATCCACATAGCAGTTTTTAGCCTTAGAACAACAGAATCAGATCATTTTATCACCCCATAACAACAGTATCAACAATCATTTTCAAATTATTAGTGAGTTTATTTTCATTCTTCAAAGTGTTTTGAAGCATTCTATAAGGTATGTCCTTATGAATCATATCATGTTAGTAGCAGATCACATTGCAGAACACCCTTTCTTAACCAGAAAGGGAAGTTATTTCACAAAACCAGTTAATGGATTTGTTTGACCATTTTCAATGGCTTGTTAGAGTAGGGTAGAGTAGAATTTCTATTCAGTATTTTGTTTTCCAAGAAGTGCTTTTGTACATTTTGCTAGATATGTCTCAAGCAAGCTAGAATAGTTTTGTTTTGTTTTGTTGCTGTAGTTTTTCTATCAGTTTGAGTTGCAAGAGGATTTTCAAACTTTTCAGGCAGAAGAAGACTCATGTGCCCAATGGAATTACAAGGCTACTAGTTCTAAGTTGTTTAGTAGGCAAACACCCCTGAGAGGTCGCCAGAAATGTTACTTAATTTTGTTCACACCTAATTAAGTTAGACCTAATTTGCATTTATTTCAAAAGGAGTAAAGATTTTTTTTTAAGTTATTACAATTAGTGAATGTTTGATGCCTTGACAAGAGGAAAACAATGATCAGTTGTCATGATAAATCCAACAGTTCAATCAGGACTATCAAATCATCATGACAAGTGAATGTCCATGTCAAGAAATCAAACAGTCAATGAGAGACAGATGATCTAATTATTTTTATCTTTCAAAGTTATAAGACAATTTGATTATTCAAGTGATCATATTTTAGTGTGAAAGAAAGGTATTCATTTAAAACTATCATTTCATATCATTTTTTGAACATACATTAGTTTCAGTTATTCTATCCTATGCATTGATTGAAAAAGAAACATACATAAATCAATTCATAAGGTAAATTAACTAATCATGTTTAAAATAAATGTTTAAATGTGTCCCACACAAGCCGTGGGAGTCACTAAACTAAGCAATGCAGACATATGCAAGCTATAGATCTAATGATAAAAGGAAATGGAAAAGAATACATGAGAATATTAAATATCCATCATTGCCTTTTGTTTGAAGGTTGATGCCTTGTTGGTGACTGATCTTCATATCTTCATCTTCATCTCCAATCTTGTCAGTGTACCTACAAAAAATTGGGGAAAGTCTTATTAGAGCTCTGGATATTTAAAGTTATCATACGCTTTTATCAATAGACATATCAACTTACAAACATGATGCATTACAGATTGATTAAATCAGATCAGACATGTGCAATAAATCAGATCATCATGAAAAAGATCAATCAACTTCATGAGGTATGTTTTTATGCTAACTTGTTTGTTCACTGTGCAGGTATAGGAAAAGTAATGTTGCTGATTTAAAGATATTAAAACATGTGGAGAAAATGTGGCTTGTACAAGGGTTGAGCCCAACACGTTTCCCTTTTCTATTCATTTGAAAAGGATTTCAGAATGAAAGATAGGATGCATCATTTAAGATAATATCATGCATTATAAAATCAAACTTGCAAATGAGTGAAGTTATCATGATAAAGATGAAAAGGAACAGTTGCTCCTATAAACTATGCCCAATTGACAAATAGATTGATTAAATTAGATTAGACATATTCAGAATGCTTCATTACAAAGGAAGTAGTGGTTCTAAATCAAATTTCTGAATTGTTGAACACACAGATGCAGTTATGATAAGGTACTTTTCTTTATTTCTACCATCATTGGAATGCCTTACTGCTGTAATATTTCATGCCATAGTCATTTAAATAGGTCAAACAATCTAAAATCAGACCTTGAGAAGTCATAGAATCATACAAAATGTAATAGAGGATAGACTTGTGATAAAGCAACGAATCAACTAAGAAGAGATACTAGACTATCATCAAAAGGATCAAATAACAACATTATGTAGTGTAGATTTACAGGCTACAAGAGCCATTATGAAATGACAAACTGTCATATGTATTTCAATAAGCAAAAGGTACAATGTCTTGATTTACACATAGTATAAATGATGAAGCATATCATGTGACAATCAAATCATAATTCATCTTTATTCTTTGTGTAAAGTTATGTGCAAGACAAGTTATAAACAATTGACAAGGGATAGCTGAAATGAATAGGTTACAGTCATATTGTGCATCAGAAGTTAAACTTTTTTATATCATGTCAAGGTTCAGGTCCTCAAAGTTAAGGATAGTTCAATATAAAGAACTTAATATCACTTTGAATCATAAACATACGATAGTCTCTTTTCTCATTCTTGCTTCTACAAAATCTTGCAATATGTCCAAACTTATTGGAATTGTAGCATATCACAATCTTCTGTCCCTGATTCCTTCTATTGATAGGATTTATTTTTTATCTACATTGATTGGCCATATGCCCAAATCTATTGCATGCAAAACACTTTCCATTGAAGGATTGAGTATTCATTGCATTGTTAAAACCATTCCTTACCAAGCTTCTGCATTCATTTGATCTATGACAAATTTTCTTGCAATTGAAACATTGACTAGAGAATGATAGAACATTAGATGATTCATTCTACTCCTACACTGAGTAGCCTTATGACCAAACTTATTGCAATTAAAATAATAGCCATTGAAAGATGGGTACCTTTGAGCATTTAGATGCATGACCAGAGGTCTTCTAGGTCTTCTTCAGTGATTCTAGAACTAGTTGCCTTTGTTTTTCCTCATCTCAATGTTTTCTTGATCTGATTTAGAACTTTGTCCTTTTTCAAATCCCAAGCCTTTCTTATCATCTGAACTCTTCTAACTTTCAATCAACCCCTCAAGCTTTGTAGAGCTTATTTTGAATTTTTCTTTATAGCTATTAGCTGCTTCTAGATCATATTTCAGAAAAAAAACATCTTTAGCCAAATTTTCACATTCCTCAGACTTATCCTTTACAACTTGATTCAGATGCTTTTCAATTTCCTCTTTCTCTTCAATTTCCAATGTTAAATTGTTTAGGGTTTCATTTTGTCATGCCCACATTTCTCATGCGGTCACAACACACATCACACGTGTCATGTCCACATGCGTCATGTGGTCATGATACGAACTATCAAAAATTTTCCCTTACTACTCTGAAAATCCCCTCACACGCATAAGTGTGCTCGACGACGTATGCTTAAGGTGAGAACAATACAGTTGACGGCGGTGTACCAAATACATGTGCGCACACCCTAGACAAGGAAACGCATGGTTCCCTGACTTAGGTTAATCTCATGAATTATATAAATTAAACAAAGTTGTTTTAGGTGATAGATCATTTTTTAACAAAGCACGATCATCTGATTATTTGCCCTCTCTTCCTTTTCTTAGAATTTAATTTTGATTGTATTTCTATCTCATTTTCCCTTCTCATTGTGCAAGGTCTTTTTATGTTATCCTATTTTTTTTTCTTCACGTTCTTTATCTAACAGCAATATCACTACATCCTTTACATTATTCCTAATTTCTTGGTAAACCAAATCACTTACACAGGGTTGGTTAACTTCACTCGACTCAGTCCCCCTAGGGTTCTACTCTAGGTTTTAGTTCAACGTTTGAATTAATTTTAATAATCATCCTATTCCTAAACAGGATTAACGGTAGGTTAACTTAGTTCTCTTAGCCCTGTTCAGAAATGCCGTGCATTTTCTCCTTTTTGTTTTCCAAGGTTAGCTGTTCTTTCTCTTTATCTCTTTTCTGTTTTAATTGAACATTTATTCTCTAAATCTACAGTTGAGTTTAAAATGGCCACTCATGAAATGCCTATGATGGCTTGTTTGCGTTTATTTTTAGTTTCCTTTGTAAATGAAGGGATCATACTTTCCTCTTAATTTTCCTGTCATTTAATTTGGAATAATTGTCAAAACTTCTGAGAAACTCTTCCTTAAAATTAAAATATATTTACCTATGCTCTTTTCAAATTGTAATTGTATAAACAATGTATTTCTGAATTGCAACTCTGAGTTTATGCATCTATTCAATTCGTATTATACATTATGCATACATAAATCCCATTTTCCTTGATTTAAGATTTCTATTTCAAGTCAAATGTTTTAAACTACATATAGTTTGCCTTCAAATGAATAGTGAAAAGTGAATATTAAAAGTAAATAGTGAATAGTACAGTGAATAGTAAATAGTGAAAAGTGAATAGTGACAATGAATAGTAAATAGTGAAAAGTGAATAGTAAATGTGAAAAGTGAATAGTTGAAGTGCATAGTAAAAGTGAAAAGGTCCCCATTCTAGGATGAGACCCTCAAGGTGGCAGTAATTTCAAAAGCAATACTGCAACCCAAATTTCATTTATTTCATGGTGGGGATATTTTTTTAACACTTTTACAAACTTAATTAAAACATCAACTAACTCACAACGTTGCAAGTAGAAGAAGAAGAAACTAGATAATTTTAATATTCTTTTAAAAATAAATTTTCTTTTCCTTTTCTTAATTCTAAATGGTAAAACTCAATGAACAAGAAAATTACAACTATCAGCCTAAGAAAAGAGAGAATTTCCTCACAACTCCAAAAATAACAATTTATACAACAATAGGGAGATAATTTTCTCCTTTTGAAAAATTCGACAAGTAAGGAGCTATTAAAAGATCATGCTCTCCTTAAGACTTAAGGAAAATAAAATATTTTCTAAGATCTAATAATCTTCTCTAAGCTTCACAATAAGCTCCAAGAATATCTGCATAACACACAAAGAAAGAAACACCACACAAGCTGCTCTCCTCCCTATCGTAGACCCGCAAGTGGGTCACCTCCGAGCTAGGGAGACCATCCACATACTCAGGGTAAAATAGACTATACACATCACAACATTGATCAACAACAACAAATCAAATAAAACACACACCCTCAAGGTTTGACTCACAATACAATGAACCAGCTTAGGTGAGTTCAGGAGGGTAGAGGAGTAGACAATCTCTACCTCTAGGTGCCATCCTTTCACAAATTATCACAAGGCCTCAAGCCAATATAATCACAAGGCCTCAAGCCAATAGTATAATCTTCCACAAGGCTTCAAGCCTTCCAAGGAATCAAGTAACCAAGGATATCCAAACAGGCTCTTAAAGCCAATAAGCCCTCAAGGCTAAAAACAATACCAATTTGCCCTCAAGGCATATCATGTAACCAGAACCAGGATGACACCCGAGGAGGGTCACACCTCCCCTCCCTAAACATGATGAGCATTGCCTTCCAACTGGAAGGAGCTCTCTCTACACCCCAAAACAAAACCCAAAAATAAACAGAAAAGCTCAAAGAAGACATTGCAAGACTCTTTTAACAACCAAGATATAAACATGCATATCAACATTAGATCACACAAGAGGATAGAATTTCTTCACCAACCTTCCAAAGCCCAATTATGGAAGAATTTGATGAAGAGCTCCTCTCTACTTCCTTCTCCAAAATCTCCTTCTTTTTCCTCCAAGATTCAACCCCAAAAATAATCTCTCTATGATCACAAGCAAGGGATAATGTATGGAGGATATAGGATGGCTAGAATAATTTCGGCATTATGAGGCTATGAAGAGAAGAATAGAGAAAAAATTGGGCATTATGAGGATGCCAGAAGAAGAATTTCTAGAGGAAATTGGGCATGATGAGGATGCAAGAATGAAGTCCCCTTGCAAGAATGAAGTCCTCTCCTGCAAGAATGAAATTCACCTGCAAAAAAAATGAAGTCCCCTGTAAAATTCCTATCTTCCCAATTGCTTAGAGAAGGGTCTCATTTATAGATTTTTGGAGAAGGGAATGGAAGGTGAGGATCAAGAGTTGAGATCAAGGGCTCACATTATTTGTAAATTTTAAATTCATAGTGGATGAATTAAAAATTTATTTTTTAAAAGATGTAATATTTAAATAACCCCACTATCCCAAGTGGAATTAATAAAATATCCCCACTATCCCAAGTGGAATTAATAAAATATACCCACTCATGAGGTCCCCCATTATAGCCCACATGTAGAAATAAAATACAATGAGAAAACTTAAAATAATAGTGGGTGACACAACACCCACATAAAAGGGAACCCCACCAAAAGAGGCACATGGAGACAAGCCCTCCATAATGAGGGGGATCATGGAGTGCTCCATGACTTGGAAGTGGGCATGAGTGGGGATTCCACTCATCCCATGTCCCCCAAGCTTCCAATTTTCGTCACTTAACCTCACCCCCAAGTTGAGGTGACCCTATGGTAGTTAACCCAAGGTTAACCTAGTCAAAAAAGTCCCTAAACCCAAGGGGTACAACCTAGGGTTGTTTTTACACCTAGTTAAGACTCCCAGAGTCAAATAAACACATGAAAAGAGTCAAAAATAATTAAAGTTAAAACAAGATTCAAAACATCAACTTATAACACTTATCATAATAAAAGTAATTCAGATAAAAGCCCTTGTTCCCTTAACCTCATGCAAAAATAACACATTACGACAGTACCACAATTTTTTAAAACAAGAGGTTGATCTCAGTTCCTCATTGAACTAGATTGGCTCACAAGGGAACAACATAGGTATGAGATGGTCTCCTGTAATAGTGGTTTTGTTAGAAATACCTACACACTCAAACTCGAAGTCAATATCACATATAGATATCATAGCCGAAGCAAAACTAAATACGTGCATCTTAAACATTCAACCATAGAATCATATTGAGTTTCCCTTTCCATTCTTCATTTTCTTCAAAACAATATCTAAATTATCATTGCACAATTATTTCCTTAAAATCAAATAGGTTCAATAATACAGAATTCAAAAATTAATAGTCTCTTAACATAATAATAATAACAAAAGCACTGCAAATAGTCTCATGAACAGTAGTGAAAAAGTGTAGGCCTCACACATTTGATTCATTCAATTGTTCACTTAGCTCCTTGCTCTTTTCTTTGAACTTCTTGACTTGCTCCCTTAGCTTCAGAATGCATTCATCAACTTCTTAGACATTCACCTTCAGATCCCTGACTTCTGCTTCAAACTTTTCAAGATCTTTAAAAGAAGCTTCCAATTCATTATTGCTCTCATATGTGCAGTTTCTAATTTTAATATTACCTAGATGAATAGCATCCGAAGAGGTAGGATGCCTTCTAGTTACCATGAATTCTCTTCCCAAGATTTTCCTTAAGCTGTTAAACTTTCTCCAAGGAACCTTGCTCTAATGCCAATTGTTGATCACAAAGAATACTGAGAGGGGGGTGAATTAGTATTCTGTAAAACTTCTCTTTCACACATTTATTAATCCATTTACCAAATTCAATAACTTGAAAACAAAACAAACATAGGAACATCAACCACAAAGACAACACATAGACACCAAGATTTTTACGTGGAAAAACCAAAAAGAGAAAATCCATGGTGAGTGTTAGCTCACAATATATTATGATAACAATACCAAATTACATGAAGTCTCACTTCCTTAGGGCTCACTTCCCAAGGATTCACTATCCAAAGAAATGCACACTGCAATAGGCTCACTACCAAGAAAATAGAAGAGAAGATAGAAGAAGGATTGGCTCATTGCCAAGAGGTGACTGCTACAAATGCATCGATAGAATGCTGAAGTACAGTTCCATTAATCGCTCAGTACCTAGACTCAAATGTCTTCATAATGTCTGCCCTGCTTTTCTGCTCTACTTCACATATGCTCTGCCTTTCTGCTCTTATTATCTTTTTCTGATCACAAAACTACCTTAGATCACACACACATTTTATTCACACAATATTTGCACTACATATTGCTCGAACATCGAAATCCATTGTGTATATATATCCACAACAAGATTTACCTCACAATTAGGTCCGCAAGCCAAACATGAAATGTGTATACAAATGTTATACCTTGTCGGCTTGATCTTATGTATAAATAGCAATGTAGACCTAAACAAACTTATAATATTCTTCATATAGGTCGGGACCAATCATTCAATCACTTAGATTGATTGTTCAAACAATATATCTTCACCACATATAGATCTAACATGCCTATCAGCTTATCCCTTAAGTACACACTTGACCAGTTTAACTGTCACATCATAACTTCCAATGTGGACCATATGAGACTCTAAAAATCATATCCAATTTCCATTATAGCTCTCTTGTCATACCTTTAGAACTGCAAAACATAGTATTCAAGTATAGACAAATGTGGATCTTCGAACTATCACTTAGTCATTATAAGACATTGTCAGACTATAAGCCAATAAAGAACAACTTGTAGAATGTGATCAAAAGAACTTTAGAAGCTATAACTCTGGATTTATGTAGTCATAATAAGTATCTTTATTTCCTCATATCCATAAGACAAAATATGTAATAGTAGAGGAATGCGTGTTAGAAATGAAAGCACAACTACTTAATGGAAATTTGATTCAAGATAAATTTCAGCAATCTTTAAGTGTGCATTAACAATGGAGATTGTAAATAAACATAAAGCCCACTACAGAAAAGATGTCAAACATGAAGAACTCAACACAATAACATAGTGTTTATGTGGAGAAAACTCTTGAGGGTAAAAAAATCCACCAGGAAAGAGGCACAAGTTTGTATTAATCTGTAAAAGATATGTACAATACATCAACTACACAACTCTCTCCACAAGTCTTTAATCCGACAACATTTTGGCAACACCTGAGTACCTAAAATTTGTATTATAGCAACAAATACATGGAAAATACTTATATAAATGTTTCCCAACTCATCTTATGCGTTTACCTTCTCTCTCATGGGATTCCCCAACATGCAAACATTAAATGTCATCTTACAAGCACCTTCCACTTGTCCAAAAACAACCATGCAAAGGTTGGGTTCCCAAGACTAAACTCTTACAGCATCTTATTACACGTCATAACTATCATAGATTCCACAAAAGAGTATCTTTCCAAGATAGGAACCTTGGGCTAAACATAGCAACTTACAACAAATAAATATCCGTCATATGCGTCACAGTGTCATAGAATCTTATGACAACTTGCAGCTGTCATAGATTCTTTACATACACCCACCAAACATTATGATGTGCGTCATACATGCTAAAAATAGTATATTTTCCCAAGATGGAACCTACACTTATTTAATATTTATTTTTACAATTGCCAACCATAAATGTCACTCCTTAATTAACTCCGGTGAATCCAAAATTACCACTGCTAGTGAAACCACCTCATTCCCTTATGGGTAATTACAAATTACAAATAATAAAATAGAATAAATACAATATTGGGATTTACAAGGTTAATGGCACCTTATCCCAACATTCTCCCACTTGACATTATACATTGTAAATCAATCCATAGAAAATCAAATGAAAAATAATCAGGGACTAGAAACAAGGCCCATGGCCTCTCTGCACCACACGAAATTCTCTGTGCTCATAGGTTTGGTCAATGAATTTGCAACATTCTCCTGAGTGTCTATCTTATTCAACTCAATCTCTCCATTAGCAACCAACTCTTGAACAAAGTGATACTAAACACCAACATGTTTAGTCCGAGCATGATACATGGGATTCTTGGCCAAACAGATAGCACTCTGGCTATCACAACCAATCTAAATGATCCTCCAATCAAAACCAATACCTGTACACAGTCTCCTCAACCAAACTACCTCCTTAGAGAAATGAGTAGTAGCCATATAATTTGCTTCTATGGTGGACAAAGCAACTGTGGGCTACCTCTTACTCATCCAACTCATTGCACCTCCAAATAGAGTAAACACATAGCCACTGGTGGACCTTCGACTATCCAAGTCACTTGCCCAATCTGTATCAATAAAACTTTGTATGTCCAAAGATTTATCAGTACTATCAGTACTAGAATAAACCAAACAATGATTAGGAGTACCTGCAAGATATTTAAACACTATCTTCACATAGTTCCAATGTTGTCTACCAGGATTAGACATAAGTCTGCTCAAAACTTCCACTGCTTGGGCAATATCTGGTCTAGTGCAAACCATTGCATACATCAAACTCCCTACAGCACTAGCATATGCCACATTAGACATATCCTCAAGATCATCCTTAGTCTTTGGACACATATCTAATGAAAGCTTAGTACCAATGGGTAAAGGAACTCTAACTGGGTTACAGCCCTACAAACTAAACCTTTGCAAAATAGTATTCACATACTTACTTTGTGACAACCAAAGCTTTCTATTAACTCTGTCCCTCCTAGTCTCCATTCCCAAAATGTACCTTGCAGCACCAAGGTCCTTCATCTCAAATGCACCTAAAAGTTGGGCTTTAAGCTCATTGATCATACCCTTAGTATTGCTGAAAAATAACATGTCATCAACATACAAAGCAATAACTAGAATAGAATCATCAATACAATGAATGTAAACACAGTGATCCTCCTCGCTTCTAACAAAACCCAATTTCAACACAAATGAATCAAACTTTTGATACCACATTATGGGGGACTCTTTTAGACTATAAATAGACCTCTTTAACCTACAAATCCAATGTTATTTTCCTTTTACCTCAAAATCTGTAGGCTGTTGCATATCTATTTCTTCTTCAAGATCTCCATACAAGAACACAATCTTAACATTCATTTACTCAATCTCACAATCATAAGCTATAACAATGGATAAGAGAAATCTAATAGAAGTCAATTAGCAATAGGAGAGAATATCTCACTAAAATCAACTCCCTCTCTCTAGGAGTAGCCCTTGGCTACCAGTCTAGCCTTGTACTTTTGCAATGACCCATTTGCTCCAAACTTTTTCTTGAAGACCCACTTACATCCTATGGCCTTTCTTCCTTTAGGTAGACGAACAAGATCCTAGGTGTTACAAGAGTCTAAAACCATCATCTCCTCCTACATGGCGAGCTGCCAAGACTCACTATCATATGCAAAAATAGCTTCCCTGTAGGATCTAGGTTCATCATTAGTACTCAATAAAGCATATACACAACAGAAATATGGTGGGCTATACCTGTTAACTAGATTTCATTGTCTTGTGGATCTTCTCAAGGGTGGAGTAAGAGACTCTACTCATTCTTCTACATGATCATCTGCAACAACTTCTTTTGTAACAATAGACTCATCTTCATCAGAACTACTTGAATCTTCTTCTTCTTCTTCACCCCCATCCATCATTCTGTTCTTCTTGAGGTACATCTTGCTACTCTAAATCAAAGTGCACCTTCTTTACCTTTTCTTCTTTCTCTTTTAGCTGCTCAAGTTTAGAAATAGCTCTAAGTTCCCTGAAAATAACATCTCTAGAAAAGATAATCTTGCAGGTTAGTGGATTCCAAAGCTTATAACCTTTGACATTATCACCATATCCAATGAATGTACACTTTTCACCCTTTGGATCCAACTTAGATCACTTTTCCTTAGGCACATGAACAAAATCCTCACAGCCAAAATGTGAAACAAAAGATTTCTTACCTGTCCACACTTCATAAGGTGTCGAATCAAGAGCCTTACAAGGAGATATGTTTATCAAGTAGCAAGCAATACACACAACCTCTGCCCAAAATCTTTTATCCAACTGTGCATCACTAAGCAT
Source organism: Cunninghamia lanceolata (assembly GCA_027924645.1). Lineage (NCBI taxonomy): Eukaryota > Viridiplantae > Streptophyta > Pinopsida > Cupressales > Cupressaceae > Cunninghamia > Cunninghamia lanceolata. The sequence continues at coordinate 3,126,222 of BSBN01000159.1, forward strand.
ACTTTTGGCCCTTTCCATAATTGTTCAGTTCATCTTTTCTACAACACCATTCTGATGTGGTGTATATGGAGTTGTCTTTTGTCTGATTATACCTACATGCTTGCAAAACTCATCAAATTCCTTAGAGAAATGTTCCCCTCCATTGTCAGATCTTAATATTTTTATCTTTAAGCCTGGTTGGTTCTCTACTAAGACTTTGAATTCCTTAAACTTAGTGAAAACTTCAGATTTATGCTTCATAAAATAAATCCAAATGTAAATTTGGATACATCATCGATGAAGATTAGAAAATAACAAGATTTTATGATAGATTCATTATCCACAGGTCCAAACACATACATATGAATAATTTCTAACTTTTCTTTTGCTCTATTGCTTCCTAAAGGAAATGATTTTTTGTTTTGTTTACCAAACACACAATGCTCATAGAAATCAAAGTTCTTATCAGAATAGGAGAAACCATCCAACAATTTTTTATTCTTAAAAGTTTTCAGTACATTATTACTTGTGTGGCCCAATCTATGGTGCCACAACATACATGTATTTTCAATAGTGGCCTCAGATACATAGGAGGCATTACAAATTGTAGTGGCTTCAATCTTAAACAATTTCCTGAATCTCTTCCCTTTCACTACCACCAAGTCCCCTCTCACCAATCTGCAGCCATGCTTGTCAAATGTCACATGCATTCCCAAATCATTCAACTTCGAAACTGAAATCAGATTTCTAGCTAATCTAGGAACATGTAAAACACTAGGGAGGGTTTTAATCCTCCCATCACTGAAACACAACAATACCTTTCCTTTCCTGACAATCAGATATGAAGAGTTGTCACCAAGGCAGATATTACCTCCATCATATTCTTCATATGTGGAGAACCATTCCTTATGCAGGGTCATATGAAATGAGCATCCCAAGTCAACCAACCAGTGATCATTAGAAACAATATTACATGAAGAAAGTAAAAATTCTTCACCTGCATTCGAGGACTTAGCTGAAGCACTCTCCCACTATTTCTTGGGGTTTCTACACTCCTTCACATGCCCCCTTTTACCGTAGTTCCAAAATTTAACTCTGTTCTTTTTACCAGGAGTCTTAGACCGGCCCTTAGACTTGTCCTCAGCCCCTTTCTAATCTCCCTTTGGTCCCCTTTCCTTAGACCTTCCCTTGACACTGAGAGCATCCCCTGAACTATCCAAACTCTTCTTCCTTAATTCCAATGACAGTAGCACTAAAACAAGAGCATCCAACTTTGGATCCATGAGGTTAGCAGTGATAGTAGGGATAACATTCTCCCAAGACTCGGGTAAAGAACAAAGAAGTAAGATACATTTATCTTCCTCACTAACTTCAACATCTACTGAATCAAGTTGACTCAACAACAAAATAAAAGAATTTAAATGCTCTGCAACCGACTCACCCTCTTTCATTTTCAAAGAAAACAACTTCCTTTTTAAATAAAGTTTATTTACCATACTTTTGGCTTGTTAGATCTCACCCAACTGATTCCACAATTTGTATGTAGTCTCCTCCTTTGCGACATTTAACAGGACAGAGTCTGAAAGACACAACCAGATGGTTCCTCATGCCTTCTTATCCAATCTATCCCACTCATCTTGAGAGACATCATCAGGTTTCTTCTCTTTTTGGACAGCCAACCATTGGTTTCTTTCTTCGAACAAATCTTCCATTTTCAGCTTCCACAACTCATACCCTGTTCCGTTGAACTTCTCAATGTCCAATTGAGAGGTTGATGCAATGGTGGATGCAACCATAATAACAACACAAGATCTACAAAACAAATGCAACCAAATCTCCCACTGTAGCTATAGATTCCACACTACCACCCAAGAGTCAAAGCTGGCTAGGCTCTAATACCAAATGTTAGAAATGAAAGCACAACTACTTAATGGAAATCTGATTCAAGATAAATTTCAACAATCTTTAAGTGTGCATTAACAATGGAGATTGTAACAAAACATAAAATCCACTACAGAAAAGATGTCAAATATGAAGAACTCAACACAATGACATAGTGTTTATGTGGAGAAAACCCTTGCGGGTAAAAAACTCCACCAGGAAAGAGGCACAAGTTTGTATTAATCTGTAAAAGATCTATACAATACATCAACTACACAACTCTCTCCACAAGTCTTTAATCTGATAACACCTGAGTACCTAAAATCTGTATTACAGCAACAAATACATGGAAAATACTTATAGAAATGTTTTCCAACTCATCTTAGGCATTCACCTTCTCTCTCATGAGATTCCCCAACATGCAAACATTAAATGCCATCTTACAAGCACCTTCCACTTGTCCAAAAATAGCCATGCAAAGGTTGGGTGCCCAAGACTAAATCTGGCCTCTTACAACATCTTATTACACATCGTAACCATCATAGATTCCACAAAGGAGTATCTTTCCAAGTAAGGAACCATGGGCTAAACATAGCAACTTACAACAAATAAATATCTGTCATATGCATCATTGGTACAAGAGCACCATTTGTTCAAGATTGTCAACTATGGTCTAGGATTTAGTTTTAGTATATTTTTCATAAAATTATGGTCTTAAAAGTACATTAAATAATGTAATAATCCCACTAGGGACATGGTATTGTAGTGGAGGCTTAGAATAGGATCTTACTTTAGTGAAAATCTGTAATTTGCTTAAAAATATGACAGTCTATTTTTGTTTTCTTAGTGGACAGGCTGTAATGCCTCTTTTTTTTCGCTTTTCCTCGACCATTATAGGAATGAGTAAAGTAGATTCCTTGTAAAAACTTTCTATTTATGCTACCATACTTCGAGAAAAGGCAGAGTTGAAGATTTGAGGAGGAATAATAGAGTTTTACCAGTTTTTTTTTGCATTTTTCACTGTTTTCTTGTGTTTCCAGCATTGGTATGGAATCGTACAGCATAGTCATGAGGGCAAATGTCTGAAATCAAGTAAAGGAATGTGTTAACATTGTTTTTCACTTGGTTTGAAGGTTTATCAATGATCTAAAAAGGCATTATATAGTAGTTTTCCAAAACTGCCCTGTTACACAGTTTTAAGGGTTTTGATAGAAGCTCAATGATGAAATAGTCAATCCACCTATTGTCAGACCCTTTAGCTCAGTGGATTGACTTGTATTATGCTAGATTAGATGTTCTTAAGCTGGTGGAGGCCAATAAGTTAAGTGGATGGCAATGGGTAAGGTCCTAGAATAGAGAAAATGAGATTTTTCCTTGTGAAGAAAAGGCATCGTGGTGGGGGTTTTGTTAAAACAGTGAATGGGTTGTTCATGTGATGGTTTTATGAGTTTGTCTAGACCAAATAGAGTTTGTTGAATGCAATTTTGTGGCTCTATAAGCCTGGGAATGGTGAGATTGAATAAAACCTAGGGAATTTGCCACTTGAGTTCGCTATCTAAATGATCATGCCACCTGAATGTGAATGCATATTTGGGAGTTTGGAGACCTATTCTATGACTTTTTACTAAGTTTAGGGGTCTGTGACAAGTTTAGAGGACATTTCCTTTGAAAAAGTGGGCTAATTACCCTCTCAGAAAGCAGAAATAGTCAAGTTTTGGGTGGTGTGTCCCAAAACAACTTATGATGCATGTTGAGTATGAAGTAAAGGATATTAGGTATCCTAAAAACCTATAACAGTCCACCTAGGAGGTCTGAAACTCAAATGGTTGTCTGACAGTCCTTTATGAAGGGCTACAAGGAAACTAAGACAGTGATAGCTAGACAACATAATACTATTGAATGGAGAGTGTAGGTTTGAGGGATAGTTTGGAATGGGTGTGTTTGAGTTGTTAAGAGGGTAGAAAACCCTGAGAAACCTTGTGTGGGTTGTGGAGTGTTATCAAATCCTTATTTGTGTTGGGAAGGAGAGAGTTCCTTGTGAGGGAAGACTATAAAACATTGTTGAAGATTGAGCTTCTATGTCCATTGGTGTATAACTTGGTGAGATTGATTTGGTTGGCACTTAGCTCTGCATCAGTCATAGTGTCATAGAGTCTTATGACAACTTGCAGCTGTCATAGATTCTTTACATGCACCCACCAAACATTATGACGTGCGTCATACATGCTAAAAATAGTATATTCTCCCAAGGTGGCACCTACACTTATTTAATATTTATTTTTACAATTGCCAACCGTAAATGTCACTCCTTAATTACCTCAGGTGAATCCAAAATTACCACTGCTGGTGAAACTACCTCATTCCCTTATGGGTAATTACAAATTACAATTAATAAAATAGAATAAATACAATATTGGGATTTACAAGGTTAATGGCACCTTATCCCAACAATGCAAACCCTTTTACATTGGTACTGTGCACTTTTCCTGTCTTGACTTTGTTCACCTAGACTAAGACATTTCACCATATGACTTCCTACGGAAGTTAGAACTTGAACACTAGAACATGTGATCATCAAATATCTATGAAAAACATACTTGAACCACATATAATGATCTTCAACTGCGGAGGCATACCGACTCAATCTCTGTCACTCTATAGCTTGCCCATACTTAGCCATTTTGACTAAGTTAGTTTTCCAGAATTTTACCAAACCTTGGTGCCATGACTGAAACCCCTTTACTATGTTAATGCATTCAAAGTACCAACACTCTCTTGACTAATATTATTGTTAGCGGTGGAGGGTAGTGTTAAAGAAGGGATCAAACTTCATAAAGGAGTTTGATATCTCACTTCCATTTGCAAATAATTTTCAGGAGCTGAATCAACTTTAGTTGTATAGGTCTTGTTTTCAAAAATAAATTTTATTGAACAATGAATGGTAGATGGGACTACCCCCATGGTATGAATCCATGGTATACCATGAAGAAGATTTTATGAAAGAGAAGTAGGCATGACATGGATAAGGGTAGGAAATGTCACAAATCTAACCTTAACATCTAAGGTGATTGTTCCTAGTGATTGTTTACCAACATTATCAAAGCCACAGATGTTGAGTTTATCTAGTTTGATGAAAGATGTATCAATATTGAGTTTATTTAACAAGTCTATGCCACAAACATTAAGACTTGCATAAATCAAAGTGCATCTTATCCTCAATTTATTAATAATGATGGATATCATAAGAGACTCATATTGGTTTTGTTGAATTAACAAGATCGCTGAGAGGGGGGGTGAATCAGTTGTGAATTTAAAAACCCCACACACATTTAGATCCACATTAATCCAATTAACCCTTAAACTATTATGATGATTAAGCATGAAAAACAAATAACAAAAATTTAATCACAACAACACCATACACAAGAGAACACCAGAATGATTGGGGTTCACTAGATTTTACACCCTCCTTTGCGAGTGAATATAAAGTCTCACCCTCACACCCAAAAATCTCGAAGGTAAATGAAATTTCTTCAACTCAATTTTCTACTCCTACAAAATTTAAACTCAAGATTAATGACAATGGAAGTTTTAAAATTGATGAAGATTTGCCTTCTTCTATAGAAATGGCAGCCATTTGTGATAAAGTATCATTTCAATCTAATTAATCATCTTCTCCTAATACATGTCTTGGTAACAACGAGGTCCTTTTAGATTTCAACACCAATGGACTTGTTGAAACAAAGATGGACCCTCCACACCATGATAAAAATAATGGTCCTTCTTCAACATATAATCACACTTCTAAAATCAAGAAATCTAGTCATATGACCTCTCCTCTTTCTTTGGACTTGGAGTTTTGTTATGGGTGTGGATTCAAAATTCTTTCAAAACAATGATACAATGGAAATGGGTTAGGATGCAAAGAACAAGGAATTAAGCAACCTATGGAACCAACACCACACTTGTCTAAAGTAGGTTTGGGTTTCTGGCCTTCTCCTACATTCTCTCCACCATGTTCACAACAAAAAGGGTTGCTTCTGTAGTGCCCCTCATTTTACTTTCTGTCAGATTGATAGCTATTCTATTAGGGATAGACATTATGACATGTTGTTGATGGTAGACTCACTGTTAAGATGATACCTAGTTGATGATAGACCTACTACTATGATGATATTTGATGATGTTTTAGTTACTGGTGTTTACGTTTATGCTATGACTAGTTTATGGGCATACTAGATGTTGTGGATTAATTTAATTCAGAGCTTTATGTGTTAACTGATCATGGATATGATGCTATTATTGATGATTGCTCGTACTTGATCATTATGTAACTGATTGTTTCATCTTGTTTTTTAAGTAATTGAATGTTATGCATGATGTGTTTTTGTGAAAGGAACAATGTCGCATTACTCATGCGTGAGTACCCTGCTACACTGCGATTTCCTTTCATGGTGTGTTTGATTGAATGATTATATATATACACACATGTTCGACCATGTTGTTTGCTGCAGGTCACAGGTATTAGGCATCGACTCCACCTGAATTAGTAGGTCTGAGCATGCCTTAACCAATGGAAATTTGTTGAACGGAGTTAACATAAGGTCCCTAGTTGCCATCATCCTTGAAGAGGATGGGTATTCAATATTGCATCCAGTTGTTGTCATCAGTTGGGCAGGACAGTCTGTCTCTGTTGTTGTGGTCTTGTTTTCTGACTATGCATAATGGTCAGGTATTGTTGGTGTAAGGGTAAAATGGTGATCAATCAAATAAATTTTATAAGACCCAAACATCAACAGAATAGAAGATAACAAGAAAGATTGAAAGAAAATAGCAATGAATAAAACAAAGCAAACCTTCCCTGAAATCGATGCTTCTGTTGTTTGCCTATTACAACCGTCCTTTTGCAGATGAAGTAAGCCCTCAGAGAGTGCACTCCTTTAAGCTGTGTTCAAGGAAGTCGATGGTAAATGGCTGTTGTGATATGCAATGAAGAGGAGCTCCAAGGCAAGTATGTGATCTCAAGCTAGTGAATGGTAAAAGGGTGCCAAAGGCGCGCTGGTGATATTTCTGCAGAGTAACAATATCAAAAGCCTGGATGATTAGAATGGAGGGATGAAGCTTCATTTATAGACTTGGAAGAATGGGAATCAACGGTTGAGAGGAGATATGAAGATCAACGGCTGAGGATGGTTGAGGAATGTGCAACCAGTAGAAATGTGACAAGTGTCCCAGCTCCATCATGAAAGAGGGGATGTGACAAAATTGATTAGAGAGTTAACTCCATTGATTGAATAGTTAACAGACTTGATTGATCAGTTAGAAGAGTGGATTATGGGATTGACTGAATTGATTGACCAGTGAACTGGGTTGATTGAGGAGTCAACAGAATAGATTGACCAGTGAACTCAAATGACTAATTAGTTAACAGATTTGATTGATTAGTTAACTAACTTCTGATTTGAGAAGAAATAGGCCATGTGGGTGAGAGAAAAATAGGTAATTAAATATTAAATATATTTAATTACATGTGCAACCTGATGAGGTGGACAAGGTGAGGTGGAAAAGGTGAGGTGTAAAGGTGAGGTGGATTTTTGAATTTAGAACTTAGGATAGAGGAATTTAGATTAATTAAATAATTTATGATTATTTAATTAGGTAGGACATTTAGAAGAATTTTAATTAAATAAATTGAATTTATTTAATTATGGAACAGTGAATCGATTAAATAAATTTAGAATATTTATTTAATTGATAGAAGAATGGAATAAATATTTAGAATATTTATTTAGGATGAATCATGTCATTTTTAGGCGTATACATTTTGCCCCTCTTTGATGCAATGTAGTTTACAGCGTTGCTTCAAAGAATAAATAGTCTGATAGTGATACATGCCCCAATTTGCCCCTGGTACAAGTTTAATGACGATAGGATGCCCCCTCGGGAGATTGGATGGGAAGAAGGGTGAAAGATTTGGAGACGGACAATCTCACGAAGACGAAGGGGTTAGGATATGTTGGAGGAAAAGGGATGAAGAAAAGAGTTGAATGATACGTGATGCAAGAAGAAATGATGACACACACAAGTAAGCAAACAAGTATGTACAAATGACACAAGAACAAACAAGGTATTGCCCCTATCAAGCAGTAAACCAACGATATACTGATAACGATATACGACAATGTTGTCATGGTGGGGAACGATATATCCCTAGACCAACATAGCAGGCGTGTTGTCATGGCGGGGAATGATAGATCCCTAGAGTAACATGAACGATAGTGTCTGGTTTCAAGAAATGAAACATGTCGTGTAAGACATGTGTGTTGGTCTGATTTCGACAATGCAACATCCTGTATAAGACAATTGATTGATTAACTGATTGAGTTGGTTTACGACCAGACAAGGATCAAGATCACTGATTGTGATTGGATCATTTGACAAGATTGACTTGACTTGATCGGTATGGATTAAGGATGGACCTTGCATGGGGATCATTGCTCAGACTGACTGGACAAGGATGAAATATATGATGATAGATAGAAATCTGATTGATAGAAGAAAGACTCGATAGAAGAACTCACAAGCTTTTATTTGTATTGATACTCTGCATTGTTGGATCTTTATTACATGGGGTATGGTATGGATGTATAAATGGATATAGGATGGATGCTTTGCTATTGGAGTGCTTTATTTCATCATTGGGCATTTTTTTTGTGGTACTTTTCTGAAATGTTGTAAGTAATACAAGCATCTAGGTATAATTGAACCGAGATGACCTGAGTACCGCTTACATGGATTGTGATTTAGCAAGTTAATACAAGCATCTAGTCAAAATTGCATCTAGATGACCTGAGTACCTCTTGCGTTTCAACAAACAAGGATTGCCCCCGTTCATGTAATACCTTTGATGTCCTCGATGATCTTTTGCTGATCATGTCCTTAGACAAGGCTTTACATTACTAAAGTTTAATCCACAAACAACAAACAAAGAAAGTAATCATGCCCCCATCATAGCATCTCTAGCTTTTGGCATCCTTGAGTAGCATAGGAAGGTATGATAGCAAAAATCAGGACTCGAACTGTTAACCATGTTTCCGATCTACAAAGCATATTTGCGTTGATATGTGTTTAGTTCTTTCCTTAATTTGCATAAAATCATTTAGAAGACCTTGGGTATTTGCTTTGCATTGGATAGGTTAAGATACTCACAGTCAAGATTTCTACTTGAGGCGCGGGTTCTGCTTGCATTTGCTTACTTGGTGAGAAGATTGCACAATCCTTATTGGGGAGACAGACCCTAAGGGATGGACCTAGTGCCTCAGGGGCGCATTGCTAAATGGCCTTGCCTACGTGACGACGCAGAGGCAACATAGTTCGGGGTAAACCCTAATGGACCATGGATGGACTAGAAGAAAGACGACAAGAATGAAGACAAGAAAGAGGATGAATGGGACCATGGGAGAAATGGAAGCCTCGGGGGCGCATTAGAATAATGGCCTTGCCTACGTGACGGCGTAGAGGCAACGTAGTTCACGGACTTGGACCATGGACACTGATAAGAGACCCTATGCTAGGCTCACATTGAGGAGACGGTATGGGACAAAACCTTGGTTGACAAGGCCACAAGGAGAGTATCAAGCCATGATAGGTAACTGTCAAGTGTTTATTTGTGGGATAGATATGGGTCAAATGGGGCAAATGGAGAATGAATGGACTCAAGGTGATTGGATTCCCAAAGATGGAGAAGGTGGTTTATCACAAGTAATGCCTATTTACCAGGTTTTCATCACTTGCTTTTATCTGCATGAGAAGCTAGAAAGTAAACATGACGCCTGTTTGCCATGTTTTCATCATGATACCTATCCAAGGTGCCTGTTTGCCAGGTTTTCACCAAAGGATGATTTTTTTGTATGCTTTCTATTTTTTCCGATTTTTTTTGGTATTTTCTCTTTTCAACTTTTTTTTTTTTTGATTTTTTTTTATTTTATTGTGTTCCCTTGCATTGGGGTTCTCCTAAGTATAGAATCAGCGAAGGTGCATGCTGTTGATTGGATCATCCAACAACTCACCCTCTGAAGTGGCCAACTGATATGCCTCCGATCCGTAAGCAGCTACAATCACATAGGGCCCAAGCCAGTTAGGCTTGAACTTACCTTTCTTTTCTTTGTCGTGTTGATTGCGAGGGTTCTCTTTTAGAACTAGGTCCCCAACCTTAAAGCATCTTGGTCGAACCTTGTGATTATAACTTCTGGACATCATCTGTTGACATGCTTTAAGATGATCGAAGGCTTTCTGGCACCTTTCTTCTAGCAGCTCTAGTTCTTGTAACCTAGAGACTCTGTATTCTTTGTCTGATACGAGACCTTTCAACGACACCCTGAGGGATGGTAGTTCAACCTCAATGGGGAGGATGGCTTCCAAACCATAGACAAGGGCGTAGGGTGTAGCACCTATGGGAGTGCGTATACTGGTTTGGTAGGCCCATAGAGCGGGGTTGAGTTGGACATGCCAGTCGCGACTAGCCTCATTGATAGTTTTCTTTAGGATTTTCAGAATGGTTTTATTCGATGCCTCAGCTTGGCCCTTACCTTGGGGGTAGTAGTGGACAAACAATGTTGGATTTTGAAACGCTCACAGAGTTCCTGGACATCCTGATTTTTGAATGGTCTTCCATTATCCGTAATGATGGATGAAGGAATGCCATATCAGCAGATAATGTAATTCAGAATGAAAGAGGAAATTTGCTTTCCTGTGACGGTGGTTAGGGGAACGACTTCAATCCACTTTGTGAAATACTCAGTGGCGGTTATGATGAATTTGTGGCCGTTGGAAGAGGGTGGATGAATTTTTCCCACAAGGTCAAGTCCCCACTGGCAAAAGGGCCAGGGTGTCGTTAAAGGTCTCAACTCTTGAGCAGGTACATGGATCAGGTTCCCGTGTATTTGGCACTGTTTGCACTTCTTGACGAACTGATATGAATCCATTTCCATATTTGGCCAGTAATAACCCAAACGCATGAGTTTCTTGGCTAAGGAAGGACCGCTGGAGTGTGTTCCGCAGATCCCTTCATGTACGTCTCGCAAGGCAGTTATGGATTCCTCTTGTTCTAAACAACGGAGTAGAGTACCATCCAGACCTCGTTGGTAAAGGGTATCGGCTATGATGGTGTAACGGGAGGCTTGTCGGATGAAAGTTCATTTTTGGTTGGAAGAGAGGTCTGGTGGGAGAATATTGTCCTTGAGGTAAGTGTAAGTCTTACCGTACCAAGGTGAATCAGGTCTGACTAGGAGGCAAATGGAATGGGTTTCAAGGAGATCATAAGCCGGTTGCCGGATGGTTTCCACTAAGAACTCATACCATGACTCATATTCAGGAATTTCTAGAAGAGAGGCTATGGTAGCCATTGCATCTGCTGCTTTGTTCTCTATCCTGGGTATTTGTTCGAAGGAGATGGTCCCAAAGTGTTCTTTGAGGTCGTCGACCATCCGTTTGTATGGGATGAGCTTCTCATCTTTGGTTTGATACTCATCGTTGACCTGATTTATGATAAGCTGAGAATCCCCGTAGACATATAGTGCTTGGATTTTCCACTCAGTGGCCATCTTGAGACCAATTACCAAGGCTTCATATTCCGCTATGTTGTTTGTGCATGGAAATAACAACCTGTAGGACTTCAGAATTGTGTCGCCTTGGGGAGTGATAAATAGGATACCTGCCCCCGATCCATGGTTGGTGTAAGATCCATCAAAATAGAGTTTCCAAGGAGATGGTGACAGAGTGAATAAAGACTCATCGGGAAACTCAAACTGCATTGGTGAAGTGTCGAGTAATGGTGCTTCGGCTAGTTGGTCAGCGATGATTTGTCCTTTGATGGCTTTTCTGTCCACATACTCTATATCATATTCACTAAGAAGCATCACCCATTTTGCTAGTTGACCTATGAGAGCTACTTTGCTGAGAAGATATTTCAGTGGGTCAATCTTGGCAATGAGTTTGACAGGATGTACCAACATGTAATGTCAGAGTTTTTGTGAAGCAGAAACTACCACAAGGCATGATCATTCTACCCATGAGTATTGCAACTCGTAGCCCACTAAGGTTTGACTGATGTAGTATACAGCTCTCTCCTTGTTCTCGTAGTCTTGCTGTGCTAGAAGGGCCACAAGAGCAGTGGGTGTTGCAGATATGTAGAGAATTAAAGGTTTTCCTTGGATCAGAGGCATGAGTATAGGAGGATTCATAAGGTACTCCTTTAGCTTGTTGAATGCCTCCTCGCACCGCTCATCCCATTTAAATGGAATGTTCTTATGTAGGAGGTAGTTGAAAGGTTGGCACTTGTCTGCCAGCTCTGAGATGAACCTGTGGATGGCCTGTAGCTTGCCTTGTAAGGATCTCAACTGAGTAAGAGTCTTGGGCGGTGGCATGTCCATTATAGCTTTGACCTTGGCCGGGTCTACCTCTATTCCGTTTGCCGACACGATGAAGCCTAGCAGCTTGCCTGAAGTTACCCCAAACACACATTTCTTCGGGTTCAGTTTGACTTGGAATTAGTCCAATCTTTGAAAGACTTTTTCTAATATGTCCAGGTGTGAGTCTCTTGTGAGAGATTTTGCCAAGATATCGTCAACATAGTCTTCCATAGTTACATGCATCATGTCATGGAATATAGTTGTCATGGCCCGCTGATATGTAGCACCTGCATTTTTTAGCCCAAAAGGCATGACATTCTAGCAAAAGGTACCCCATGGGCAAGTAAAAGCTATTTTGTGTTGATCCTCTGGTGCTATTTTGATTTGGTTATACCCTGAGAATCCGTCCATGAGTGATAGCATTGTATGTCCTGCAGCAAGGTCGACTATGATATCGATGTTTGGCAGTGGAAAGTCATCCTTGCGACATACTTTGTTTAAGTCTCAAAAATCATTGCATAGTCGAACCCGGCCATCTGGTTTAGACACTGGCACAATATTAGATATCCATTCTGGGTAATCTGTGGCTCTAATGAACCCCACATCTAGCAATTTCTTGAGTTCTTCTTTGACCAAAAGGGCTATATGAGGATGCATTTTTCTCAGCTTCTGCTTTACTGGTTTCACCCCTGGATCTAATGGCAAATGATGTAGAATCAGGTTTGGGTCTAGACCTAGCATGTCGGCATATGACCAAGCAAAGCTGCCTCTCTTCTTCTTAAAGAACGGTACAAACCTAGTTTTCTCTAGTGGTGTAAGAGATTTGGCAAAGTGGATAATCTTGGGCAGCTCTTCTGTTCCAATATTCACGGGCTCTATCAGCTCCATGACAATTTGTGACCTTTCTTGGTACATATCACTAGGGAGAGTGTCAAGCATTCCATCGTCAGGTGCCACAGTTGGGTTTTCACCTTCGGATGCGTCCTTTCTTTTTACTATTTTATGATCTGACACTGCCGCAAGGCAGTTTTCACTGTCAGATCCATTTTTGATCTTGATATTTTTGTGAATGGAAGGCTTGGCACCCTCTCCGAAGTAAGCCACGGTATTTAGTTCGATAGCAAAACTAGCCTTATGATCTCCTTTTGGCAAGTGGTCCCTAAGTTCCATATAATCAATGTAAGCATCATCGTTCTGGAACATATCTAATTGGGGGGTTCCTTGAAGATCCCTGTCAATAAGCTCAGGGTGTAAGAGGGGAAGGGAGTCGGATGAGAGACTTGATTCATTGATGGTGTGAATGGAAATGTTAGGAGCATTGGCGGGGGTAGTGTTCTGGGTGGTACTTTCCTCCAAGTTGTTCATCGCAATGGAATCTAAACTTTCCTCGAAAGCCATAATCTCAGGGGTGGGTAAATCAGACTCCAGTAGTCTGTCCCATTGCATTTGTCCCTCATGGTAGGGGCTAAGAGTTTGGATGGTGTCAACCTCTTTGTCGTCGTAGGAGTGCTCTGTTAGCTCGTCCCATTCATACTCATTTGAATCATCTGAATCCGTGTCGCTGTCCACTTGGAGTGTTTGGATTGTCTCCACAAGGCAGGCATTTTCCTTGGCTTTACCCTTGCCTTTGTATCCTAGGCCACTTGTGTTTCTAGCCGAAGAAGATGAAGAAGGTTGTATAGGTTCAATGATTCCTTCTTTTCTGAGGCCGATGGGGCCTTGTCCTTCGTACCCCATCCTGTGCAAAATAGTCTCACCCCGCCCATAGAGTTCTATAGGGAGTCTAGGCGGCTCTTGGGGTGTGTTTTCTTCTTCAGCATAGAGCCATTGCAGGAGGTCTCTCTCCTCTGTTTCATCAGATAAGGTCCCCCATTTTACAAAGGGAGTTGCGGGAGCTATAGGAGCAAATGGCTTTGGAAAATGTCTGGGTTGGCCAAAAGATCTAGGAGACAAAGGTAGCTTGGCAAGATTGAGACTGTGCTCAATTGAGTATTCTCCCATCCCAGTTTCTTTTATGGTAATCTTTTGCTCTTTGGGTTTTGAGGAGGAAGCTTTAGCGGTATGGTCTTGTCATGGGGTAGGGGAAATGTATGCTCTGTTGTTGGGTATGACACACTCAGGTTTTGCATGGAAAGAATTACAGTGTTGGTAGGGGTCAGGGTCTCCATGAATGGTGACTTGCTTGCCATTGTGCGAGAACTTAATGCATTGATGATAGGTTGAGGGGACAACCTTCATGGCGTGAATCCATGGTCGCCCAAGTAGGATATTATAAGCAAGCTCTCGATCAAGGACTTGACATACCACATCTTTTATTACTAGTCCCACTTGAATGGGTAGGACAACCATTCCCTTTGTGGTTCTTTCTTCCTCGTCATATGCTTTGATGGTAATTTTCCTCCGTGGATCAACTGCCTGTTCGGAGAACCCCAGTGCAAGGACTAGCTTTAATGTGCAAATATTTAAACCAGCACCTCCATCAATGAGAACCCTCTTGATGCGGTGTTTGTGTATGAATGCGACAATGTGCAGAGGGGTGTTATGAGGTTGGGAGATAGAGAGGTCATCTTGCTCAGTAAAAGATATGGAGTTGAAAGATGTCAAATTGCCTACCATGGTTTGAAACTTTTCGTGGGCCAAATTAGTGGGGACAGTGGTTTCCACTAAGGCTTTCTCAAGAATCTCCTTATGAGAAGGAGATAGACGCAATAGCTCCAATATAGAAATGTGAGCTGGAGTTTTCTGTAACTATTCGATGACATTGTACTGATGGAAGGTGGATGGAGATGGTGACTACCTTGGAGGAATGGTATTGAGCGTGACTTTACCACTGCGGGTAATTATACTACAACCAGTTCGATTAGGTCCTGGTTGTTGGTTGGGTGAGATGACATTGACCTGCGGAATATGCTCAGAAATGCAGTTTATGGTGTAGTCAAAAGGAACACTTGCATAGTTAGCATTACTCGTCCCGCTGTTCTGATTTGACCAGCTGCGATTAATGTTGTTGTCATTACTGTTGTTGTTATGGCCATGGTTGTTGTTGCTGTTGTAGTTATATGGCCTGTTGTGATTCAGAAGTGGATCCCTATAGGCCACATGAGTTTCATTGGAGGTATGCTGTTGTGTCCCTCCCTGGTTCTGATCTAGTACCTCTTGTATGACATTTTTGAGGCGGATGTAGTTGTTAGTTGTATGCCCTCTTCCTCGATGATATTCACAATAGTCTGTGTCCTTCCAGTAGGGAGGTTTGACTATAGGCTCGTAATCACTTGTTGGCGGTAGAGAAATTTCATTGTTAGCCAACAACTTCCTTAGTGCAGATTCTTGAGATTCACCCAACGGTGTGAATTTTCTCCTTGGATTTGAATTGAACCAAGGTCTGGGCTCCCGAGAAGGTGGTTTGTTGGTTGTACCATTATTTGTTTCTCCTTTTAGAGTGAATATGGGTTGTTGCTTGGGGGCTGCCACCTTGGCATCCACTACTCCATCGTTGACCACATTCTTGTTCTTGGTCCAAAACTTTGATTTATCTGTTGTGTAATTGGAAGTAGGTGTGTCCTTGTAGAGCTTGAGAGTTCCTTTAGTGATCATAGCTTTTTCAATGAATAGGCCCATTTCAATGACTTTGGAGAATGATGTAGAGCATTGTATCTAAATTTGATAGCTAAGATCCGTGTTTAGGTTGTGGACAAACATTTCCAATAGCTACTTCTCAGGCATATTGTAAGAACACTTACTAGCTAGCTGTCTCCATCATTGTAAGAAGGTGGCGAATGACTCACCACTCTTTTGTTTGGTGTTGCATAGATCTAGCATAGATATCTCGTGTTCTATGTTGTAAGAGAAGTGTGTTATGAATTTATTGACGAGTTCATCAAAAGTTCTGATTCCTGGTGGGAGACGCGAGAACCACTCCATAGCTTGACCACCTAAAGATCTTGGGAATAGTCTCATCAAGTAGGTCTCGTTGTGAGCTACTTCTAAACATGCTGCATTGAATTCCTGGATATGATCTCTAGGGTCCCCTTTCCCTTTATATTTATCAAACTTTGGCACCTCGAACCTGTAGGGGAATGGTCTCATGTCCAGACTTTTGTCAAAGGGGTATGGTGCTATATCTTCCAAGGAATAGTTCTTAGTGTTGGTACCCATTTTGAGGTCTGACATTTCTTGTTTTAGACTTTCGATTTGTTTTCTCATGTCTTCCATAGGAGTATTTTGGTCCATAGGTTTCTTTCTTCTATCATTTGCATGTGGGACCCTGTCATTTGTATCTCTCTCATTCGCATGTGGGACTGTGTCATTCGTGCCCCTCTCATGATCATCACACCTCCTCTCCGGGTCATCATCTATATTTTCCATGATGGAGGTTATGTCAAAGTCTGCAGGGAGTTTGATTCCGAGACTAGCAAGATGATGGAAGTATTTATGGGAGTCTTCAAGGAGCACTTTCTCTACTAGGTGTTGGAATTTTCTATCTTGGATGTGAGCTACTAATTCTTCATGAGAGATTTCTTCATCATCCTCATGTGGTGTGACGAGGTGATTGGATGAACCGGTCATTTCTTTTTGTTTGTTGTACTAGGATCGAGTAAGAACCATGCAAGGTGACGTGGGATGGAGGGGACTAGGACTAGAAATTTGGGCAAGGTGCCGACGGAGACTGTAGTGGATGGGATACCTAGGATATGACTTGGACAAAGGGTTTTCTCACTCAATGACTTCAAGTAAGACGGTTGACACAAGACGGTAGCCACTAGTAAGGGTAGTTGATACCCGTCTTACTATATATGGACTAGTCGTTCAACAAGACTACTAGCAAAGGTATTGTGACCTACTAGGCTTACGTGAATTCACAAATGACACGAAAAGGGACCTATGTCGAACCGGTATGGGATAAACTGACTTCGGGACAAGAAGTGTTTGGACAGAAAGTGAAGGGGATGATTGACGAAAGAGAGAGACTTGGGTGAAATGGATGAAGACTGACTGCAAGGTTGAATCTGATCTTAGAAAGTGAAGCTAAGCTGAAATGGGTGTATGCGCAACGTTGATTTTTTTGGCAAAATTTTGGATTTTTCAGTTATTTTTGGTATTTTTGGCTAGAACACGGCTTTCTTGGTCTGATTTTATGAATTAACAGCAAGAAAACACAGTAAGCACAAAGAATATTTTGTAGTTTTTCATTGTTTTTGTGGTTTTGTCGACTCTATTTTGGACTATACTGAACAAAAGCAAGCACAAAAATCCTAGGCGAGAAATGGATTATAAGGGATTTGGGCCACTAGAATAAGAGGTATTTAATGCGGGCAACCGTTCAAGTGGTTACACATGCGGCGGCACTACTCTCCGTTATGGAGTCTCCCAACCTCAAAGGGTTGCGCCTTAGAGGGTTATGGGGGAGGTTGGCCGTCGGTGTAACATAACAGCACTTGTTGCAGGAAGTTTTCACCTCAAGCACAATTTATTTTAAGTGGCTTGGTAGGTTTTGGCTTTAGCCTATTACCACTCAGGGTCGTTCCCACTTGGACAAGCATGCATCCAAGGGCAGGCCCCTCCTAAAGGTTAAATAAATAGAATGACAAGTCTGACACTCTGATCACACAGAAAAGGGGAGAGCATAAGCCTATTGTCATTCGCAAGCACAGAATACACTGATTAATCCACCCTAGTTTAAAAATAAAAAACTAAATGGGCTAATCTACTCAAACACAGAACTTCGAAGTGATTTTAGCAATATAGCAGTGGTTCAGTTTTAACCCTAGAAATCAATGGTGAGTTCAGTTTTAAATCCGTGTAGCACGAGATAGTTAACTTTGAAGTTTTGGTCTCACGATATAGCAATAGTTCATTTTAACCTCAAGATCAATGGTGAGTTCAGTTTTAAACCGCATAGCCTGAGATAGTTAACTTTGAAGTTTTGGTCTCACGATATAGCAATAGTTCTTTTTAACCTCAAAATCAAAGGTGAGTTCAGTTTTAATCCCAGATAGCAATAACTTGGAAAGTGTTGCAATGCAAGAAACAAATGATCCAGTTACTTCTTTCCTAATTAGAGCTAGGTGAGGATTTGAATGTAAGTTGCATGAACAATGGGTTACTCCTTCCTAATTAGAACTAGATGAAAATTGTATGCAAGTTGCATGAACAATGAGTTACTCCTTCCTAATTAGAACTAGATGAAAATTGTATGCAAGTTGCATGAACAATGAGTTACTCCTTCCTAATTAGAACTAGATAAGAATTGTATGCAAGTTGTAGGAGAATGTTTAAATCAGTCCTATTCAACACTTAGTGAAAAATGAATGTCTTCAGTGGATGTTTTGCACCAAACTGGATTAACAGTCTCCTAATATCCACCTGTAGTCCACAAAAATAAAAATGAATCAAGAAGTTTGCAAATCAAATGGTGAGATGAAAAACACATAATCTGGAAAATTTCATGAAAATATGAATTTTGACAGCAAAATAGATGTGAAAATTAGAATCTTCACGAAATTCTATGCTGTTTTAAAAAAAATTCATGAAAATTCGATAAAAAATGCTAAAGTTATGGTCAATTGAAGTTTGCAAGGTAAATGGAAGGTTTGACCGATTTTACCTGATGAGGTTGATCAAATGGGCTAAAAATACCTTCACCACTGCAAAGTTCTCGAGATCAGTTTTCCGATGACTGTAAATTTGTGACAATTTGACCTTCCTGCAAAAAGTTATGCAAAAAAGAAAAAAAATGACCCTATTTTGCCCTCATTATCACTTTAAAAAAATAAATAAATAAATAAATAAAAGAATTTGAATGAACAATTTTTTTATTTTTATTTTTTATATATATATATATTTTTATTAAAAATTTTTCTTTGGTTAAAAAAAAACCCTAAACCTAATTTTTGGTTTTTTTTAATTTATGTGGCTTTTGTTTTGTTTTTTTTTTGGTTAATGTTTGACTTTTTTTTTATATTATTATTTTTTTTTGTGCTGTGTGTGTGTGTGCAGGGAGGTGGGCTGGCGGCGTTGGGGCGGAGGGCTGGTGGCGGACAGGAGACACAGGGGCGACGGAGAGGGGAGACGTAGGCAGGGGGTGGCGCGGGGATGGGGACGACGCAGAGGGAAGGAGAAGGGGAGTGGAGGGATCTGGGCGCGGGGGTGGGCGGTTGCAGGGAGCGGGGGAAGGGGGAGGCACAGTTGCAGGGAGCGGAGGGATCTGGGTGCGGGGGTGGGCGGCGGGAAAGGGCTGCGGGGTCGGGGGGGTCGAGGGGTAGGGAGTGGCGGGGAGGAAGGGTCGGGGGAGGGGGAGGGGGAGGGGTAGGGAGTGGCGGGGTGCGGGCGGCACACGGGCGACATGCGGGGGAGTGCAGGGGTTGCGGCCCCTGCAGACTGTTGTTTGTTGTTTGTTTTTGTTTTTGTTTTTTTTTTTTTTTAAATCTTTGTTTTTTGTTTTTATTAAAAATCTTTGTTTTTTTTTTTTTTACTGTGTAAATTTTTTTTTTTATTGTTTGCTGGTTTTTTTTGTTTTTAAATTTTTCTGTAAGAAAATAAATAAGATCTAAAAAAAAAGAGAATTGTGTATTTTTTATTTATTTATTTTTTTTCCTGTTTTTTTTTTTTTTAATCTGAAAATAGAAAATGACTTTTTTTTTTTTAGTTTTTAATTTTTTAATTTTTGCAAAAATAAGCCAAAAGGTAAAAAAATTTCAAAAAATTTGAAGTAATGAAAACTAGACAAATTATGTTTTTTCTTACCTCCGAGGCCTTCCGGACTCAATGGTGAGTTCGGTTTGTGTGTAGGAGGTTGATTGTGAAAGCTGATTCCCAAAGTTTACCTGAAACACACTTGAATCTGTAACAAAAAACTTTTAAAACAAACACTCACAAAGAAGATGTGTCAGATCACGGTGGGCACCAAAAATGTAAGGGTAAAATGGTGATCAATCAAATGAATTTTATAAGACCCAAACATCAACAGAATAGAAGATAACAAGAAAGATTGAAAGAAAATAGCAAAGAATAACACAAAGCAAACCTTCCCTGAAATCGATGCTTCTGTTGTTTGTCTATTACAACCATCCTTTTACAGATGAAGTAAGCCCTCAGAGAGTGCACTCCTTTAAGCTATGTTCGAGGAAGTCGATGGTAAATGGCTGTTGTGATATGCAATAAAGAGGAGCTCCAAGGCAAGTATGTGATCTCAAGCTAGTGAATGGTAAAAGGGTGCCAAAGGCGCGCTGGTGATATTTCTGCAGAGTAACAATATCAAAAGCCTGGATGATTAGAATGGAGGGATGAAGCTTCATTTATAGACTTGGAAGAATGGGAATCAACGGTTGAGAGGAGATATGAAGATCAATGGCTGAGGATGGTTGAGGAATGTGCAACCAGTAGAAATGTGACAAGTGTCCCAGCTCCATCATGAAAGAGGGGATGTGACAAAATTGATTAGAGAGTTAACTCCATTGATTGAATAGTTAACAGACTTGATTGATCAGTTAGAAGAGTGGATTATGGGATTGACTGAATTGATTGACCAGTGAACTAGGTCGATTTAGGAGTCAACATAATAGATTGACCAGTGAATTCAAATGACTAATTAGTTAACAGATTTGATTGATTAGTTAACTAACTTTTGATTTGAGAAGAAATAGGCCATGTGGGTGAGAGAAAAATAGGTAATTAAATATTAAATATATTTAATTACATGTGCAACCTGATGAGGTGGACAAGGTGAGGTGGAAAAGGTGAGGTGTAAAGGTGAGGTAGATTTTTGAATTTAGAACTTAGGATAGAGGAATTTAGATTAATTAAATAATTTATGATTATTTAATTAGGTAGGACATTTAGAAGAATTTTAATTAAATAAATTGAATTTATTTAATTATGGAACAGTGAATCGATTAAATAAATTTAGAATATTTATTTAATTGATAGAAGAATGGAATAAATATTTAGAATATTTATTTAGGATGAATCATGTCATTTTTAGGCGTATACAGTTGGCATTTGGGTTATGAATCATGTTATTTTTAGGCGTATATAGTTGATTTATGCTTGGTATGTTGCCACAATAAAATAAATTTATTTGCAAGCTAAAGTTGAATAAACAATATTATGGAGATTAATAAATGTAAAGGGGTGGAATTATTTTATTAAATATAAATAATTTAATGGGAATATCATTAAATTAATATATATAACTTATGATAAAATAAATTTATAGTATAACATTAAAATAATAAAAATAAAATTTCATGGTTGTAAATGAGATATAGGTTGCATTGCTATAAATTTAATATAGAGGAAATGATTGTCATAGAGTGGGCATTAGATCATGTGTTGAGCCTCCTAAAAAGGTGGAAGAAGGTTCTAGAAAGAATGGGAAGATCTCTCTCTCTAAAAAGGAATTTGGAGGATGAATTGGGGGGCTGGAAAAATTGGGAAGAGGCTCTTGGAGGAGGCGGGAGTTGTAGGATTAGGTTTGGGAATCAACATCAACTCAGTAGTCAGTCAAGCAAATCCAAGTTCCATTATTTCTGATCTCTCTCTCTTATGAATTTGTTTAATTTTCCCTGTATATGGATCGTAATTATTTTTCTTTTCAACAACCCTCATCATTCAAAGATCCCAATGATAATCTACGCATTACCACTGAGACTCAGCAAGTGATTTCCACCTTCTGCAAATGCTGTTGTACGAACAGACCTATTCATCTCTAAAACCCCAATCAACTATTTTGTCTTGGGAGAAACTAGCATAATATACCCGCATTCTCAAGGAAAACAATCAAGCTTGAATCAGGTGACACTTTGAAATACTCCAAACTCCTCTCGTCTCTCTAAATCAACTACATGTACTATCCAACATCCCATTCACCACATCCAAATCATAAAAATACTTTCTCTTCCCTACCATAGTCACCTATGATTCATCCAACAAGACTACAGGTTGAATCATTTGTTGCTTAGTTTTGCATGTTTCTACACCATCTAGACTTAAATCCATTTGCCATTATTCTCAATACATAACATGAAATTTTCACTAATCACGCTTGTGAGTATCTTTGGTTCTGAAATTCTCCGCTGCCCTATTGCTTCTAGATACTCCCGAGTGAATAATGTTAAGAATTTGCAGGTCTAATTAAATTAATTCCACATAACCCAATAGGAGAAACAAGATGCTGAAACAAACCATAATGCAAAGATCAAATGAACAAGCAACAAGATAACACAAGATATACCCTGGGAAAACCCTTTACAGGGAAAAACGTAGCTCCAAAAGCATCCATGCTCAAATGTATTATTCAACATTATGAAATTACAATACAATCCATGAGTATCCATGAATACCTCTGAATCCATCAAGCACCTCCAATGCATCCTCCATGTGTACAAGCATGAATCCACACATCACCAGCCATGCTTCACAATATGCACTTACAGGAGAGAGCTCAATACAATGACAACCTCTCACAAAACCCCCGTTCACCTACAATGAAATATCCAGCCTAACTCAAAAATAACCATGTGCTTGCTTTTATAATATAAGCTCACACATTACATTGAGAAAACCATGTGCCCCAAAACCATGGGTTACACAAAACCACTTGACCCCACATTTGACTATTGGTACTAACTTTTCCCAATTAATCAAATAATACAAATAATAATTAATTACTCTATGTGTCCCACACACATAAAATAAATAACCCAATGTTATAATACAACTTATACAAGTGGTAACTAAATAAAATAGTACAATATTATGCAAGGTGTACAACACCTATCCCAACATTCTCCCACTTGTTGTATACATTGAATAAGGGTCAATACATGAAATACATCATCATAGGCAAAACATGAAATCACATGAATCTCTAGAATGCTCTCGTGCTCCATCAAGATACCTGCAACAAAATCAAAGTGACCACCATCTCAAGCAAGAACTCCTGTCATCCTCCAACATGCCACCTATGGAAGAAAAGGAACATGCCAAGGTGAAGATGCACCAATCCAAAGAACACAAGCATCAAATCCAAGTGATAACATAAGGCTCCAAGCTATTGTCAAAAGGTAAAAAACCCACATGACTGGAAATAGCACCCACAACATATGCTAATAAATCCAACCATCTATACCTCATAGGTATCAACAACATCAATAAACTCATGCCAACAACATATCCAACCCATATACTACAATAACAAGCTCCATGTAAAACCTATCAATGAAGAACACATACATCTAGGAACTCCCACTGTATGGGTAATCTCAAATCTGAAAGTAGATCCATGGCATACCACATCTGTCAATAAACACTGAAACCAAGATGTGACTAATCAACAAGACAATGTAGTATCAAGAACAATCATAATAATCCACACATGCATGATAAATTGCTGCATACTCTCAAAACATGTCACCACAACTCTCCCAAAGTCTAACCATATCACATGACCCTCTAAGAAGTAGCCATAAGACAAAGAGAGAAAACCTATAAATCATATTATCCTTCTACAAAACACCTCAAAGTGCTAAGCTGTGTCAAGTATGATCTCCTCTACAACCCCAAAGAAAAGCCTCAACAACACCCAACCATTCAATCTCATAAGACCAAATGAACATATGTAACATGTAACCAACATGGATGTAAGCCTCTCTAATCAAGGTAGACCAAACTCATAATCATTCCATAAAAAGGAATAAGCCTAATCACATCTCCTAAACTCCTCATAATGAACATCATAAATCAAACCATACAAACAAGGAGATAACCATGCCAACATCCCTCAAATGAACCCTCCAGAACCAATAACTGTAGCTCAAGATCCATATCTATGAGAAGATGAAACATAAATTAAAATACATCTAAAAGGATGGGCAATACCTCATAGATGATAAAATGCTAAGTAGACCAAGAGTGGGGAATGAGAATGCTCCTCCAGGATATACCAAGCCACAATGACTCTCTCCAAGAACAATCTCCTCTAAGTCTATAATGAACTCTCGTCCATATCTAGGTGTAAGGCTCCTTGATCTATCTACTGAAACCTCCAAAGAGTAACTATCTCAACAAGTGTCTCTAATCACAAGAGAACTCCAGCCTCACCTAAGTCTCCAAGTATCCATGAGCACCTATAACTGACCAATACATGCCAAACTCCAAATGCAACATAGCACCATCATGAAGCTGTAAAGCAAATGATCAAAGTACTCAATACCAAGAGAACAAACAAGACCACTGTCAATGCTACTACTACACATCTACATAATCAATAAGCTCATGATGACATGATGATCTAACCATCTCCTCATAAGAAGATCACATGCAACAAAGCGTACAATGATGCATACATCTTGTCTCAAGAGAACTTGTATCATGCCAAAACTCTAAACCGGTATCAAGAATCAAGACACAATATCAACATCTCTAAATCAAGGATAAACATGTCATACTGACAAATCATAAACCCGACACCTCAACCTAAGACTCAAAGAAGTCCTCCATGGTAAACCAAGATGTCATCTCCACTCACATGAAGATAACCATCTCCTGACAACTGAATTGAAAATGTCAAAGAACTCTCACAACCAAGAGCTCATCCATGGCAACAACATCTACTACAGAAGATCATCCATCATGTATGATGAATCCAACATGTTGCCAAAGCTCCCATTGAACTATGATACCAAGCTATCTATGACAACAAAGTAACCATCTCCTAAATGAAGATTATCCATGGCCCCAAACCAATCAAGGAATCCCACTGTAACATCAACAGCTCCCAAAAGGTCTAGTGAACCAAAATCTCCAAACAAGAAGATAAAACCATCACTGTCAAAAGATAACATAAGAACATGCATCCAAGCTCTCCATGACATCGTGATAAACATGCTACAAGTCCTAACAACCGACTATCTAGGCACTCTAACTATCCATCCTCTTATCCTAAAGCAACATACTAATGCACAAATGACCACATACAAGGCCAACTAACAAAGTTTGCATAAACACTGAATCAATTTGGTGGATATAGACAGTCCACATCCAAGTCATCCCACTATAGCCAAGGGGTAGCTAATCCACAAAACTACATAACTTATAGATCCAAAACAAATGTAACATGCAAACTCATCATCACACTAGTAAACTGCAAACTAAGATATCAAAGAAGACAACTTATAGACTCCAAGACTCAAACACCAAATCAACTCTAGATTCGATTTGTCAACAAGTCCACAAATGAGTACCATAGTCAAGGAACTAATCAAGCATCCAGGAGATAAGACCAATCCCCTAACAACACCACAACACCACCTGTAATCATGAATCAAACATCATAGCCCATACCTGTCAATCGCATACATGATCATGTCGTGCCAATGCAAAAGTGTCCCTGCATATCCATGACACCATAATCATCTTCATCGTTGTACCTGTACTCAACTCCCACTGAAACGAGACTCCAAGTCTCACACGAATATCAACCATGTCCTCAAACCAGAAGACAACTTGTACTTGTCTCCATCAAAAGTCATAACTTTGAAAACACCTATAAACCTGTATCAGGAAGCATCAAATCTGAAAAATTGCTATATCATGTTAATGGTCTCATAGCAACAAGTACTCCCACAAGTTTGTGCTAAAAAATCCATCCGAATGCACTCGTAAACGCACTCTGAATATTAGGCTCCTACAAGTGATCAAATAAGTACAACACTCTCTCTACACACCAAACTGAAAATCTACATGATCCAAACTGTAGTACGCTGTAAGAGCTCTCCAACACCTATCCGAAATTGAAAACCTGACTCCTTATGCAAAATTTATGAGCATAAAATTGTACCAGAGCAATGCGGGCTTCGGGCACCAAATTTTGACACAAATAGAAAAATCTAATAACTAAACCTATACCACTGCGTATTTCTCGGAGAGAGCTTTCTAACACCTATAAGAAGTCAAAAAACTGATACTGTATGTGAAAGTTATGCCCCCAGAAGAAAAGGCACTCCTAGGGCTAAAACACCCCTGGTGGGCCCTGACACACTGCTAACATGGCATGCCGTCATTGCTGATGCCATCATGCTGACTGGGCAAAAAAGATGATGTGGCATTTGACTGGGTTGGTCATAATTATCTCTGACAGGCGGATTTAAAAATTGTTTTCCATTTTGATTTATTTAAATCCAAAATTAAGAACTTTAAAACAAAAGTTTTTTTTTTCTTTTTTGTTTTTTCTGTCATATTTCTTCACCCCGTCCACCTTTTTAAAGAAAGATTTTTAAATATAAAAAAATTATTTTAAATGGCCATAGGGGCTAAAAGTCCCACTGCCATTTCTTTTGAAAAAATTTAATATTAAAACTTTTTTGTTTTAAGGCCCTTGTGGGGCTTGGCCCAAGGCCAACGAAGGATGATGATGGGACCAGCAGGGCTATATGGCTCTGCACTGATGGTACCCGCCGGTACCTTGCGATTTGTAGGCACAGGGGGGGTATGGTTCCCCCTACAACATTTATATTTTTTTTTTGGTTTTCAATATCTTCCAAATGATTTTTCATTTCAACAATAGTTTTATTTTTTTTTTCAATCAAATTTTTTTCACAAACTATAGTGTGCAGGTATTTTGATTTATTTAAAAAAACTTGCCTCTGCAACAAAAAATCCGTACGACGTACCTGGGAGGGGCATTTTTTTGCTTTTTTCATATATGATTTTTCGTCTCTCAGGACTCTTGGACTCAATGGCGAGGTCCATTTTGTCCCAGGAGGTCATCTGTGAAAATTCCTCCTCAAAATCCTTATGAAGCCAAACCTGAAAAACCCTTTTTAGCCATGATTTTTCAATCACCCGATCTGCAACATGCACAACAAATCTCCAATACCTAGAACCCCCAAACTGTAATACAACCTACACAAAACCTTGTAATGCCTTCAATCCTTCCATGCATTGCCATGGCTTCCATTTTGCACCTAATCTACACAAACAAGGGTTATACATATCCAGGGAGCTCACACCTCCCTCAACCATAAACATGGCTCTGATACCAACTGTTAGGAATTTGCAGGTCTAATTAAACCAATTCCACATAACCCAATAGGAGAAACAAGATGCTGAAACAAACCATAATGCAAAGATCAAATGAACAAGCAACAAGATAACACAAGATATACCTTGGGAAAACCCTTTGCAGGGAAAAACCCAACCTCCAAAAGCATCCACGCTTAAATGTATTATTCAACAATATGAAATTACAATACAATCCATGAGCATCCATGAATACCTCTGAATCTATTAAGCACCTCTAATGCATCCTCCATGTGTACAAGCATGAATCCACACATCACCAGCCATGCTTCACAATATGCACTTATAGGAGAGAGCTCAATACAATGACAACCTCTCACAAAACCCCCGTTCACCTACAATGAAATATCCAGCCTACCTAAAAAATAACTTTGTGCTTGCTTTTATAATATAAGCTCACACATTACATTGAGAAAACCATGTGCCCCAAAACCATGGGTTACACAAAACCACTTGACCCCACATTTGACTATTGGTACTAACTTTTCCCAATTAATCAAATAATACAAATAATAATTAATTACTCTATGTGTCCCACACATAAAATAACTAACCCAATGTTACAATACAACTTATACAAGTGGTAACTGAAGAAAATAGTACAATATTATGCAAGGTGTACAACACCTATCCCAACAAAGAATAGTGGGGTAAACATCTCAATTGCTTTTGGTGTGCCCATATTAGAATGTGTGTCTTGTTTAGCATGTTTTGGGTGGGCATGGAAAAGGCTGTGGATCTGGATTTTCACCCGACCAATTACATTTCCTAAAACATTTTTTTAAGGCCTATTTTACTGATCCATTTTGTGTGTATTACGTAATCCTTTTTATTATTTTGTGTATCCTGCAATCACTTCCTTATGCTTTGGTCGATGTCCATAATCTATCTGAAAGCGCCCAATTTTGGTGCAAGCTAGAAGGAAGCTGGCAAAGGTTTTAGATCTAGTTTTATTCATGCATGTTACTTTTGTTTAATTCCTCTATCTTTCACCAATTTCCTCAAATGTATGATCCTCACCATACCTGCCCACTTCAGCATAGACGTTTGAGAGAAGAACAAAAGTTATACCAAATTTTAGAATCCAAATAAATGAAAAAGACAGTGTTGCTGTAAATACTCCTAAGCCTATATTCATATGTGATCAATAGGCACCAAGATAACACATCGATACAACCAGCACAGATTTAACTGGTATCTCAATGACAAAGTTTAGGGTCTCTTCTGGATCACCAGCATGGGCAAGAAGGTCTACCATGCACACATAATGATCACTATAGGTGTAATGCAATCAGGGTTACAAATGTGATCGATGTATGTTCAACTCTCATCCACTTAACTTGCCTGGCTGCGCGCTCTTGTTGGGCGGATGTGGCAAAGGTTGCAAAGTCTGTATCTACACTTACCAATTGCTATTGCTTGAAAGTTTTTAAAGTCTCCTTAACAAATTCATTTTGTATATACCCTGTAATCATAACATTCCATGGGACAACATCTCTTTGAAACAATTCTATCTTACAACTCGTGTGCCCTATCAATACTTCCATAGTTGCTTTTGCCTGAAATTTTCTAAAGCCTTTTCTTTTAGCAAATCCACTTTGTGTGCCGCTTAAAATCATTGTTAGTCAGTGTCTAAATATATTCATTCATTTTACCCTTCTTTATTCCTGCCATGTGTCTATCATAATCTATATTCTCTACATATCTTATGTCTATAATAAGGATCACCTTCCATTATGCATTTTATATCAGGATAAGTTAAAGCATATTAATGTTGTATTTATTGTAGGTAATGAATGTAAAGTATGTCTCTGTGGGCTATTTTTTTCACTTTCAATCGAATCGCCCCATATTAAATGTTCAAAAATTAGATTTGTCAGATAATTAAATTACTAAAATATTACTACAGGAAGATATTACATTTGATTGAAAATTTATGGAGTAATAGTAAATCCCGTTTAAGTAAATAACAACATATATTTACTTGTCTTTGGATGAAAAAAAAAAATTTGCTATCCAATGATCCATGGTATTTATTATTATTATTATTTCAAAACATAATAGTTATCATCCCCAAACTGTTTGGGGAGTGTATGGGTGAAAGTTTAACCAAAATTGCTTAAACTATATGACTGATAAAACGTTTGGAATAAATATATATTATATATATATTGTATTGGTTACTAAAATCAAATATAAATTAAATATTATAGTTAAGATAATTGATAATTTAGATTAAGTCATGGAAAGTTATTTGATTAGAACAATTGATTTCTGATATATATATATATATATATATATATTGAAAAGGAATAAGATAAAGGAAATTAGTAACTTAGATTGATTAGTCTGATGTATTTATCTTAATTTGATTTAATGAAAATTTGATATGATTAAATATTAATGAATTTAATTTAATTTGGTATTACTACATATTGTTTGTTGAAATTTGATTAATAGGTTGGAATAAGGTTTGTAAGCAATGTATTTAAGATTTGATTGGTTAATTGTGAGGAGAATTGTATAAGGAATATGGAACTTGTGTAAATCGTATCAGTGGTCGTAATAGGGTTATGTTGTCGAGGTTTAGTTTTCCGGAGGCATAAGATGTTATGTCTTGATTTTATGTATATGCTATGTTGTAGAAGTATCATGATGTGGAATGAAGTCCTTAATGGATGATGTGGTTCATTATTGTATCGAGTATGTAATAAAGTATTGTATTAAAAATGGGGAGACAATAATTATTGTAAAAGAAGAATGTTAATATGGAT
Organism: Cunninghamia lanceolata; assembly: GCA_027924645.1. NCBI lineage: Eukaryota > Viridiplantae > Streptophyta > Pinopsida > Cupressales > Cupressaceae > Cunninghamia > Cunninghamia lanceolata. Next base: position 3,156,343 of record BSBN01000159.1, read on the forward strand.
TGCTTCACTTGGAAGCTATGGGCAGTGTATTGAGAATTTGTCCTTGTGTATAAGATGATATGCAAGAAGGTTGATGCCTTGCATTGTTTTATGTATACTTGTCATCATGATGGTAAATGTCTTGCTTGATGAGTAGGGTCTTTTAGATGCAGGTAGGGGAGTGGCTCTCAATGGGGGCTAGAGCCCAAAGTGGCAACCAAGATAACCCATGTGGGAGCTTCTTCACTCAGTTATAACCTAATTAATGAATTTAATTAATGAATTAGGGGGTTGGGTAGTTGTTCACATTAAACAAAATAATTGGATACCTCACCCATGTCTGTAGTGCTTGTTTAGACGAAGGATGGAGTGAGAAGGCCTGGTTAGAAAAATCAACTTCCTTGTCCTCATGAAAGGAATGTTGGTTCCGTATGTGTCACCCTATGGGGCCGGTGTCTAGTGAGAGACTGTTAGGATAACCCATGCCAGGACCATGTGATGACACTCTCCCTAATGTAGTCTAGCATTCTCTAGTTGTGCTCTCCCCATTTGTTATGTAATTGCCTCTAGAAGTGATGATTGAGTTGCTTGTGATATTGACCTGTGTTGTTAGAGTCATGTGTTGTCCTTATTCCTTATAGCCTACTATCTACCAGACTGTTTGTTGTAGTGGGACCTTATGTTATCTCCTAGCACAGAGGGTGGACCTCAGGGCTCCACATGGTTGGATGGATGTACTTTATCTCCATTGGTTTTTCCCTTGCTGATGTTCATGTATGAGAAGGATGAATCTCTTGTATCAGTTATCAGATCTTGTACCAATTTGAGGAGACAATTATTTATGCTCATGTACTAGCCTTATGTATCAGTTAAGACATAATGTATGTATTCCAATGTAATCATGAAGGTGATAGTGTAAACAATGTAATGATGTACTTATGTGTAAGGAAAAATTGCATATGTACTTGTAGTTCTATTTATATGATCCTGATGATTGATTATCTGATGTTATGATTTTGAAATGTATATGTTTAACCATTCAATGCAATAGATTTAGAATGAATTATTGATGTTAGTTAATTCATGATGTATGTTAGATTTTGTTAATCGATTTGTCAGTAATGCAACCATGGAATCTTAGAGGACTAAATGTTAGTTTAATGATATGTATAGATATGTTAAACATTACTTTGTTATCTCTTTCATTTTTAAAAAAAATTGTCTTGTTTGTATAGCATAGTTGTGTTGTTCTCTAAGGAGTTTCATGGTGGGGCGTTACAACTTCCTACTCCACCTATATCTTCTCTTCTATCTCAACAAGAGTGTATATTGCTAAGTCTACTAAAAGACCTCTTAATCACTTTTCCTCCTCCAGCACACAAAAAGATTCAACAAAATAATAATTCAACACATTGTGCATATCATCGAGTGCTTGGCCATTCCACTAAGGAATGTCAAGTCTTGGGTAACAAAATTCAATAACTTCAAACAAGATATGGTTCTAACACTCTTCACCACTCTTGAGGTAGTCCCTAAAGTAGCTTGTCCTTTGTCCATTTTATAATAAGCAAGTTGGGGGAGGATGATTTTTTATAGGCTGACTCGCAAGAGTGGTCCCTCCTTCTCATTTGTGTTATGCTTGTACATAATGTTATCTCCGTATTGTGAAGTTTTGTTAGTTCTCCATTGGCACCCTAGTTAGCGCCAAGGTACAAAGGAGAAAGAACGTGTTGTGTCATTCCTTTATATGTATCTTCATTCTTCTATGTGTTATGATGTACACTCTTATTATTTTTCTTGGATGATTTAGCATCATTTCATTATTTCAATTGGTGCTTTCATGTGATCTTTATTCTATCATCTTCATATTTTTGTGACACCTTGTTGCTATGCTCGACATCATACCATGACTACACAAGCCATTGTATATCATGCTTGCAAGCATCACCTTGGTTACTCATTCTAGGGACAACCCCTTGTTGTGATGTAACTTTTAGAGAACATAAACCATTTGGGCATGTGATTTTAGAAATCTCATGTTTTTTTTTATATGTCTTCCTTATCTTACCTTTAAGACAATTACTCCTTGATGGAGTTAGCAATCACTTTAAGGTGAGGGCATACCTCGTGCTATGAGCCTTACTCTCATCCTTCTATCAAAACACTTATTGATTATCTTCATCAAAGTCTTTGCTCTCTTTAAAAGGATTATAGCAAGCTTGAAAACAAGATCTTGAGTCTATCTTGTTGAAGATCCTTGCATGTTTGGGAGAAGGGTTGCACCACCAACTAGAGTTTGGTAGTAAGGTCGCTTCGCCTTCTTATTCTACAAGGCTTGGTGTATTCCCTTGAGTGGAAACATTTCACTTTAGATAGATTACGTGTATGATATGTTTGTATTCTCTTATGCTTCTCATTTCTAACTAACCCCTTAGCATTCATCTTATTGCGTCTTGGGGAATGATGCATGGTGATTGAGACAACCTTTTAGATTGAGGTCTCTTTTATCATGCTGACTCAGGGTCTTTTGTTATGTGTTTCTTGTGATTGTTGTATGATTCATGTATTCTCCCCACATATACTCTTATCTTTTATGTATTCTTCACGTGTCATGCATACTTCTCGTATATCCTCTCTATGTATTCCTCATGTATGTCTCTTGAGTGTTTCACATGTATTCCATTTATACTTTGTGTCTTGTGTGTATACTTGATGTCAAGCATGTATACTTTGTGTGTGGCTTGTATACCTTGTGTATTGTATGCATAATTGCGATTTCTCAAGTGTATGCTTTGCATATGCCTTGTCTTCTAAATGCTCCATTTATGAGTGAATTACGTAATGTGTCTTATGTGTATGAAAATCATCAGAGACTCCTAGAATCCTAAACTTGGGGGATTGATCACCCATCAATTTTGGTGACATTCTATGGCTTCTATGTTTGTTGTGATTGAAATTTGTCTTCTCCATACTTTAGTGCATGTATGAGTGTAAGTTCATTGTTACCATTTTTTTTACCACAGCTCAAAAATTGGCTGAGAAAATTTATCATTTATCATTTTTGATATGAGGTTTGATTTATTTCTGTTTTGTGCTAGTTGCATAGTTATTATGACAAAAGCAGTTCAGTTGTTCAGATGTAGAAAGAAAAGTTTTAATCATTCGTTGCATTGCAGAGCAGTAAAATGAGATAAGTATTCATTCACCACAATGTTTATTCATTTACAAGTTTGAATACATAAGAGAATAAATATTGCATTAAAGGAAACTAAGACATATTAGATGTCCCACACAAGCTGTGGGTTATAGATGAACTCATGCAAATACAAATAAAATACTATGCATCTAATGAAAGAAGAGGGAAAGACATAGCCATCATTGCCTTGTTTTGGTTGATCTTCATAGTAGCCTCTAGTCTCACTCCCGACCTCAGCATGTACCTAAAAAATTGTGGGAAAGGTCCCGTTAGAATCTCCAGTTATGAAAATCCTTCATCAATCAAGAGAGGCATAATACTTTAGTTATAATACATTGGTCAAATGAGAAATATACATACACAGAAGGAACTGAAGAGAAGCAAACATAAGAGCATCATTGTTTTATTCTAATTTGTTTGTTTCATGTGCAGGTATAGGACAAATCACGAAGCTGATTGAAGACATTCAGCATGTGGTGTCAAATGGGCTTCCACAAGGGTTGAGCCCATCATGCTATTTCCCCTTGATCTCAGAAGGGATGAATAAAAGAAGAAGATAATTGATGACATTCACATGATAAGCTGAAAGAGTAACAAGACAATCATATGCATCGGTCCCATTTCAAGACATGACCATGATTTCACTTCAAAGTATGACATGCAACCAAGAGCATGACCTAAACTGATGAAGGACAAAATTTAATGCATCTAACAACTTATGTACTACACCAACTGGCATGAAAATGACATTCTCAGGTATGATAATGATCAGGAGTACACAATGCATTTATAATCATCAGGCTGATAAAGATAAGTGTTCACAAGTGTTGGCTATTTGAGGATTGCTTACATGATCAATAATCCAATTGGAGTATTTAGTATGAACCAATAAGCAAGTTTGCAAGGACAGGTGAGTACCAAGCATATACTTTCTCATTTAAGTGGAGTGGCAAGATCAAACTCAGATTTAAATTACATAAGATGCCTTTTAAATGATGAGATATATCTAATTATGCCTCACATTTTGCTACTAATAAGTTGAGCATCAGAACAGTGTTTATCACATATTACATTCATTGCATATTTATGAAAGACACATGACAGTATTGCAGATCTGTAGTAGAAGAATATAAGACAGCTAGGTCAGATGGCTTATTTTTGACTTTGACAAACTTCAAAGGATCAAAAGGAACATTTCATTACATGTGTGTAATAGAGCATCATTATCATGTGACAAAGGAGTAGTTAAATTGGTATGATTATCATCCTTTATGCAACATGATATCATTTTGTGTCAAAATGAAACATATAAGTGCATGGCTGTGTCTGATCATGAATAAGCTCAAACGAGAATCTTCATCATAAGAAGTGATCTGTCTAATTGGTGACATCAAATATAGTGGACCTGATTGATGCCTTATAGAACATCTTACATAATGCATTTGATATGATGAAGTTATAGTAAAGAGGGACATCAAAAGTCATCATGTGTTACAATTTATACAGAATAAGTAAGTGACTTCTTCATTTGTTACAATGCCACATTGTCATGACACAGCCATGGTCATCATCATGTTTGAAGTATCTAATTGCTACAGTCCACTGAATGGACAAGCAATGCTATAGAATTGAAGACATGTATGTTTCTATAGAAAGAAGAAAAGTTCTAAGTTCAAAACTGACAGTATACACTTCATATGCAAAGTCCACTAAAAGAGTAAGTGAAACTACAGAGGTAGAGAACAGTGTATGCAATCTTCACTTTTCTTAAAAAATGATAGTGATTATAACTCAACAATGACAAGATGAGAAATAAAAAGAGATATCATATGCCAGTATATGCTACAGGAACAATTTTGTGCTCATAAAGATAAAAACATTGTTTCAGTTTCAAATCTGGGTTCATATAGCAACATAAAAGTGCAGAGATATATTCATAACCAAGTTGTGGCATTTAATGCCATTTACATTCATTTTCTAAAATACCCATATTGAGTTTCAGAACCCTAACATATTTTGCGGTGAGGAGAAAGGAAAAATGGTAAGTAAAGTTGTCTAGGCAAGGCTGTAGGTAAAATGACTATTTACGTAGTAAAATCTTGAAACCCTTGTCAGTTTTAGAAAAAAGTCTTCTTTCTTCTTACAATATACAGTCGAACAAGGTGGGCGTGATATGTTTTAAACATGGCCACCAAATTAAAGGAAGTTCTATGTGATATAAATGAAACCCTCACTTCAAACACAAGAAACTTTATATTTTTGACATCAAAAGATAAAGAGTGAAGCTACAGAATGTGTTACATGCCACGGTCGTGTCATACATGAAGATATTTCACATACCTAGCAAATAGAAGGAAACCCTCATCACAATTGCACATACAGAAATGAAAGAAGCAATGATGGAGAGAAACAATGAACTCACCACATGGCATTGTAGTAGAGAAGAAGATAATGGTTGCGGCCAACTGAACTAAACTTTTCTCATTTTTTGCCATTTTTCACAAAGTTCAACACAGGAAAGCCAAACAATATATGTCAAAATAGAGAAACTGGAGAAAGAGTTACATGGCCATGGCCATCTAAAGAAATAGAAGCCATGAAAGCATAGTCAAATGCCATTTTATAGCTTCAAATCTAACTTACCAGATGCGGCCTATCATTTTGGCTGAAGAACTGCAATGTTTTCAACTATTGAAGACCAGATATGGAGCAAATACATAGACAATGAAACCCCAAGTCAACGGCCACAGTTGCAGAACCAAACTCAACACCAACAAAGTGAAATGACTGAAGTTTTAGGGTTACATTTACTTTTGTTTCAACGTCCTTTTCATTTTTGACCATGCAAAACAACATAATCATTTTTATCCAAATGGGATCAGGGTCAACACCTTGTGTTCAATGATGCCTAGTAATCATAAGGAGAGGTGGCCGATAGCTGAAGAATATGGTTTATTTTATGAAGTCAAAGGTAGACATTATCATGAGTGAACAAGGCTGGTGCCTTTAGAATCTTGCCAAGGTCTTTATCTCATATGTGGTCGACTCACATTGGAGTCTAAGTATCATTTGACTATGCATGTGGTCGAGTGTCTTTGACCTCCCACTTATGCATTTTTTCCTTTTCTTCACATATTTCAAATTTATACATAAGACCAAACAATATCCTTTAGAAATGTGAAGAGTATGCAAATGATAACATGGTCAAAGGGGTCAGATGTGACATGGTGGCACTATATGGATAGAGATGAGGTGGTAGAATATTGACACATGGAGGCCATGGTGTCAAGCCTTTTAAGGATTTCATTTATTTTTTGCAAATGTGTGGAGTATTTCATCTTTTTTGTGATTTTTATAGAAAATCATTTGTGATATCTTGTAAATATCTTGGTGAAATTATAGACCAGGTATCATTTTATTTTTGCAAAAAAATCATATCGATAGGATATTGATTAAAATTGCCATATCATTGTAAAGTTAACTTTAAAGCAATGAACTTATGAATTACTTTTAAAGTTTAACTATTTTTAGGCAATTTATAGGCTAATAAAATAGGTCAAATGTTCCATTTTGATTTGCTTTATTTAGAGCCATATAGGACATATTTTTGGAGCTTTCATGAGTAAAGGAAAGCAGTTTTATGGTGGGACCACATGAGAGGGTAATTTTGTAGCCATATTTTCCAGATTGGTGACAGATCTAGTGCTTTATTTTTGGCTTTCATGAGTAGCTCAAAAATGGACTTAGGGTCTACTTTTAGGAGCTCTTTCAGCTTTATTCAAAGGAGATCATTTGGAGACATTTATAGGAGAAAAACTTAGTTTTTCTTAGTCAGTTAGCATCGGTTTCTTCTCTCTTGCAAAGTTGTATACAGGCAGTTGGCTCACACATTTTTATTTTTTCATGTATTGTACTCCTTTCAGTTCTAATAACAAATCATCCTGTTTAACATATTTTGAAGTCTTGTTCTGATGTTATATTGTGACTTTTCCTAGCCTTTATTATGTCTCAATGCTATTAAAACTTAGTTTTTTCTTGTTTGCAGTTTGTGTTTAACCCAAACCTTGTTACAAATTACTTAAGGAATAAACTATCAGTGAAATTGTGAGGATTCAAGTTAGAGGATCTGTTTTTGAGTGATAGAATCTCATCCACTTTAGATTCTAGAATTAGTTTGCATTTCAGTTACATCCTTCTATCCCTTTTCCCCTCTAGATTAGAAATTATAAGAGAACCAGCTCACTCTGGAGATTCATTCTCATGAAAGGAGGCCCACATCCGAGAATGATTCCATGTTTCAACAAGTAGTTAAGTTTTTGCAAAGCTTAATAAGGGTGCATACTTGAATTGACAACATTCATACTCACACTAAAGTGGGGGCTAAATGTTATGGAGTAAAATGTGTACCCTTGCTATTTTACACCTAGTTTAGCACCTGGATGGACCTAAAACAATTAATTCTTGATCCTGACGATAAAAACCAATAAAATAACTATGAGGCTAACCTAAAAACACCTAAAGAGTCTTATACCAGAGTTTTGGAGCTAAAGGACAGGGGTTTCTAAGTGCCATGGTCCTTCCTTTAGGCCAAACCTAATTTAATGACATGTTGACTTAAGACATCTTAAATGGTTCCTCATGTCGGTCTTATTTGGTTTTATTCATCATTGGTGATTGGGAATGCATATAAAAGAAATTTAGATAATTCATTTGACCATATCTAAGTTCTCTAAGCAATCTAGACACACTTGCACTCTCTCTTCTTCTTTCTCATGCTTTCTTTTTTTTTTTCTCTAAAGCTCTTTATGGTGGATTATTGATGCGGCACTAACTTATTGCAGGTCTTGTGAAGATCTCTATACCTCTATGGGCTACACCAACTTCTTGAGTCAAGTTGTGATGCCTCTTCAAGCAATCTAGGGTTTCCATGCTCATGGCGACTCCTTTCCTTCATGATTTATTTTAGCATTCCATTCTACTTCAGATTTTTCTCTGCCCTCCTAGGGAACACACTCTTTATATCTCATCATTTGTATTATGGAGATGGAAACACCATTCAAAGAGCTTGACTTATGAAAGCTCCTAAATAGCACACAACCATTTTCTTTCATGTGTGTGTACAGGTCGCACCTGGAAGAATCTGCAAAAAAAAGATACAAGAAGTAGGAATACGAAAGGGCGAAGACACAGGAAATTTCACATTCTACAAAACCCTAATCAGGGTCTAGGGTGCCAAGCACCTTGGTCCTTTGGGCTCACAAATCCAGATCCAGGTTCTATTCTGCCCTCTGATCCTTGTTGTGGTGTTAGATTTTTTATATTTGTTCCCGACAGTCATATTTCTATAGATCTTTGTCAACTAGAGTTTAATATTTTGCCCTAGTTTGCTTGGTTATATTTGATTGGATTTAGTTGACACTCATCTATACAACAAAGGGACAAAACCCTTGTAGTTTGGCTCTCCTTCTTAAGTAGAAGCCAAGCTCGGTTTGTGTTCCAATGTTAATAGAAGAGGGTTTGACCTAGTTAACCTTGTTAGGCTAAGTCACTCTTTTCTACTTAACAATTCTATTAGAATAGATCAAAAAATAAATGACAATTGAGATGGGCATACAAATTTCACCATTAGACTTCTTTATTTCTATGAAATATTATGTAATTATGCATATTATGAAAGACAATTTCTAAAACAATAATTATGGAAAAAGTGCCTATGATTAATAGTCATAAATAACCTTTAAATTGAAACCTCTTTAATTTATATACATTATAAATTGTTAAAAAAAACAATAATAATTTTACACCTCGTTTATATTTATACTAATAAATAATATTCACTGTTATAACAAGCAATTGCATGAAATTTATGCACAACTAAATGGTCGTTAGGGTGTATCAATATCTCATCTGTAACTGTAAAGCTGAAATGCAGGAATATTTAGAAAGAACATATTTGTAATTGTATATGATTAGGGTGTATCAATTTGTAATCACAAATATGAAATGCATCCTTGCATGAAAGACATTGGGAAATAACTTGTAGAAATATTGAGAAAAAAATTGATCAAAAAATTGTTGGCATGGCTTCCAGTGCCCTTTTTAATGTGTTTATTGTATTAAGTTGGATACCAGCTTAAAAAAAATAAATGAAATTATAGGTGGTAAGTAGTGGTAGCTAGTTCTCAACTGTCGCTGCTCTTTGAAAAAAATCCGCATTGTTTTTAGTGATTAAAACAATAAAAAATAAAAAATAAAAAATAAAAAATGGAATGTCAATTTGTAAATTTTTTAAATATAAAGATAATTCCAACCTAGATGTCCTCTTTATTCTCCAAATCTAACATATTTAACACATGGTTATAACTTAAAATTAAATGCATAATGAATGTTTTTAAATACTATAACATTAAATGAATGATAGAATTAAATGATAATTTCAAAATGTAGGGAACAATTATATCAAAAAAGTGGCAACTATATGAAAAATGCTACAAATAAGATAAAATTACATTGGACATGCCAATGTGGGCCCTTTTAACTTTCATTTATTCCAACCCTCCCGTTCTGTTTCCCATTGCGCTTCAGCATACTGTAAAGTTAAAGTTTTTTTAAATTAACCATAGCTTGTAGGTTACTCTTGATCAATTTTTCCTAGAAACAATTGACACCATATTTAATAGTTTAGGTACTCGAGGGGCATTTTTTGCCGCTCCCACATGAACTTTACATGTTTCTACTTTGTTATGTAATAACGGGGTTTTCCCCCACCTTTACATCTCTTTTTTATGTTTGGTCTTCCCTACATGTAAGGGCAGTCAAAACCACCACCCTTACACAAACTTTATGCATCACCTCCTAATGTGCATAAGCGAAAGAAACTCCCGCTCTTACATATATAACTTGGAGTTTCTAAAACACATGCACCAACGGATTTTTCACCACCTTTGCATGTGCCTTACAAAAACTTGTTGTTTTACCCTCATGTAAGGGCGGTGAAAACCACCGCTCCTACATCAAAACACATGTCTTCCCAAATACATGTAAAGGCGGTCTTTTTCGCTAACCTCACACATGCCTTGTAAATCTCCCCAAACACATGCAATAGCAGTCTTTTTGACTGACTTTACATGAATGAATGGTCCTCCATGCAGGAGCAGTCATTTTGGCCACCCATGCACGTTTTCCTAAATTTTTCCTAACACAGAAAATTTGCCTTTCAAGGCCTATTAACCCACTTTCTCCTTCTACCTCAATTTACATGCACTCAAGCCCTTCAACGCCTGCTTCCCTATTCATGATCATCGAATCACAATAATCCCAATTTATCTATTTTTCCCTAACTGCGAGATCATGGCTTTTTGCATTTTTCAACAAACATCCAAGGTCGATATCTTTTCCAGAATTCTCTCAGAACTGATGTCGGAGCTGTCTACATCCAAAGCCAAAATCATGAAGTACAAATACCAAGGGGTCTTCCCTGTCACTTCAGTACAGTCGAATGTTGATGAAATTAGAGATACAAAAATAGGGCATGTAGATATGACAAAATTTGTGGACATAATTAAACAGACAAATCCTTCCAGACACATGCAAAAGATCATTGACAGTAACATTCACTTGCTTGCCACTTTTCCAGTTTCTGCCCATAATCTCGAGTTCATTCTTCAGGTGGCTAGCCATTACAACAGGGATACTAGGGTTGTGACAGATTCCCAAGGGAATGTGATCATGAGGTTGGATGCAGAATTTCTTGATAAAATCTTCATGTGTCCACCTATTGAAAACATTGGACAAATTAATTTTGCTCAAGGGAAAAGAGACTATGATATAGATGTGGAAGCTACAAGAAGGTACATAAACAGTAAATGGTTGAAAATTCCTCCAAGCAATCTGACCAGATGGCCGAATGATCTCCCGAGGAGTGACTTTGTAGAGGAGGTTTGTGATTTGATCACACTTTTGAGTTGCATTAGAGGACTCCCTTCTTCCTCCAAGTTTCAAGAATGGATGTACACATACATCAAGGTGATTCTCTAGGGCACATAGAAAATCATCTGGGTAGAAGAAATTAGTAATGCTTTGCATGAGTAGTTGGTGAGGGTCAACACAACATTCAAATTTTATATAACCTCATATCTTGTATATGCTGCCGCAAGCATGAGAAGTTTTCTTGGTCTTACTCAGGTTGGTGATAGGAGATTGGTTCTTGTGTATGAGTATTATCCTCAAATCACTCTGAAGGGATCAATCCATCATTTCCGAAGGGTTAATGATGCTTTATTTTCAGTATTTATGTGCTTATGGGACAATGAACTTGTTCAGAAGAGGGTTTCAAATGAAGCTTGGGAAGTTGTAAATTCTTTTGGCTGCTTGTTCTTACAATTTCCTACTTTCACATATCTCAGAGTAGGGTATTATCTTGGTTACCCTTATATACTTCCATGATATCCCAGTGACTGAATTGTTGTCATGGAATTATGTAGGTAGCTGATTGTGGTACATAATAAACAAATGGAGCTGAAAAAATTAGGGATAAAGTTTCCCGTAGAAATTGGAAGGTACTCAGTTTAGTTAGCTAACAAGGCAAAAATAGTTGATTCTGAATTGCAGCTGGTCACCATGAAAAATTTCAAGAAAAGGGACCATTTTGACTTTAGGAGGGTACAAGATAAGATCAAAAGAAAGTCAACTTTTCATATGCCTATGGTGGAAGATATTTGGGCTGATCCCAGGACACAAAATAAGATCAGGAAGTTAGACTATTGCAGACTTCATTTAAGTGAGATCAAAGAGCTGGGCCTTGCAAATATTCCAGATGGAATGGAAGATGATGGGGATGTCCTAGATCCCAAATATAACATTGAGAATGTTGAAGTCTCACCTCTTCCAGAAGTTAAATGATCAGTTAAAGAGAAGACTTCCATAAAGAAAAGATTTTAGCCGATCTTGGCTAATACAAACATATGGTTAGAAAGTAAAGGGATCAAATTGAAAGAATTTCTTACAAGGTCAGAGACTGAAGCTCAGGAGCAAACAGGCAAGAAAGTAGAAAACATGACCAAGAATAAGAGTGACACCCCTTCTTCCTCCAAAATACGTAAGCCAAAAATTAAGTTTGTATACAAGGGAGGGAAGAAGAAAGAGGTTGCAGGAACCTCTAATGTCATTGAATTAGGTGCCGAAGACATAAATGTTGAGAAAATGGAGGTTGAAGATGTTGGAATTGAAAAGCAAAATATTGAGAAACCTAAGGATGCCCAACAAACAGAAGTGTCTGATAAATCTGATGAGGAAGATGAAATAGAACAAGGTAAGGATGAAAATGTAGAGTAGGAACAACTTGGTGGTCCACGTCAGTCTCCTAAGAAGGATCTTCTAATTGAATCACAAGTTTCTACACCCCTTCCTCATGCTCCTATTTCTGGTAGTTTTCCAGTAGTTTCAAGTGTTCCTATTTCACCTATTTTCGTTGTTTCTTCTGATAATACCCCTACTTCTATAAGAACTAGTTTTGGGACCATGTTTGATACCTCCAGTTCTATCCCTAGTTTATCTTCTCTGTCTTTTGATATTGGTGAACAATCTATTTTGGAACATCTTCTAGATGGTTCAGAAAAAGTTGTTGACACAGGTGTAGTTTTAACCAACACCAGTCCTATTGTTACCATAACAGGTGTAAATATGGATCTGGTGAAACAAGTAGTGGATTCATCCCTGACTATTAGTGCTTCTGTGCTTCCTCCATGTTTGTCTGCATATACTCCCAAGAGAAAGAAGCAAGCTATTTCACCAGATGAAATTGCTATTGAGAAGTTGTTACCTGTTAAATCAAAGACTCTAAAGAAGAAGCCTAAGACTGTTTCTAGGCTTATCAATGAAAGGGGAATCAGATATGCAGAAATTGCCAAGCCCCCAAAGGATGACACTATTGATAATTTTGACACAAATGATTATGTCGTCTCAAGGGTTGAGTTAGGTAAGCTAACTCATGAAGGCATAAAGGTAGATTTTCAAACTACTGCCAGCACCTTGCTCGAAAAATATGATGAAGTCAAAAAGGAGAAAGAATAGTATAAAGCTAAAGCAGAACAACTTGCCGCTGTTCTTCAAAAAATAGTAAAATCATCTGAAATTATGGAACCCATGGTAGTGACTATAGAAGATCCTCTGATTTAGAAGGTAAAAAAACCTCAGGCCAGAGGAAGAGTGGTAGTGGATATTGTGGAACGTTTGCCATCCCAAGGATGAATTCTACTAAAAACCACCGTAGAAAGAAAAGAAAAGATGGATAAAGCCAAAGTTGAGCTTGATAACATGGTTGACTTACTTTCCCAAGAGCTATAGGATTAGGAAGAGAGCTTGGAGGAGTGGATAGAGATGAAAAAGATTAAGATAAAGAATCTAATTACCATTGGGGTCATCACCAATCAGGAATCACATCTTAAGACTAAGGAGTCTCTTGTTCATTGTATGCATATAGTAAAAGGTTTACTTGATGACTTATGCCAAGCTTGTGAAAACAATGAAGACAATGATGTCATGCTTCTGTATATGTTGGAAGAACTCCCATGCACCCTCATAGGTGAAGATCATAAGTTCCTTTCAGCAGATGAAATGATAAGCTCCTTTGAAAAGATGGTTCAAAGGAAATTTGAAGATGAAGTGCCCTCAGTACTTTCCGTGGACAATCTCTATGATCAACATTCAACTTTTGAGAACTTGAAGGACAATCTTGACAAACATGAGAAGGCAATAAAGGCAGTAAAAGATGCGGTTCTTCAGGCCTGCACTATCTCAGAAAATACAGCTAAGCTAGATGCATGTGAAATGGCAGCTATACGGGCAATGTCTCAGAATTTTCTAAAGAAGAATGATGAAGGAAGTTGAAGTTCCTTTTTGATACCTTAGTTTATTTTAGTCTTGTATATGTAATTTGAATTTTGTTGTGGAAATATTCATGTGTAATTTTATAAAATGTAATTACATGTGAGGCAAAGGAAGTCCTAAGTCAAATAGGACTCTTCTATTTGAATAAGTCAAAGTAGTAAATTTCCAATTTTTGCTTCAGACTCCTCCCTATAAATAAAGAGAGCCTCTATTGTAAATATTATCTTTTATCTATTGCAAAGAAACTCTGCCAAATTGGAAAACATTTCAAGACTTTGAGCTTTTTATGTTTATCATATTTTTCAAAGTGAATATCAATTTAAGCAGGCAATTTGAGTATCAAACTTTGAGTTGAACCATATTGTTTTATGATATTAGTGTTCTTATGTCATTGGTGTTATATTATTTTGAATCATTGTTGGAATCATGGAGTTTAGTGAAATTTGAGAGGAATGTTCTTGTTTTGGTTGAATAGACTTTGTGCTATTTTTCTCATTGCGGGAGTTTGTGTTTATTTGTGGGAATGGAGTTGTTTAGAGACTTTGTGTTGTAAACTGTTGTGTTCAAGTTAGCTATATCATATTGAGTGAAAGTGGAGACGTTGGGCTGCATTTGAATTCAATTAAGTTTGTTTGTGAGAAATAAGCCAAAAGATAGAAGACTTTGTGTTTCTACAGTTTGTCTCGGTTCAAGAATGATCAAATATCATTTATTTTGAAGTTGTTATTTTGTAAGAGAGAAACATCTATTCTGAAAAAATAGAATAGGATGCAATGGAAACACCCCAAGAATAGTTTCAGTTTATTTAAGTATTAAAAAAGTTGCTTGTTAGAAAGAGCTCATTATCCAGAGGGAACCTCCCCTTGCTGAGAGGAGAGACTCAGTCTCATCATAGCTGTGGTGATATAACAATTTTGTCATTGGTTAGCTAAACGACAAAATATTCACCCAACAGTTTTTTGGTGACTCTGCTATGGAAGGAAGGCGCAACTTGAAGCCTCACACTCTGAGTTGAAGCACTACAATTCTTTTCCATTGTTTCGAGGTTTTTCAAAATTTTGTTGAGTACATTACACTCTAGCAGATTCACGATATTCAAGAAGCAAGAGAGCTCAAGGTATTATTGATCATGTATTTGAGTTGATGCAGCAAAATAACTTTGGTCTTTTGCCTCCACAACATCGACTTTAGCAAACCAGAAGTTTTCCTCCTACTAATGCTAGGTCTCCAATACTAGGTGAAGCTTCTAGGTCTACTACTAACAGAGTTTTGTATGTTCGTATTCCACAGAGGTTTGTTATCCCACCCTTTAATCAACACACCATGGCAGCTCAAGGCCCTTGGGGTAACACTTTTGGTCCTTTGAATTTAACTCCACCATTGCATGAACTACCGCGTAGTTCAAGAAGGAATTTTCCTAAGTTCTATGGCGATGGGAAAGTCCACTCGGATGAACACATTATAGCTTTCTACATAGCTTGCGGTGTATTAGGTGTGGAACATGAAGACGTAGCAGTAAGACTTTTTGTGGAAACACTGCAAGGTGCTGCTGCAAATTGGTTTTACCATCTTCAAGCTCAAACTATAACGAGTTGGAACACTCTCAAGACCAAGTTTGAAGCCAAGTTCAAACCTACGGAAGATGCACATGCCTTGTTAGCACAGCTATCATAGATGAAGAAAGAGCCACATGAACCCATGCGAGATTTCATTGCTAAGTTAAATAAGCTGACAAATAGTATTCCTACAACCGCTCAGCCAACAACGGAGAATCTTAAGTGTTTCTTTATCAATACTTAGCTTCCTGAGGTGAGCTTTCTGCTAAGGCGGGCTGGCCCCGCAGATCTTCCCGCAACTCAAATTTTGGCTACTGAAGTTGAAGATGATCTCATCCTTGCGGGTAAGATAAGAAGAGATTCCAACAGGAATAGAGGTCTATCCTCTACTGATAATCCTTCCACAAACACCATAGATCCTATGGTGCAAAAGTTAGCAAATGAGTTGCTATCTTTGAAAAGGCAAATGTCACAAGGTATGTCTGCCCCTCCTTATCAGGATATACCAAGGAGAACATTTCCTAACAATTCATATCAAGGCAATGCTGCCAGAAATCAAGGGCAACAAAATCGCCTTCCACCCACACAAGGGAAGCTCGCCATTGTAGCAACGCCGGTCAACTCAACAGTTGGCTATTATGAAGTAGAACATGACCATTCTTTCCAACCTGAGTTGGACCAAGAGAATGATGCTAATCATTTTACATAAGGAGAAGAAGAATTAGCTGGTGACTCTACCATTGGCTTTCTGAATTACCAAGATGAAGTCGAAAGAGAAGGAGAAGTATATGATGGAGCATATGTTGTTTTTACTAGGTCTCAGAATCAGTCAAATCAGCAAGTTGATAAAGGAAAGGCAAGAGAGGATCCTCAGCCAATGATCTCAATTGCCAAATGGGGAACTCCGTTGTCTTTTCAGTCGAAGGACCCGGTTGGCAATAAGCAAGTAAGTACATCTAACAATCCTGTATCTTCTACTTCTATCCCCCAAACCAGTACTACCCCTAATAAAACCCAGAATGATGGATCTCCTTCCTTTGTCCCTAGTTCATTTCAGCTATTTGATATAATAGATCATGCTAGGAAGACCAAAATCCAAACTTTTGAGGTTGAGTATTTACAAGCTAATCCCGAACAGTTTGATAGGTTAGCTAAATATGTCAAAAATAAGACTGTCCCTATAGGACAAGACCTTCCAAAAGTTGCCCATGATTCCTCAAAGAACAAATCCACCCAAAATAATCTTGTCACTACTCCCCTTGTTGCCCCAGGAAAAATAGAACCTTTCTATGTTTCTCTATTGGTAAATGGTCATAAGTTGAGCAATTGCATAATAGATTCTGGGGCCTCTGATAATGTCATGCCTGCCAAAGTGGCGGATGCCTTTGGCCTCACCTTAACTAAGACGTTTAGGAGATGTTTTTCCATGGAAAATAAGCAAGTACCATTGTTGGGCCAAATCAAAGATGCCCAATTTGCATTTGCATCCTTTCCAGACAAGAGGATTAAGATGACCGTCCTAGTGGCTGATGTTCCAGCCTCCTATGGCATTCTGCTCGGGTGTAATTTTTGTAAAGATGTGGGTGGAGAACTGAACATGGACCTATCCGAAGCAAGGATACCTGTTAAAGGCATCATGCAAAAGTTGCTTCCTAAGAAAGAAGCAAAATATATTGTTACCCAAACAGCAAATCCCAAAGCCCAAATTTTGTTTGAGTCCTCGGGAATAGGTAATTATTTCTTGTCTACTGAAGATACTTCTAGTTCATTAGATGAGAGATCTCACATTTCTAATGCAGAATTAGAGGATATTTCTAGTAAATCAGATGAAAGTTTAGATGAGAGCATAGTGATGCCAGAATCTTCTCTTTCTGATGATGAAGAATTCACTAGCAACAGAAACATCAAAGTAAGAAATTCAAATGATGTTTGGGTTTTAGAATTTGATGGCAGTTGTTCCTCTACTAGTTCTGGAGCTGGAATTTTTTTGATATCTCCATAAGGTGATATCTTCCCTTTCTCATACAAGCTACAATTCGACAATACCAATAACACCACTGAATACGAGTCATTGTTGCTTGGATTGGAGGCTGCTCATGCTAAAGGTGTTAAAAATCTTCATGCTCAAGGAGATGCTGAATTAGTGGTTTATCAAGTGAGAAATTTGTATCAGACCAAAAATGAAAGGTTGAGGCATTACTGTAACCGAGTTTGGGATTACATCAAAGGTTTTGATGCTTTCGACATTTCTACAGTACCAAGAGAGTTTAATGATCATGCTGATTCATTAGCTGTCTCTGCCACCCTCATGGTTCCCCATAAGGACTTCAAAGGTAACAAGTACACAATTGAGTTGGTTTTCTGACCAAGTGTACTAAATAATGCTGACCATTGGCAGGTGTTCAATGGTGATAATCAAATCATAGCTTTCTTGGAAAAGATGGATAGCTTTGATGAGCTCTATTTTGAAGGTAGTGAATCTCCACCACGGGAATACGTCTCCAAAGTAGATTCACAAATTGGTGAAGAGTTTCTTCATCTAAAAGGGAACAAGATTCCAAAAGGTTTGGTTTCCCTGGAAAAGCTATTTGATAAGCATGACAGATACATTAAATAGTAGCAACAACTTGATTCAAGTTCATCTATGGAATTTGAACAAGTAAATTTGAGTTCTGAGGTAGATCCCAAAATGGTCAACATTGGGAAGTGTTGCACTGCCGACGAGAAATTCAAATTCACTACACTTCTTTGCCATTACATTGATGTTTTGGCGTATTCTTATGATGATCTAAAGTCCTTCAGGCCTAAGAAGATTCAGCATGAAATTCCTCTCAAGGTTGGGTCATTGCCTTACAAGCAAAAACAGAGATAATATAATCCCAAAATGTTAGGTACTATTCTTTTTGAGATTCAGAAAATGTTGAATGCAAGAATAATCTTTCCTATTCATCATTCTACCTAGATTGCGAATATAGTTCCTGTAAGAAAGAAGAATGGAGAAATCTATATCTGCATTGATTTCAGGAATCTCAAACAGTCTTCTCTAAAGGATAACTACCCCCTACCCGTTATGGACCAAGTGTTGCAAACTGTGACTAGTTCGGAAATGCTGTCTATCTTAGATGGTTTTTTGGGATATAATCAAGTAGAGGTCAATGAAGCAGACCAGTACAAGACTACTTTCACAACACCTTGGCGCACGTTTGCATATCGCAGGATGCCTTTTGGTTTGATCAATGCTGGCGCTACTTTCCAGAGAGCAATGGACCTCGCTTTCAAAGATGAGATGGGGAAATTCATTGTGGTATATCTTAATGATTTGATTGATTTCTCCAAACAACATCATGATCATGCGTATCATTTGCGACAGGTGCTGGAAAGATGTCGACAAAATGGTATTACTCTTAACCCTAAGAAATCAGTTTTTAGGGTTACAGAAGGCAAACTTCTTGGTCATATTGTGTCCCGAGAAGGCACTAAAATTGAATTAGAAAGAGTCAAGTCTATCCAAAGTCTTACTTTGCCTGCTAGTAAGACTGCAGTTCACTCTTTCTTCAGAAAGGTAAATTTTTTGCGGAGATTCATTCTAAAATTTGTAGACAAGACCCATCACATTGTCAACATGATGAAGGGTAAGACTACTTTCCATTGGAGTGTGGAAGGTAAAGAAGCATTTGAGTACATCAAGAGGGCCATAGATCATGCTCCGGTTCTAGTTTTTCCTGATTATACCAAGGATTTCATAGTATACGGTTATGTTTCCGAGCATACACTTTCAGCCATTCTTGTTCAGCAGAATGAAGAAGGTGTGGAATCTCCCATTTCATTTATGAGTTGTCCTCTAAAGGCTCATGAATTGAAATATTTAAATATGGAGAAACATGCTTATGTCATGGTCAAGGTGGTAAAGCATTTTCGGTTCTATATTTTGAATTCACATACTGTTGTTTTGGTGCCCAACACAACAGTGAAGTCGATTATGACTCAACAAGAGTTTGGAACCAAAAGAGGCAATTGGATTGCCAAGATTCAAGAGTTTGATCTTGATATCAAACCTACTAAGCCTGTGCATGGCAAAGGTTTGTGCCAGTTAATTGCCGACAATGTACCAAAAGAGACAGGAGATGAAGAAGAAGAAGTTAAGGATATGCCGATTGTTCTTTTTGTCACTACTACAGATGAGTGGTATTCAAATATTGCTTATTTTCTTACCTATGGTGAGTGTCCTTCTCACCTATCCTATAAGGAAAAGAGAAAGATCAAATTGAAAGCTGTAAACTATGTTCTGTGGGACAATGGTTTGTATAAAAGAAGCCTTGATGGAGTTTTTCTCCGTTGTGTGGATAAAACGCAACAAAATAGACTTCTGGAGTTTTTTCACAATTTAGCTTGTGGAGGACATTTTTTTGCACCTGTGACGGCTCATAAGATTCTACGGGCTAGGTACTATTGGCCCACATTGTTGCAAGATGCGTACAATTAGGTACGTAGGTGTGAGTTGTGTCAACAGTTTGTTGGAAGGCCTAAGTTGGCTGCATTACCTCTCAAGCCAATTGTGATTGAAGAACCTTTTCAGCAATGGGGCATTGACTTCATTGGTGCTGTGAACCCACCGTCAAGTGCGGGACACAACTTTTTTCTCACCGTAACTGATTATTTTACCAAGTGGGTGGAGGCCATTCCAGTTAAGCATGCCACTTCTGAAGTGGTATGTACTTTTCTTAAGGAAAATATTATTTCTTGGTTTGGAGTCCCAAACAAAGTTGTAGCAGATAATGCTACTTGTTTCTCTTCCAACGAGATTACTGGCTTTTTCTATGAACATAGGATCATTCTTTCTCACTCTTCTGATTATTATCTACAAGGAAATGGTCAGGCAGAGTCTAGTAACAAAAATCTGGTTACTATTATCAGGAAACTGGTGGAAGATAATCAGAGAACTTGGCATAAAGCGTTGTTTGATGCTTTATGGGCAGACATGATTACCCCCAAAAGGGCAATAGGTATGTCACCGTATTAGCTTCTGTATGGTTTGAATGCAAAAATACCTATTACTTTGGAATTGCCGACATTGAAGTTGGCAAAGGTAGTAGAAGATAGAACTTTTGAAAGTTCTATTGGCAAAAGAATCATGTACCTCACTGAACTTGAAGAATAGTGAGCTATGGTAGTAGATCATATTGCTGAACATCAAAGTCAGGTGAAGAAGCTCTTTGACAAGAAAGCAAAGCTTCGTGATTTTCAAATTGGAGATCAAGTCTTGTTATGGGACAAGAGGAGAGAACCAAAAGGAATGCATGGGAAGTTTGATTCTCTATGGAGAGGCTCGTTCATCATTCATCAACTTTGTGGTGAAAATATCTTCTTGCTAGAGTATCTTGATGGAACACCATTCTTGCTGCCTCACAGTGGACAACATTTGAAGCACTTCAATCCTTGAAGTATCAGATAAGTTCATTTGTTCATTTGCATAGTTTTGTGTTTTTATTTTTGTGTTTTTGTTTAGTCTTTTGTGTCTTTTTCTTTTTGGTAGCCTGACTCTATGGCCCAATGGCATGGATGAAGGCTCTTAGAGACTAGATTCTTCTCCCTTCAATCGTTTCAAAATTCAATCGAAGAAAGTTCCCCAGTTAAAGCCAGCTGTTGTTCTCAAAATCAGCTATGCTCATTTTGTAGACAACCCCTACGAAACTTGTCTATTTCGTAGTCTACACTCTAAGTTCGCTTATCGAGACAAGTCCTCTTGGCCTTGCGCAAACTCTCCTAACATTGTTGAAATGGTTTGCGACATTACCTAGGATGATTCCTCGAAAATCATGAAATTTGACTAGGTCGTAAGCTTGTCAAAATATCAATTATTGACTAATTTGGGGGTGTTAGAAAAGTTTTTGTTTTCACATGCAATAGCGGTCAAAATTACCGCTGTTACATGTGTTTTGTTGTTTTACATGTAGTGTCAGCTATCTTTTTCACTTTTGACATATTTTATCTCATTTTTTCTATTAACATGCAACAACGGTCCTTATCACCGACCATGCATGTTCCTTGTCATAGTTTAAGATGCAAAGGCGGTCCTATGTATCACTCTTGCATGAGGTACTTAGTTAATGCATGGTCGGTAGTTTTCACTGCCTTGGCATGATCTCGCCAAATCTTAAACTCTAAGTGTCATTAATGGCGCTCGTGGCGCCATTAATACCTTGTTTTTAAACCCTTCTTAAAGCATTTTGGTCATTATTCTATTTAGTTTTCATCCTCAAACTTCTTGGAATAAGTCATTTAACATTCTGCGAAGAAGATCAAACCGCAGAGCTTGTGGATTGTACAGATTTCGCGTCTAGAGTTTTTCAATACTATTCCTAGGTAGGATGGTGTTTCTCATTTTTTCTTTGTTGATTTCCTTCTTTCTATTAGGGTTTGTTTATAATAATGATTTTCGTTTCTAATTTATGTAAATGTTTTTATTTGGTTTGGGTCATTGTTTTGCACATTTGAGTTTATCTTAAAACCCTAAGTAAAGTGCTTGTATGTTTTTTTTTTTCGCTGTTCTTTGTTTTACTAGCGGCGGATTCGTCGTGCCCTACTTTTATCGCCATGTTATACTTAGTTTTTTTTATCAATAGTTTCTTAACCTGTATGAGCGGCCTTTTTCACCACTGATACACGTTCCTACCCTTGGATTTTCGTGTTGATAGTTCATGTGAGGGCAACATTTTTTGCCGCTCCCATATGAACTTTACATGTTTCTACTTTGGAATGTAATAATGGGGTTTCCCCCCACCTTTACGTCTCTTTTTGATGTTTGGTCTTACCTACATGTAAGGGTGGTCAAAACTACAGCCCTTACACAAACTTTATGCATCACCTCCCAACGTGCATAAGCGGTAGAAACTCCCACTCTTACATATATAACTTGGAGTTTCTAAAACACATGCACCGACAGACTTTTTCACCGTCTTTGCATGTGCCTTACAAAAACTTGTTGTTTTACCCTCATGTAAGGGCGGTGAAAACCACCACTCCTACATCAAAACACATCTTCCCAAATACATGTAAAGGTGGTCTTTTTCATTGACCTTGCACATGCCTTGTAAATCTCCCCAAACACATGCAATAGCAGTCTTTTTGACCGACTTTACTTGAATGAATGGTCCTCCATGTAGGAGCACTCATTTTGACCGCCCATGCACGTTTTCCTAAATTTTTCCTAACATTGGGAAAATTTACCTTTCAAGTCCTGTTAACCTGCTTTCACCTTCTACCTCGATTTGCATGCACTCAAGCCCTTCAATGCCTTATTCGCTGTTCATGATCATCGAATCGCAGTAATCCCAATTTATCCATTTTCCCCCTAAATGTGAGATCATGGCTTTTTTTAGTTTTCAACAAACATCTGTGGTAGATATATTTTCCAAAATTCTCTCCAGAACCAATGTCAGAGCCGTCTCCATCCAAAGCCAAAATCATGAAGTACAAATACCAAGGGGTCTTCCCTATCACTTCAGTACAGTCAAATGTTATGAAATCAGAGATACCGAAATAGGGCATGTAGATATGATAGAATTTGTGGACAGGACTAAATAGACAAATCCTTCTAGACACATGCAGAAGATCATTGACAACAACATTCACTTGGTTGCCTCTTTTCCAGTTTCTGCCCATAACCTAGAGTTCATTCTTCAGGTGGCTAGCCATTACAACAGGGATACTAGGGTTGTGACAAATTCCCAAGGGAATGTGATCATAAGGTTGGATGCAAAATTTCTTGATAAAATCTTCATGTGTCCACCTATTGAAAACATTGGACAAATTGATTTTGCTCAAGGGCAAAGAGACTATGATACAGATGTGGAAGCCGCAAGAAGGTACATAAATAGTAAATGGTTGAAAATTCCTTGAATCAATCTGACCAGATGGCCGAAGGATCTCCCAAGGAGTGACTTTGTAGAGGAGGTTTGTGATTTGAGCACACTTTTGAGTCGTATTAGAGGACTCCCTTCTTCCTCCAAGTTTCAAGAATGCATGTACACATACATCAAGGTGATTCTCTGGGGCACACAGAAAATCTTCTGGGGAGAACAAATTAGTAATTCTTTGCATGAGTAGTTGGTGAGGGTCAACACAACATTCAAATTTTATATGACCTCATATCTTGTATATGCTGCCGCAAGCATGAGAAGTTTTCTTGGTCTTACTCAGGTTGGTGACAAGAGATTGGTTCTTGTGTATGAGTATTATCCTCAAATCACTCTGAAGGGATCAATCCATCATTTCCAAATGGTTAATGATGCTTTCTTTTCAGTATTTATGTGCTTATGGGACAATGAATTTGTTCATAAGAGGGTTTCAAATGAAGCTTGGGAAGTTGTAAATTCTTTTGGCTGCTTGTTCTTACAATTTCCTACTTTCACATATCTCAGAGTAGGGTATTATCCTGGGTACCCTTATATACTTCCACAATATCCCAGTGGCTGAATTATTCTCATGGAATTATGTAGGCAGCTGATTGTGGTACATAATAAACAAATGGAGCTGAAAAAATCAGGGATAAAGTTTCCTGTAGAAATTGGAAGGTACTTAGTTCAGTCAGCAAACAAGTTAAAAATAGTTGATTCTGAATCGCAGCTAGTCATCATGAAAACTTTCAAGAAAAGGGACTGTTTTGACTTTAGGAGGGTACAAGATAAGATCAAAAGAAAGTCAACTTTCCATATGCCTATGGTGGAAGATATTTGGGCTGATCTCAGGACACAAAATGAGATCAGGAAGTTAGACTATTGCAGACTTCATTTAAGTCAAATCAAAGAGCTGGGCCTTGCAGCTATTCTAGATGGAATGGAAGATGATGGGGATGTCCTAGATCCTAAATATAACACTAAGAATGTTGAAGTCTCACCTCTTCTAGAAGTAAAATGGTTAGTTAAAGAGGAGACTTCCATAAGGAAAAGATTTCAGCTGATTTTGGCTAATACAAACATATGGTTAGAAAGCAAAGGGATTAGATTGAAATAATTTCTTACAGGGTCAGAGACTGAAGCTTAGGAGCAAACAGGCAAGAAAGTAGAAAATAGGACCAAGAATAAGAGTGACACCCCTTCTTCCTCCAAAATATGTAAGCCAAAAATTAAGTTTGTATCTAAGGGAGGGAAGAAGAAAGAGGTTGCACGAACCTCTAATGTCACTGAATCAGGTGCCGAAGACACAAATGTTTAGCAAATGGAGGTTGAAGATGTTGAAATTGAAAAGCAAAATATTGAGAAATCTAAGGATGCCCAACAAACAGAAGTGTCTAATGAATCTGATGAGGAAGATGAAACAGAACAAGGTAAGGATGAAAATGTAGAGCAGGAACAACCTGGTGGTCCACGTCAGTCTCTTAAGAAGGATCTTCCAACTGAATCACACGTTTCTACACCCCTTCCTCATGCTCATATTTCTGGTAGTTTTCTAGTAGTTTCAAGTGTTCCTATTTTACCTATATTCATTGTTTCTTCTAATGATACCCCTGCTTTTGTAAGAACTAGTTTTGGGATCGTGTTTGATTCCTCCGGTTCTATCCCAAGTTTATCTTCTCTGTCTTTTGATGTTGGTGAACAATCTATTTTGGAACATCTTCTAGATGGTTCAGAAAAAGTTGTTGACACAAGCATAGTTTTTACCAACACTAGTCCTATTGTTACCATAACAGGTGTAAATATCAATCCGATGAAACAAGTAGTGGATTCGTCCCTGACTATTAGTGCTTTTGTGCTTCCTCCATGGTTGTCTACATATACTCCCAAGAGAAAGAAGCAAGCTATTTCGCCAGATGAAATTGATATTGAGAAGTTGTTACCTGTTAAATCAAAGACTCTAAAGAAGAAGCCTAAGACTGTTTCTAGGCTTATCAATGAAAGGGGAATCAGATATGCAGAAATTGCCAAGCCCCGAGAGGATGCCACTATTGATAATTTTGACATGAATGATTATGTCATCTCAAGGGTTGAGTTAGGTAAGCTAACTCATGAAGGTATAAAGGTAGATTTTCAAACTACTGCCAGCACCTTGCTCAAAAAATATGATGAAGTGAAAGAGGAGAAATAACAGTATAAAGCTAAAGCAGAATAACTTGCCGCTATTCTTCAAAAAATAGTAAAGTCATCTGAAATTGTGGAACCCATGGCAGTGACTGTAGAAGATCCTCTGATTCAGAAGGTCAAAAAAGCTTAGGCCAAAGGAAGAGTGGTAGTGGATATTGTGGAACGTTTGCTAGCCCAAGGATGAATTCTACTGAAGACCACCGTAGAAAGAAAAGAAAAGATGCATAAAGCCAAAGTTGAGCTTGATAACATGGTTGACTTACTTTCCCAAGTGCTGCAGGATTAAGAAGAGAGCTTGGAGGAGTGGATAGAGATGAAAAAGATTAAGATAAAGAATTTGATTACCATTGGGGTCATCACCAATTGGGAATCATATCTTAAGACTAAGGAGTCTCTTGTTCATCATATCCATATAGTAAAAGGTTTACTTGATGACTTATGCCAAGCTCGTGAAAATAGTGAAGACAATGATGTCACACTTCTATACAGGTTGGAAGAACTCCCATGCACCCTCACAAGTGAAGATCATAAGTTCCTTTCAGTAGATGAAATGATAAGCTCCTTCAAAAAGATGGTTCAAAGGAAATTCAAAGATGAAGTGCCCTCAGTACTTTCCATGGACAATCTCTATGATCAACATTCAACTTTTGAGAACTTGAAGGACAATCTTGATAAACATGAGAAGGAAATAAAGGCAGTAAAAGATGCGGTTCTTCGAGCCCGCACTATCTCAGAAAATATAGCTAAGCCAGATGCATGTGAAATGGCAACTATATAGGCCATGTATCAGAATTTTCTAAAGAAGAATGATGGAGGAAGATGAAGTTCCTTTTTGATACCTTAGTTTATTTTATTCTTGTATATGTAATTTGAATTTTGTTATGGACATATTCATGTGTACTTTTATAAAATGTAATTACATGTGAGGCAAAGGAAGTCCTAAGTCAAATAGGACTCTTCTGTTTGAATAAGTCAAAGTAGTTGTAAATTTCCTATTTTTTCTCCAAGCTCCTCCTTATAAATAAAGAAAGCCTCTATTGTAAATATTATCTTTTATCTATTGCAAAGAAACTCTGCCAAATTGGAAAACATTTCAAGACTTTGAGCTTTTTATGTTTATCATATTTTTCAAAGTGAATATCAATTTAAGCAAGCAATTTGAGTATCAAACTTTGAGTTGAACCATATTGTTTTATGATATTAGTGTTCTTATGTCATTGGTGTTATATTATATTGAATCATTGTTGGAATCGTGGAGTTTATTGAAATTTGAGAGGAGTGTTCTTGTTTTGGTTGAATAGACTTTGTGCTATTTTTCTCATTGCAAGAGTTTGTGTTTATTTGTGGGAATGGAATTGTTTAGAGACTTTGTGCTATAAACTATTGTGTTCAAGTTAGCTATATCATATTGAGTGAAAGTGGAGACTTTGGGCTACATTTGAATTCAATTAAGTTTGTTTGTGAGAAATAAGCCAAAAGATAGAAGACTTTGTGTTTCTATGGTTTGTCTCGGTTCAAGAATTATCAAATATTATTTATTTTGAAGTTGTTATTTTGTAAGAGAGAAACATCTATTCTGAAAAAAGAGAATAGGATGCAATGGAAACACCCCAAGAATAGTTTTAGTTTATTTAAGTGTTAAAAAAGTTGCTTGTTAGAAAGAACTCATTATCCAGAGGGAACCTCCCCTTGCTGAGAGGAGAGACTCAGTCTCATCATAGCTATGGCAATATAACCATTTTGTCATTGGTTAGCTAAACGACAAAATATTCACCCAACACTACTCATAACCGGTGGTAGTTAACAAACTAATACCAAACACTAACAATGTAATAGCATTGTTATTATGGCAATAGAGGATAATAATATTCTTCACTGTGCGAGTTATACTCTGCCAAGAGTATTCTTATCTATTCTTCCTTTACGCAATCTCCTTCAAACTAATCATAATTGCCCATAAGTTCTTCTATCACATCTTCACTGAATGCAGTACAAATTATAGTTGGGAAGATTAAACAATTATTCATATGGAGATAAGATAGAGTGCTTCTGGATTAAACTGTGTATGTTTTTGCATCAACATTTTGGATCATGCTCAATGATCCATCATCAGGAAGATGATAGTGTATATATAGGATAGCAGATTGGACCTTATAAAGGAATGAGAGAGGAAGATGAGACAAGGAATGCATAATGAAAGACAGGATGGGTAGTGTGAGCTAGAGAATTTCCAAATTGCATTCCAAATTAAATATCCATTAAAAAATGACACAATCTTCACACTCATATTTGCTTTAAAAAAAATACCTTTTTGTCTTAAATCCACTATTCTCTCTTTCAGGCAAGAGATTTCCAATGGTCTGCCTCAACTTTTCTGTTAATCTCGAGTCCCTAGTGTGCCTCGTATTCTGCACCACTGTTTTGTCTATCGTTTCCACCTTTAAATGGATGTGAAAGTCCTATAGCTGAGATACGGCAGAATCTTCTACCTCAAGATTGTTGAAGTGATTATAATTTAGGGCTATAGATCATAAATGCCATAATACAATCATCAAATTTAACTCCACTCATTCCTCATACCCAAACATTGTTACTACCATCTCATCCCAACTTCAAAAGCTTTCTCTGCCTAATATTTTGCAGTCTAACACATTTAAAACATTATCTCGTTCCAACTACATGATCACACCCAACAAAGATCTTTATGCAGACCGTGGTCAACTAAAGAGACGGCTTGCAAGGGTTGAATAACAAATGAATCAAATGCACACAACCAAATTAAATGCCACTATCTTTGGAATCACCTTACACATTTGGGAATCAAATATTTGTTGTACGAAACTGCAACTCTACATTTGCTTCCATGGTGGTAACCACTTTACTGTCTGCAATATTTAATGCTTATACAAATCAACTATACTATTCTCCATGACCGAAAACTACTTTGATACCAAGTAATAGAGAGTATGTTTATTGATTGATTTATTTGAAATGATACAATGCAGATTTATAGAAGGACAATGCAGTTCATACTGATGCAGTTTGTATAACAACTTTATAACTACAACATGACAATTAACAATGTAATACAATTGTTATGCCAACACACACTAGTGCCACATGATAGTTTTTCATTTGGTGGTCATTTTTGAGCATTTCACCACTTGTCACCTTCCTAGATCAAAAGCAATAGCTTGGGACAATTACAAACATGACTCATCATCCTCTTTCTCTTTCCTCCTATATTTTCACTCTTACTTGTAAGCATTTCTTTTGTTGTGCCCCTAAGCACCTTGAGATATTCACATCCTATCAATCTTTCATTTTTTTATTGTTCTTATTTCTAAATGCACTTCAAGACTAAGAACACACAATATTACCTATCTATCTATCTATCTATCTATCTCTCTATCTATATGTCTGTCTGTCTGTCTGTCTATTGGTTGTTGTTGAGGTAGAAATACCATAGCAGGGGCTTGACCTAAAGGCAAACCCACAAACAACCCCAACATTTTTTTCCTATTCATTCTAGCTACAAGTTTCTCCAAGTGAAGCTATATAGCTTCTTGAGAGTTTGGTGATATTTTCCTTTTCTCTTTCTTTGTCATTTCTTCATGTGAGAACCAAGATCATGGAAAGACTATCAAACATGAGATTACAAGTGAGAATGAACAATTTGTATTAACAAATAATAGGTATAAATTGTAGAGGTTGCACACCCAACTCTCCACGAAACAAGGATAGGTGCCGATATTCAAAGCAAGAGAATACTGTAACTACCCTATGAAATAGAGGCAATGTGGCAAGCCTATTTACACCTATTACAAATGACCCACCAAGTTGAAAATGTCAATTGTCATGTGCTATAAGTCGCCTAACTATGATTGAGTTAGTGTTAACTCATGGAGTTATACACCAACACTTCATTCTCATTAAATAATCTAGTTAAATCTATGTTATTTTCAATTCTACTATCATCTAGTATTTGTTGGTATGTTCCCTTATTCTAGTTTTGTAGATTTTTACAAATTTTTGGATTGGACTAGACTTGTATGTTTTCTGAAAAATCTTATGTATTCTCAGTCATGTGGATGATTGTGCTTCATGCAGACATCCGTGTAATGTGTTGACATCTTGGGTAGTGGCTTCCTCTGGCAAGCTCTAGGTTCCTCTCTTCATCCTCTTTTCAGCCCTGTAACTTATTTCTATAAATCTTTTTTTAAGAAAATAACATTTACCATCTTTGTCTCTTTATCCTTTAATGAGATAAAGCTATTTAAATTCTTTTAATTAAAGCATTTATGGGATTATAGAGTTATTTTGTAAAATAGTAGAAGACTAGTCTCAATCCTAATGCAGAATGTAGGGAAAATCATTTGGCTAATATTACACTTTAGCTAAATCACAATGTTTCCTCTTTCACAAATTCAATAACATTATAAAAAACTAAATCACCTTTTCTCATGTCTAGAAGTATGTACTTTTGTTAATAACTAGAAGTATGTACATTTACTACTCATTTTTCCATCGAATTTGAATGTTTTACTATTGATTACTCCAATGCTCTAGATGTATTAATGAATGTTTTAGTGGACATCCAAAATGAATGCTTTGAATATTTTTAAATACTAACAGATAGCATCAAATTGCACCAAATGTATTTTTAGTGAGTTTGAGGGAAGGTGAATCAGGCCAATTAACCAAATTTGAATTTTGAATTTGAAAATAGAAAGAAACATGTTCATGACCATGAGGTGGCCCCACAACTACACACTTATCCTAAAATGGGATGGAAAACAAATAAATGGAGGTAGATGTGGTAAGTGGGTAGATAATGTGAATGGATAAGATATTTCTTAAAATATTTCCTCTTGACGGGGTGCAGTTTGGTCCACCAATCAATAAGTTTCATGTGAAGTATTGGTGACTATCTAGCATTTTTCCACTTCAAATTTCTTATGATGCCAAATTGCCACATGAAGTCTCACCCTCTTATTCATCCACCCTTCAACTTGGCAAGGTGTCAGCAGGAGGAAGTGGCCATTGAAAATGAAATTCAACAATTCTTCTACGTTATGCTTATGTCTGCCTTCTGGAAAACTAAATAATGTCCATTAAGAACACTGGCTATTTTGAAGACATTTCTCCCCAGTGAAATATCATTCCACGATTGTTGAATTTGAGTGCCTCTTAGTGGAGGCTTTATCCCGCCCTTACAAATAAAATCAGGAATAACAATCATTTAAGCATAAATCTACAATGACAAACATAGAAAATTGAAGAACGACGTAGTAGATGATGCAAACATTAGGAATTCAAAAAAAATTGAAGAGCTTCAAGAAAATTAAAACAAAGGAAGACCGCATCTATCAGGCAGATATTTGAAGAGGACAAAATAAAGGCAAAAGGTCATATTAAACATGATTATTTTAATCCTGCGAGAAATGCAGATGATTTGAGCAGCCCTTTCTCTTCCTCGTGGTTTTCTTAAAATATTTCCTGTTGATGAGATGTTGTTTTCTCCACCAATTAATAAGTTTCATGTTTAGCATTGCCAGCTGATTCCTGTTGGACTCTACCATTTTTCAACTTCAATTTTCACGTGAAGTCTCATCCTCTCATTCGTCAACTCTTCAACTTGGCAAGTAGGAGGAAGTGACATTTGAAAATGACATTCAACAAATCCTCTGAGTTATCCTTAGGCATGCCTTCTTCCACAACAAATGTCATGGAACTAAATAATGTCCAGTATAAAAAAAACTAGGTATTTTGAAGACATTTCTCCACATCGAATTATCATTCCATGATTGTTGAATTTGAATTTGATGTTTCCTCCTCCCCTTTTTAATAAAATTGGGAACAACAATCTTTTAAGCATGAGTCTACAACGACAAACATAGATATGATTTCCTCTCTCCCATTAGATTTTAAAATGATTAGTAAATTTATCTTCCAACATATGCCGATATAATAGGGGTATTTTTATAAAAGTGAATATTATTTATTACTATAAATATAAATGAGATGTAAAATTATTATTGATTGTTTTAACAATTTATAATATATATAAATTAAAGAGGCTTTAAATTTAAAGGTTATTTATGACTATTAATCATAGGCACTTTTTCCATAATTATTGTTTTAGAAATTGTCTTTCATATTATGCATAATTACATAATATTTCATAGAAATAAAGAAGTGTAATTGTGAAATTTGTATACCCATGTCAATTGTCATTTATTTTTTGACCTATCCTGATAGAATTGTTAAGTAGAAAAGACTGGCTTAGCCTAACAAGGTTAACTAGGTCAAACCCTCTTCTATTAAAATTGGAATATAAACTGAGCTTAGCTTCTACCTAAGAAGGAGAGCCAAACTACAAGGGTTTTGTCCCTTTTTTGTATAGAGGAGTGTCAACCAAATCCAACCAAGCAAACTAGGGAAAAATATTAAACCCTAGTTGACAAAGATTTGTAAAAATATGATTGTCAGAAACAGATATCAAAAATCTAACACCACAGCGAGGATCGGAGGGTAGAATAGAACCTGGATCCAAATTTGTGAGCCCAAAGGACCAGGGTGCTTGGGCGCTCTAGACTCTAATTAGGGTTTTATAGAATGTGAAACTCCCTGTGTCTTCGCCCTTTTGTATTCCTACTTCCTATAACTTGTTTTCTGCAAATTCTTCTAGGTGCAACCTGCACACACACGAGAAGGAAAATAGTTAGGTGCTATTTAGGAGTTTGCCTAAGTCAAGTTCTGTGAATGGCATTTCCACCTCCACAATAGCAATGATGAGATATAAAGAGTGTGTTCCCTAGGAGAGTAGAGGAAAATTTGAACTAGAATGGAATGCTAAAACAAATCATGAAGGAAAGGAGTCGCCATGAGCATGGACACCCTAGATAACTTGAAGAGGCATCACAACTTGACTCAAGAAGTTGGTGTAGCCCATTCAAGTATAGAGATCTTCGCAAGACCTGTAATAAATTAGTGCCGCAGCAATAATCCACCATAGAGGGCTTTAGATAAGAATAGATAGCATGAGAAAGAAGAATAGAGAGTGCAAGTGTGCCTAGATTGCTTAGAGAATGTAGAGATGTTCAAAAGAATGATCTAACTTGCTTTTATATGTATTCTTGGTCACCAACGATGAATAAAACCGAATGGGGCCAACATGAGGAACTATTTAAGATGGCATGCCATTAAATTAGGTCTAGGCTAAATAAGGGACTAGGGCGCTTGAGTGCCCTTGTCCTTTGGCCCCAAAAACTCTGGCATAAGGCCCTTTAGGTGTGTTTAGGTTGGCCTCATAGTTATTTTGTCAGGTTTTATCACCGGGATCAAGAATTAATTGTTTTAGGTTCACCCAAGTGCTAAACTAGGTGTAAAATGGTAAGGGTACACATTTTACTCCAGAACATTTAGCCCCCACTTTAGTGTGAGTATGAACATACGATCATACATTCACTAAAGTATGGAGAAGACAAATTTCAAGCACAAGAAACATAGAAGCCATGTGTCTTATGTGTCTTATGGTGTAATTCACTCATACATGGAGAATTTAGAAGACAAGGCATACACAAAGCATACACTTGAGAAACAAAAATTATACACATAATACACAAGGTATACATGCCACACATGAAGTATACTTGCTTGACACAGAGAATACACACAAGGCACAAAGTATACATGGAATACACATGAAACACTCAAGAGACATACATGAGGAATACATAGAGAGGATACATGTGAAGCCCGCATAAGGCATAAAGAATACATAGAAGATAAGAGTATATGCGGGGAGACTATATGCATCATACAACAATCACAAGAACAAATAATGGAAGGCCCTAAGTCAGCATGATAAAAGAGACCTCAATCTAAAATTTTGTCTCAATTACCATGCACCATTCCCCAAGATACAATAAGAAGAATGCTAAGGGGTTAGTTAGAAATGAGAAGCATAAGAGGATACAAACATATCATATGTGTAATATATCTAAAGAGAAATGTTTCCACTCAAGGGAATACACCAAGCCTTGTAGAATAAGAAAGTGAGGTAAGCTTACAACCAAACTCTAGTTGGTGGTGCAACCCTTCTCCCAAACATGCAAGGAGATTCAACAAGATAGACTCAAGATCTTGTTTCTAAGCTTGCCATAATCCTTTTCAAGAGAGCGGAGATTTTGATGAAGATAATCAATAAGTGTTTTGATAGAATGATGAGAGTAAGGCTCATAGCATGATATATGCCCCCATCTTTAAGTGATTGCTAAATGCATCAGGGAGCAATTGTATTTAAGGTAAGATAAGGAAGACATATATAAAAACAAACTTATTGATTTGATGAAAGGATATAACAATAGCTAATATTTGTAGAGATACGTAAGTACATGCAAAGGGCTACCAGTTGTCTCCCACCAACGAGGTAGATATAAGAGGAAGAAAAAAAATATTGTGGGGCATCCAAAGAATTGTGCCCCTTGAAAATTTACAATTAATTCTTTCAAAGCGACAAGTGAGACGCCCACCAAGGTAGCATCTTGGCATTAAGAAAAAGAAAAGATGTCATCACCAATACTTCACGCCATTGTAATTGCTTCTATTAAGTGAGGGCAGTTTGTAATTGCCTTTATTTTCTATCTTGAAAGTAAAACCAACTCCTGCAACATCTTTCATTTTTTCACTTAGACTTTGAAGTATCATCGGGTGAAAATTGCATACCCATGTTCTATTTCCATGTGGTTTGGTCTTCTAGTATTTTTTATCTATATAATAGTTGTAATGGTGAAACTTATATATTTATATTTTTTAAATTTAGTATTGTATTTATTTTATGAGAGTGCTTTAATACATAGATATATTTTTAAATAAAATAAAACTTTACTAATAAAAAATGATAGAATTACAACAACCACATCAATAAGATAGAGCAATAATAAAACAAATTCAATCCATAATACAACACTTTCCACAATCTTAAAAAAATAAAAGTAGTACAATAAAATAGGGAGAGTTACAAAGTTACAATATTTATGAAATGATTCTCTCATACATTGTTTTGGAGCTCTTCTTTTGGCATAGGCTATGCAAGAGAATGTTAAGTGCTTATTGGCACCAAGTTTTTCATTTGCTTCATTTGGTTATCAACCTTTCAATTAGCTATGAGAACTTATAGAATCCTTGCTATTATCTTTGACTACTAATGCATTCTTTCTCTATGGCATTCTAATGATTAATGGGCCTACAATGTTTTACTCCTCTTATGAATTTAGATAGAAATGTATCTATATCTGCCTACGAAGGAGAGATCATAACCTATTTTTATCATGCTTGTTGCAAGGTGTGACCCTTGGTCTCCTTGTTCAGTGCTAAGCTGTGGTGGTTTGTGACAAGGGCTTAACCACCTCCCATGCTTGTTAAGTCAAGTGGTTGTATCGGGCATTAAAAGGTCGATCTTTTGGTGCAACGTCAGCTAACAATTGGTATCAGAGCCGAGGTCACGGGTTCAAACCCCACGCTTGCACTGGGGGGATTGTTGCAAGGTGTGACCCTTGGTCTCCTTGTTCAGCGCTGCACTGTGGTGGTTTGTGACAAGGGCTTAACCACCTCTCGTGCTTGTTAAGTCAAGTGGTTGTATCAGGCATTAAAAGGTCGATCTTTTGGTGCAACGGCAGCTAACAATGCTTTCTTCTTGGTAAATCAACTTTAAATGGTATTTAAAACACCTTTCAGTAAGGTATCCTACGTAAATATAGGTGGCCTTTTAGAGATGTGTAGAGTGGTGGAGGTTGGCAACCTTCAATGTATGTGATAATATCTTCACATAATCAATGACTTTTCATCAATGTTTTAGAACCAAGCTCTACATCAGATAACTGTAGGGAGTTGCTTTTGAATGAGCATCATTACTGTTTAGATTGCTATTCACAACCAGTTGACAATTTGAATAGGTTTAAAAAACCAAAGCAATGACTCATGCTCTTCATGAGTATATATTAGTTATAAATTAGTCATCCAAAACATTTATTTTATCTCCTTTAAAAAGATTTAATCATCGGCTTTTCAATTCATTGTGGAAACTTGCAATGCCATCAGGATTTTATTTGAATTATCTTTATCAGCTTCAATTAGAAATTTTGAAACCTTCCATACTTGTTGAAGTAATTCTATGAGTCATGGAATTTAATGAATAGAGATTGCACCCCTTTATTCTTTTCTATTTTTTAGATGGTTATATTCATTGACTCATTTCTTTATACATGTCTTAGATGATTATGCCAACCTTCATTTATTTGAAATCAAAACTCATTGATAAGAGATAATATCATGATGATTCTTATTTTGCCAACATAATTTTTTATTCTTTATCGGTGGTGAATGATAGATTCAAAAACAAGGTTATCCACCAAATCCTTATATATAAGGAGCATTAAGAATCTCGTTGAGTATTGGTATAGGTTCAAAAACTTAATTAAGTTGTAATGTCCTCTTACATGTTTGGATTAGAAGCTCTTCTATCAATCATCACATACAATGTTGGATTCTAATATGGGTTTTGAAACAAAGTAAATGTACCAACTTCCTTTCAAATATATTACTTGGTTTGAAGCTAACAACACTTAGAAATATAAACATTGATCATTATTTAAATTTTCTTAGGTAGTGAAATATGTGTCAGATGTCGATACTAGTTATAGAACTAATATATAATGTCGAATGAATACCAATCGACCATTTTTTTCATGTGAAAGTGTTGGGATGAAATCTTTGAGTAGTTCACAAACAACTAGAAGCATCCATAAATTTTTTCTTCTAACCTAAAATATTTTGATATCATAACAATTTAATGTCTATTTGATTTAATGTCATCCATCTATGTCTGATATATCTCTGTGTGCATTAATTTCCACTTCTATAACTAACTTCACATGTTATTCATTAGAGAAAATAATGAACCTAACACTTACACCCTTTGAGGGGAAATGACTCAACTACTTGCAACTATGATCACAAACATTTTGATGTCATGAAACAATTGAAATCTTTTAGTGATGAAACTTGATGGTTGTGATATCAGAATTCTCAATTGGGTTGGGTTGAGGTAATAGAGGAAATTTGGATGTGAATCCAAAGACTATTGTGACATACAAGGAAATTGATTGACATAGAGGAACTTTACAATGAATCTTAGAGTTGACAATACACATTGATTGACAGACATGAAAAGTTCAAAAATTGTTAAAAGTTTAGAAATGGAGACAATATGTGTCTTTCACTATGCTAACTCAAAATAAATCTTTGTTTTCTATGTGTTTCTATCCTCTATCTGTGTGTGTGTGTGTGTGTTTGTGATGCTCCGACGCTGTGACTTTTGTAGATTAATGTTCTAACACTATTGTCTTGTAGAAGTTCTTATTGTCAATGTATTTGTCTTGCAAGTTCTTAGCTTGGGGGAATTGTTGCTATACTTGAAGATCTTTTGACATCCTCTACACTATCCTTTTTTATTTTTTTTTATGTTATTTCCTTAAATCAATATTTTCTTTTTTACTATAGCATGTATGTTCACATAGTGTCATAAGCCCACTTATGTGGGGGCAAAATGTGTGTGAGTGGAAGTCCGAGATCAATGGATTAGAGATCAAACACAAATGCAATATATTTAAAACGAATTGAATTGGTTTACAATGGAACTGGTATAAATAGGTGAAGCTTGAGGAACAAGTCTCCACGAGAATAGGAAAGATGGTGAAAATGGAACCAAGAGAATAGCTCAAGGGTTAACCAACCTCAAATGTAGTGGTGATGTGTTGAATATGAGGCGACACATCTACTAACAACTCAACAAGAGGACTTAGTCTTTCCACATGTGAGGAAAACCACTTAACTATGGTTATGTTAGGAATAACTCATGTGAGTTATACACCAACACCCTCCCCTTAAGCATAGCTTAGGTGGGTTTATGAAATATGAGTACCGGCTGTGCGCCATTTTAGGTACTCATTTACAAAACATCTCTCATAAAATTGAGAAAGAAAGAAAACCCTATGGGAAAAAACTTTCCTCCTAAAGAGAGAAAACAAAGAGAGGACTTTAGATGGCCCCTCTAGATGATGATGATGCCAATGTAGACCGTGGATGCCGATGTTTGAGAACTCTCCAAGAAAAATATGTTGTAAATTCTAAATTTTTTGAATATTCAAAAAAATAGACAAATCATCACAAATCTATACAAAATTTGGTATACTGAAGCCTAATAAAATAATGTACATTTGCATGCATATGAATGAGATAAAGAATCTGTACGATTCTTTGAGAAGTGATTGTTCCACCCATTACACTTTATAATTCAGTGTATACATACAATTCCCAATTTTCATGATTGATTACACAAGTGATTTTTATTTGACACCTTTTGAAGTGCAAGTACAACAAAATAGCATTATTAAAGTCCTAATAATCAGCTAATTTAACTAGTTTTCCATCTTTGGACTCTCTGATGAAGGAAGCATCTACAGTGAATTCTACCATCTTTTTAGAATCGGTAAGCGCATATACTGAGAGATAATTTTTAAATAAACCAGGAATATAGTATACATTATTTAGAATACCATTCCTTAGTTCAACTGTGCCTTTACCATCGACATCATAATACTTTTGGTTCATTAAAATCTTGTAGATTCTACAAGGTTCTATTTTTATAAACATTTCCATAAATGGTGACATATGATCACCAACCCCATCAGTTTAACTCTGTTTTAGATGATGGTATTTTATCTCTTTTTATCCTTATTAGAGTTGATGAATGAATTTAGTTTTAAACTCAGTTTTGGAATTTAAGGTGGTGCTTTAGTGATAGAAGAAGTGATTGTGTGCACTCTTCTTACTTATCTACTCCCCTTAAAACATCACTTTATAAGTAGTGCATGACATCATACAACAATATTTTCCCTTTTTGTTTATCTCCCATCAAGCTTGCAATTTGAGATGAATTTAAGTACCCTAAACCTAGCTTATTTTGGCACTTTATAATGATAGTGCATTGATAGGCTAGAATGATAAAGAACAAAAAATTAGGCACTTTTGCCTTTTGAACAACTCAATTATGAGATCGTATGCAAAAGTTATAGCCTTTACAATTTTTTGCATATGCAAAAAAAATACACCTTCAAAAAAATTTCAATGTGCTTGAAAATTAAATTTTTGCAAACTAATATTGGAGAGAAAAAAACTTGATGAGGGAAAAGTTAAGACCCCTATGCTAGAGTGTGACCAAGGGCTTAAAAACCATATGACCAAGGGCTTATTGGTGCCCCCCCTTATATTTTTCTCTCTGCTGATGTCAACCCCCTGTTTTCTTATGTCAGCATTTTTGACACTTTTTGAAACGAATAGTTCCAAACTTTCTACCACTAAACTTGATGGCCATTGGATCTTTCAATGCTGTGCAAAAAGATGGCTCAAATGCTACTTCTATCCACCAAATGAACAGATCAAAGAGGGTAGATAAGTGCCAAGTCGTTGGGAGCCTGATTGAGGGTGAGATGAGGGCAATTTTGATGGCAATGAGGTCGTCGATTATTGGCAAGATGTGGTAAAAATGCCACAAGTTAGTGGCATCCTGGCTTCCTCCTTGCAAGCCTGTTTGAGGACAAAATCGACAGTCATGGGTGAAACGCCTCTCTGTGGCATCGTTGACTGTAGCAACGTCGCTTGGAATGCCACGAAATGGGGTGGCTTGAATGATAGGGTCGGCCTCTTTGTTGAATTGAGGGTCAGCCCTCTTGGGAAGCATAGATTAAATGCAGCAAGGGGGTTGGCTTTGACCTTTCAAAAGGCGGTGAGATGAGAATTGGAGTTGGCCTCTTCTGTGAGGCACATTACCAATATAAGTCAGCATCTGTGTGAGGCACGAAAACTAGATAAAAATGCATCTGTGTCATGCTTCCCAGTAATGATTCGACCTCACTGTGGTGAGAATCAATGAGCTCTCCAATGACAATTTATAACCTACAACAAAAAAATGTTTCAAATATGCTTTGAAAACTAATTTTACCACCTCGATTATGCAGTGATAGAAGGCCAGATTGAGCCTAGCATGCAAGAGAGGTTGCAAAGATTCTCCAATGGAGATGTAATCAACGAGCAAATGATTTGACGCTATTCCACTCGCTCTGATACCATGTGTGAGCATAAGTCCAAGATCAATAGATTAAAGGTCAAACACAAATGCAATATATTGAAAATGAATTGAATTGGTTTACAATGGAACCAGTATAAATAGGTGAAGCTTGAGAAACAAGTCTCCACGAGAATAGGAGAGATGGCGAAAATGGAACCAAGAGAATAGCTCAAGGTTCAACCACCCTCAAATGCAGCAGCGATGCGTCGAATATGAGGCGACACATCTACTAGTGACTCAACAAGAGGACTTAGTCTTTCCACATGTGAGGAAAACCACCTAACTATGGTTATGTTAGGAATAACTCATGTGAGTTATACACCAACAAAATGTAATGACATAAATTATACACCCTTACAATTTTGCAATATATTTTGGACTCACTTTGGTGTCCATTGCCTTAGTTTGTTTGTAGGATCATTTTAGCCCTTACATTAGCTATTTCCCTCCCATGGTGCTTAGGCCTTGTTTCCTATCTTGTCTTTTGTCAATCTTTTGTTACTTTTATGTTATCCTTGTGATTTTGTAGAGTCTCATCATTTTTTAGCCCAAACAATCTAGACACTAGTGCGATGCACAGTTTTCCAGGCAACAACTTGGAACAATTACAAATGACTCATCATCCTCTTCCTCTTTCCTCCTATATTTTCACTCTTACATGTACTCTCTTGGCTCTTTTTGGACTCTCTCTCTCTCACACATTGAAGCTCTTCCATAGCTCTCTACAACTCTCTATCAGTATTCTTTGTCTCTTCCTATAACATTCTTGTGTCTTTGGCTTCCTCAAACCCTCTTAGATGATATTGTTCTTGCTCCTTATGTTATTGTAAGCATTTCTTTTTTTGTGCCCCTAAGCACCTTAGGATATTCACATCCTATCAATCTTTCATTTTTTTATTGTTCTTATTTCTAAATACACTTAGACTAAGAACACAATATTTTCTATCTATCTATCTATCTATCTATCTATTGGTTGTTGTCAAGGTAGAAATACCATAGTAGGGGTTTGACCTGAAGGCAAACCCACAAACAACCCCAACAGTTTTTCCTATTCTTTCTAGCTACAAGTTTCTCTAAGTGAAGATATATAGCTTCTTGAGAGTTTGGTGATATTTTCCTTTTCTCTTTCTTTATCATTTCTTCATTCTCATTAAATAATCTAGTTAAATCTATATTATTTTCAATTCTACTATCATCTAGTATTTGCTGGTATGTTCCCTTATTCTGGTTTTGTAGATTTGTACAAATTGTTGGATTGGACTAGACTTGTACATTTTCTGAAAACTCATGTAGTCTCAGTCATTTGGATGATAGTGCTTCATGTGAATGTCCATGTAATGTGTTGACATCTTGGGTAGTGGCTTCCTTCGTCTAGCTCCAGGTTCCTCTCATCATCCTCTTTTCAACCCTTTAACTTATTTCTATAAATCTTTTTTTAAGAAAATAACGTTTATCATCTTTTCCACTTTATGCTTTAGTGAGATAAAGTTGTTTAAATTCTTTTAATTAAAGCATTTATGGTCCATTATAGAGTTATTCTATAAAATAGTAGAAGACTAGTCTCAATCCTAACGTAGAATGTAGGGAAAATCATTTGGCTAATACACTTTAGCTAAATCACAATTTTTCCTCTTTTACAAATTCAATAACATTATAAAAAACTACGTCACCTTTTCTCTTGTCTAGAAGTATGTACTTTTGTTAATATCTAGAAGTGTGTACATTTGTT
The DNA here is from genome assembly GCA_027924645.1 of Cunninghamia lanceolata. Classification (NCBI taxonomy): domain Eukaryota; kingdom Viridiplantae; phylum Streptophyta; class Pinopsida; order Cupressales; family Cupressaceae; genus Cunninghamia; species Cunninghamia lanceolata. The sequence goes on from BSBN01000159.1 coordinate 3,197,960, forward strand.
ACTCCTTTTTTCCATCGAATTTGATTGTGTTGCTATTGATTACTCCAATGCTCTAGAATGATGTATTATTGAATGCTTTAGTGGATGTCCAAAATGAATACTTTGAATATTTTTAAATACTAACACATAGTATCAAATTGCACCAAATGTGTTTTTAGTGATTTTGAGGGAGGGTGAATTAAGTCAGTTAACCAAATTTGATTTTTGAATTTGAAAATAGAAGGGAACATGTTCATGACCATGAGGTTGCCCACAACCACACACTTATCCTATAATGGGATAACAATCAAATAAAGGTAGAAAACAAATAAATGGAGGTAGATGTGGTCAGTGGGTTGATAATGTGAATGGATAAGATATTTCTTAAAATATTTCCTGTTGACGGGGTGCAGTTTTGTCCACCAATTAATAAGTTTCGTGCTAGTATTGGCGGCTATGTACCGTTTTTCCACATCAATTTTCTTATGATGCCAAATTGCCATGTGAAGTCTCACCCTCTTATTCGTCCACCCTTCAACTTGGCAAGGTGTCAGCAGGAGGAAGTGGCCATTGAAAATGAAATTCAATTATTCTTCTGTGTTATGCTTACGTTTGCCTTCCAGAAAACTAAATAATGTCCATTAAAAACACTGGCTATTTTGAAGACATTTCTCCCTAGCGAAATATCATTCCACGATTGTTGAATTTGAGTGCCTCTTAGTGGAGGCTTTATCCTGCCCTTATAAAATCAGGAATAACAATCTTTTAAGCATAAATCTACAATGACAAACATAGAAAATTGAAGAATGATGTAGTAGATGATGCAAACGTTAGGAATACGAAGAAAATTGAAGAGCTTCAAGAAAATTAAATCAAAGGAAGAATGCATCTATCGGGCAGGTATTTGAAGAGGACAAAATAAAGGCAAAAGGTCAAATTAAACATAATTATTTTAATTCTGCTCAAAATGCAGATGATTTGAGTAGCCCTTTCTCTTCCTCGTGGTTTTCTTAAAATATTTCATGTTGATGAGATGCTGTTTTCTCCACCAATTAATAAGTTTCGTGTTCAGCATTGCCAGCTGATTCCTGTTGGACTCTACCGTTTTTCAACTTCAATTTTCTTAATAATGCCAAATTGCCATGTGAAGTCTCATCCTCTTATTTGTCAACTCTTCAACTTGGCAAGCAGGGGGAAGTGACCATTGAAAATGACGTTCAACAACTCTGAGTTGTCCTTAGGCGTACCTTCTTCCGCAGCAAATGTCACGGAACTAAATAATGTCCAGTATTAAAAAAACTAGGTATTTTGAAGACATTTGTCCACATCGATTTATCATTCCACGATTGTGGAATTTGAATTTGATGTTTCCTCCACCCCTTTATAATAATAAAATCAGGAACAACAATCTCTTAAGCATGAGTCTACAACCATAAACATAGATATCATTTCCTCTGTTTTGTTAGATTTTAAAATGATTAGTAAATTTATCTTCCAACATATGCTGATATAATATTTTTATTATTATTAGCTAATAGGCTTCTTAGGGCATGTCTCCATGCTGCTGCTTAACTTATTTTGGCTAGCAGTCATTGCTCAATTTTTTCAATTTTTTTAGGAGATATTTGTGGAGCCAGTGACCCCATGAAAATTTATTTTTTCTGCTTAAAATTAGAAGTTATCTTAATCTGTAGTTTTTATTATATAAAAAACAAAAAATAAATTATTTTAATTATGTTAATTTAGAAGAAAATTAAAAAAAAGAGGGAAGAAAATATATGAAGCCGCATGACATATTTTTCATTATGTAATGGTTGCTTATTTTCAGCCCCCTTTTTTTTATTGCTTATTTGCAATTCATAAGCAGTAGCTGCTCCACAAAAATAGGGAAAGATTCAATTATAAATATCCGTGGGGCCACTCCAACTGCTTATAACTGCTTAAATTTAAGCAGTTTTAAGCAGTTGGAGTGACCCCATAGAAATTTATAATTGTGGGAAAAAGATAATATTAAATTTTCCCTATTTTTGTGGTACAAATTAAGGTAATTGCTTATTTTAAGCAGAAAAATAATTTTTCATGTGGTCACTGGCTCCACAAATATCTCCTAAAAAATTTTAAAAAATTGAGCAGTGGCTGCTAGCCGAAATAAGCTAAGCAGCAGCATGGGGAAGCTAAGCTGCTTAATTTTTTTAGTTGCTCCACAAAAATAGGAAAGATTCTATATTATCCTTTTCCCACAATTATAAATTTGCATTGAGCCAGTCCAATGGCTCTGCTTAAATTTAAGTAGAAAATTAACTTAACCAGCCGCATGAGAACATGAGATAAGCAGCAGCATGGGGACATACCCTTAGCGGGAGCTTTTGCTCCAGAAAAATTGTCATCCTGCCCGCCTACTATCGTCGGAAAATTCTGCCAGTTTTTCTGTTTCGCCATTTTTTCTGCCCGAAAAATTCTGCTGGTTTTTCTGTTCCGTTGCAGTATGCGCTCTTCACGTCATCGGCTTTGTTTGTTGACAGTGGTTGGCGTATAGAAATATCTTCGACGCCATCATCGATTCGCTGATTTCTGCCATGGAACGACTGGGGCACCCGGACATCCACGTGGCTGTGACTGAAACAAGTGGCTGAGAATGTTGGCAACGCTATGACTTGCAATGTAAATCTAGTTAACCATGTTTTGTCTAACGTGGGTACGCCCAAGCGGCCTGGAGTGGGCGTGGAGACTTATTTGTTTGATCTGTTCAATGGGGATCAAAAGACCGGGCAAGATTTTGAGAGAGATTTTGGGGTCTTTTATCCCTCTGGCCAGAAAGTTTGCGACATTAAGTTCTCCACCTGAAGCTCGTCAAAATGTATCCTATGTCTCTTACGACTTTTCGACTGTTAAATTATGTTAACGTTTTTAGGCTGGGGTTTGTAGAATTAGAGATTTGAAGGCCCTTGCAGGGCCAGCCCAGCACTGTATTTTATAGATCCACATTTCGTTATTTGGGTTCCTCGCAAAAAGCTGTGCGAGGGATCTTCAGAATCTCTGTGAATATTAATTAAAAAAATTGTTGAGATTGCTTTGCATATTATAATAGGCAACTCAGGGTACGTGATTGGCTCCATACCTTACAATTTTGGAGCGGTTCCCATTCCCGAGCAGTACCATTTTTTAAAAAAAGAGACTTTTGGTTAGTCTCAAAGAGCAATTATAGTTTTTAATTTTGCATAAATGGTTCAAATTTTAAAGCTAATTTTTTATGTATAATTTTTTAAATATAATGAGTATTAAACTAGTATAGATATCATGAATACATTTATTTAAAAGATGTTGAAAGATATTGAAATTATTATTTATGATAGATAGGTGTCTCTAGATTGATATCTCTCGATGCCTTTTAAATAGATGTATTTAAGATATTTATGCCAGTAGCATTTGCAATTTTAGACTGCATCTGCAATTGTAGCATGTAAAATGTTAATTCACTAAACATTATTTTAGTGAAGCCATCATTTTCCTTTGACAAATAACATAGCAATAACTTTAAATTTTGCTTTGTGTCTTTTTATCTTATATTAAACAAATATGTTTCTTTATCAATAATCAAAGTATATTTTATTTATCTGAATACATAATATACATGACATTAATTGCCCATATATGTGCTCCACTTGTGTGATATTAATCACTTCAAGAGTGTAGACTAAAGGCTCATAGTTTAATGATGAGGGGATAGGGGAGACTATATTATGATAGCATTTAGCAGGGTCCTTTTATTACTTCGGCTCTTCTAGACTATTGTCCATATATTTGTGTGATTAGTGGAGGAATGGTGATGGGGCCAAGGGGATATCAAGGATAAAGAAATAAAATGATTATTGTTTGTGACATTGAAGGCTCAAAATATGACATTGTGGTGGTGAATGTGATTATAATTTCATGGAATTTTATAGAATACATATCCAAGGAGATTACAAACCTTGCAATGAGAATATAGATGCTATGAATGTGGGTGCTTGCAAAGGAAATGGATGTGAAATCTTTAGTGAATATTAGGGCTACCACGAAGGACCTCATAATAGACCCAAAGTAGTCTCTAGGATGTCACAATGTATTTGACATGGAATAGAGTTGGAGTTGTGTTAATATGCCCTCCATGGAATTGTGTTGGTATGTCCTCCATGATGACATTGAATTTCTTATTGAAGGGATACATATAAGAAGCTCAGAAGTAGGAAGGATTCAACTACCAAGGGATGCATTTGGCAAAGCTTGGCACTTATATTAGAAATTGATGACAATCCTGTGGATAGAAAAATCATTGAATGCCTCTTAGGAAACTCTTCTTATTAAGGTAAAAATTTTATATACTAGAAAATAAGATGTTCTCTCTACCATTTGGAATTTTTGACATTGACTTTGATGGGATTAGAGAATACTATCTTTGTTTTCTGACAAATTCATTTATTGGTGTTGGCAGTGACAAGTGATGATTGTGTGAGAAAAGTTCTAGAATTTCTTGGTTTGGAAGATGACTGTGAAGGCTGAAATGTTGATGTATGTATGGAATCCAAGCCCCTGAGGTAATTTATGGGTGTTTGTCTTATAATTGCTCTGATCCATTTAGATTTGATTGAATCCTTTCATGTGTTGTGTGATGCAGAATATAAGGTGAATATGATAGTGACTAATTATAATATGCCAAGGCTCACTGATTATGACTTGCTCAGGAGAGTTAAGGTATTCATTCAATTCCTCTTTTGTTGATGATTATTCAAGCCTACTCGAGAAAGTTTAAGTTCTTTTATGAAGATGAAAAATGAAATGGGTTTTTTGTTCTTACATTCTTGAACATTTTCCATGTAACAAGAGTCATCAACACTAAGGATATTCCTGTTGTGATCATGTCATTAGAAAATGTGGAGTCCCAAATTAGAAGGTAAGAGTTGTTCTCTATATTTATCTTAGGTTTATGCACATTATTAGCATTCATGAGCTATGTTCATAAAGAGGGCTCCTAATTCAATTGATCTTTGTGGCTATAAATAGTTATTTGTCAGGAGGTGCAGAAGAATTCATATTGAAGCCTATGTGATTATCAGATGTTGAGAGACTCAGATCTCACATTCTCAAACATGTTCAACCCTCTTCAAATAAAAGGAAATACATGTCTAATAGCATTTTAGTATAGGCAAAGAGAAGATCCAAGCTCATACTCAGAGAATTAACAATGGCCTAAACTTATGAATTGTTTTTTCACAATTTATCTTTATCTGTTGAGGGGACATGACAACACACGGGTTTTGATCAATTTAAAAGATAGATAGCTAGATATCATAAAGCTCTTCTCTTAAAGACTGTGAAAGGAACAAATGGTGTATTATCGAGGGAGACTAATATACATACAAATATTACATTAACATAGAGTTGATTACATGGCAAAGGGCATATATGTGTATTTCTCCTAGGAAATTTTTGGATGCCGGAAGTTGTTGGATGCGCGGGGTATTCTATATTTTTCAGAGGCATCTCTTACTCTGACGTATACCTCACATGAACTATCAACACGAAAATCCAAGGGTCGGAACGTGTATCGGTGGTGAAAAAGCCCGCTCATACACATTAAGAAACTATTGAAAAAAAAACCTAAGTTTAACATGGTGATAAAAGCAGGGCACGATGAATCCGCCGCTAATCAAACAAAGAATGGCGAAGAAAAAACCATATAAGCACTTTACTTAGGGTTTTAAGATAAAATCAAACGTGCAAAACAATGACCCAAACCAAATAAAAACATTTACATAAATCACAAATGAAAATCATTATTACAAACAAACCCTAATAGAAAGAAGGAAATCAACAAAGAAAACATGAGAAACATCATCCTACCTTGGAATAGAATTGAAAAACTCTAGACGCAAAATCTGCACAATCCATGAGCTTCATGGTTTGATTGTCTTCGCAGAATGTTAAATGACTTATTCCGAGAAGTTTGAGGATGAAAACTAAAAAGAATAATGACCGAAATGCTTTAAGAAGGTTTAAAAACAAGGTATTAATGGCACCACGAGCGCCATTAATGACACTTAGAGTTTAAGATTCGGCAAAGGCGGTGAAAACTACTGACCGTGCATTAACTGAGTACCTCATGCAAGAGCAGTACATAGGACTGCCATTGCATCTTAAACTATGACAGGGAACATGCATTGTCGACGATAAGGACCACTGTTGCATGTTAATAGAAAAAATGAGATAAAATATGTAAAAAGCAGAAAAAATAGCTGACATTACATGTAAAACAACAAAACACATGTAATAGCAGTAATTTTGACCGCTATTGCATGTGAAAAAAAAAACTTTTCTGGCACCCCCAAATTAGTCAATAATTGATATTTTGACAAGCTTATGACCTAGTCAAATTTCATGATTTTCGAGGAATCATCCTAGGGAATGTCACAAATTGTTTCAACGATGTTAGGAGACTTCGCGCGAGGCCAAGAGGACTTGTCTCGATAAGCGAACTTAGAATGTAGACTACGAAATGGACACGTTTCGTAGGGGTTGTCTACAAAAATGAGCATAGCTGATTTTGAGAACAACAAGTAGTTATGTTCAGTTACATATAACTAAACTCCCCTGATAGTTTATATACATGTTTGTATCTACGTTTAATCATCGAATCAATAAAGATGTTACTGCCTCTTCATATGGTATCAGAGCCACGGTGAAAATCATGGAAGGAGATTAAGGAGTCTTGAATGATATTCTTCCCTCTTATGTATGTGACATGATATTGGTGCTACCTACAAAGGAAAAGATGATCAGACAAAGCGTTATGAAGCCGTTTTGTTGAATAAAATTGTAGTTTGTTGTTTTATCAGCCTAACAGTGAGTGCATACACATTGTTTTGAAAGTTATATTTGAACCTATTTCACCAGTGAGATCTGAATGTGAAGATCTCGATTCATTCCCTATAGGCCATATTTTCTATTGCAGTAATCCTTTCTTCTGAAAGTTATAAATCATATTTGCAAACTGCGGTAATCTACTGGATTTTCCATACTTCATATATTCATTGCTTTGGAAGTTTCTACACAAAGAGTCTGAACTAAGCAATATCAAATGGAAGCCTGTAATGGTACAAGAAGTCCGGATCTGTGTAACAGAGGCATCTAAACCATTTGATAAAGTGTGTTGTTGTGTAAGAAGAATGTGGAAGATATTTCCAATCTGTGTTGGGCTGATCTGATCGAGGCATTCAAATGTCATTTCAAAATCTGTAAGCATTGCATATGAATAGTTTTGGTGGGTGAAGTTTTAGGTTTTTGTCTATTTTTCATTTTAAAAGAAGTTTGTTAGAATACAGAGCTAGTTACTTTGAAGGATGAGAGTTATTGTTCAGGATCTAAAGATATACGGGCATCATAAAAATTATACTTATTAAAGGTAGTGAAACTGTTTGCTCTTGAAAGTGTGGGATTTCTGACATATATTTGAATTCATGTTGTTTATGATTTCAATTTCATTTTAAGATGAGCGTTAAAATCATATCTCAAAGGTGATTATGTAGATGAGTTGGAGGAGCAATAAGGGATTTGATAAGAGGAGCTTATTATTTGAAACTTTTATGCATCCTAGAAACTATATTAGAGATAGTTATTTGTGTAGTTAGTGAAAATCACTTGTTGTGCAAAGTATAGAGGAGAAGGCATTTTGTGAAGGCATTTAAATGTGAAGGTGTTTTTCCAAAGCATTGGAAGAGCCCACTTTGTTGGTTGAAAATCTCCTGCCAGAAAATCTCATAACATGAATCAAGATTGCAGAGGCTAAACCATGGAAGAAGCATGCAAAATAGAAAGCAACCACACAAGAATAATCCATTTGAAATGAGATGTGAGATTTATGGAACCATGAAAAATTAATAAATCCATCAAAATTTACAAAGAGGTATTTTGGAAAAAGGTGTATTTTTTGATTGAATCTAAAACCTTCAGTTTATAATGTTTAATTGCATTATGTTATCAAATGCCTATGCTCTTGAGATCATTCGTGCCACATCTAACAAGGCCTCTAAAGACTCATCAAAGATATCAGATGGATAAAGTGTAATAGGGTCATATTGGAGGCTGGAGGCATCGAAGGATGGAGGATTTTCCATCATATCAAGTTAGCTTCTCACTTTGAGATGATGCTTTGCATGAGAAGCATTTTTGGTTTTGGTTGTTTTGCTTTTCTTTGTTGATGCTACGGATTTGAAGAATGTATGTTTTGTGAAGATTTTGTTTTGGAGACAGGTTTGGGATTTGGTGTTGAGCTAAATATGGATTGTTGTCCAGCGAGCTTCAAAGAGTATATGATCGAGAATTATACCCTTTCGCGGTCTCTAGACAATGGTAGAGATTTGTCGTATCTCTTAGGATTCATTGTCGATTAATTCAAGACTATGTGATTTGAGAGTTTGGGACTAAAGAGCTCAAGAACACACCTCAAAGCTACACCTTTCCGAGGGTAGACGAGACATCATGATGGAGCCCTACTTGGTTTAGGATTTGTTCTTTGGGAGAAGATCTTGTATAAAATATGTATTCATATTATGTAATCAGCTTTGTTCAGTATATTAGCATTCAGGGGGGGTCCCTTGGTACTATTGTAGGAACAATGTAATAGGGGGGAATGTTGGCATATTAACAATGGTATTACATTGTTAGTGTTTGGTACTAGTTTGTTAACTACCACCGGTTATGAGTAGTTCCTACCACCGGTTATGAGTAGTTATGTTCGGTTACATATAACTAGATTCCCCTCATAGTTTATATACATGTTTGTATATGCGTTTAATCATTGAATCAATAAAGATGTTACTACCTCTTCATCCTCTAAATGCAGTTTCAAACTCAGAGAAAAATGAGGTATGTTTTGATCTGAAGGCATTTTGAAAGCACTTGCTTTGTATAAAATACAAGATAAAAAGGGCGTATGGTAAAGTAAGTACAGGGGAAGAAACCAACAAATAGATCAATTGATGAAAGATATATAACTATTTTAAGTGATCACATGTTACAAGTTCAAAACTCACAATGATCTAAGAGCATTAATTTTGTGATAAGAACTATTTGAAATGCTATGATTTTATTTAGAGTAACAAGGTAAAAATTGTTGAAGGCTTAATTTGATGAATGTTTAATAATATCTTGTAGGTATAAGGTTGACTAGTGTATGGGTCCATTATTGATTGAAATTGACATCATTATTTTTAACATTTCAACATGGCCACACATTATGTTTGTATTCCCGATGCCATCCATACTATCCATGATAGAAATTTGAGAGACTTGCATACTTGTGCTATTGAAGAATCTAATGCAAATGGATAGAGTGTAACCACATCATATTGGTGGAAGGCAACATCAGAGGATGGAGGATTTTCCATCATCTCAAGTTAGCTTCTCGCTTTGAGATGATGCTTTGCATGAGAAACATTTTTGGTTTCGGTTGTTTTGCTTTTCTTTGTTGGTGCCGACGAATTTAAAGAATGTATGTTTTGTGAAGATTTTATTTTTGGAGATAGGTTTGGGATTTGGTGTTGAGATTAATATCAATTATTGTCCAGTGAGCTTCAGAGTATATGATCAAGAATTATACCCTTTTATTGTCACTAGACAATGATAGAGATCTGTCGTATCTCTTAGGGATTGTTGTCAAATAATTCAAGACTCTATGATTTGAGAGTTTGGGACTAAAGAGCTCAAGAACATAGCTCAAAGCTATGTCTTTCCAAGGGTAGATGAGACAACATGATGGAGCCCTGCTTGGTTTAGCATTTATTCTTTAGGAGAAGATCTTCTATAAAATATGTATTCATATTATGTAATTAGCTATGTTGAGTATGTTAGCATTCAGGGGGGGTCCCTTGGTGCTATTCCAAGAATAATGTAATAAGGGGGGAATGTTGGCATAATAATTGTATTACATTGTTAATTGTCATGTTGCAGTTATAAATTTGTTGTACAAACTGCATCGACAGTTATGTGAACTACATTGGTATGAATTGCATCGTCCTTCTATAAATCTGTAGTGTGTTGCATGGACAACTATGCATTACACTAGTGTCTAGATTGTTTGGGCTCAAAAATGATGAGACTCTAGAATATCACAAGGATAACATAAAAGTGACAATAGATTGACAAAAAGACAAGATAGGAAACAAGGCCTAAGCACCATGGGAAAGAAAAGGCTAATGCAAGGGCTAAAATGATCCTACAAACAAACTAAGGGAATGGACACCAAAGTGAGTCTAAAATATAATGTAAAATTATAGGGGTGTACAATTTATGTCATTACATTTTGCCCCACACTAGTGGGCTTATGACACTATGCGAACATACATGCTATAGTAAAAAGGAAAATATTGATTTAAGTAAATAACATAACAAAATAAAAAAGGATAGTGTATAGGATGTAGAAAGATCTTCAAGCAGAGTGATGATTTCCCCAAGCTAAGAACTTGCAAGACAAATAAATTGACAATAACAACTTGTACAAGACAATAATGTTAGAACATTAACCTACAAAAGTCACAGTGTTAGAGCATCACAAACACACACACACACATGTACATAGAGGATAGAAACACACAGCAAGCAAAGAAATTTTTTGAGTTAGCATAGTGAAAGACACCTATTGTCTTCATTTCTAAACTTAACAATTTTTGAACTTTTCATGTCTATCAATCAATGTGTGTTGTCAACTCTAATCGTTGTCACAATACTCTTTGGATTCACATGCAAAGTTCCTCTATTACCTCAACTCAACCCAATTGAGAATACTGATATCACAATCATCAAGGTTTATCAGGAAAAGCTTTCAATTCTTTCATGACATCAAAATGTTTGTGATCATAGTTGTAAGTAGTAGAGATCATTTCCCCTCAAAGGGTGTAAGTGTTAGGTTCATTATTTTCTCTAATGAAGAACATGTGAAGTTAGCTACAAAAGTGGAAATTAATGCACACAGAGATATATCAGACATAGATGGATGATATTAAATCAAATAGACATTATTGTTATGATATCAAAATATTTTAGGGTAGAAGAAAACTTTTTATGGATGCTTCTAGTTGTTTGTGAACTACTCAAAGATTTCATCCCAACACTTTCACATGAAGAAAATGGTCAATTAGTATTCATTCGACATTATATATTAGTTCTATAACTAGCATCGACATCTGGCGTATTCAAGTAATGATCAATGATGATATTTAGATAAGTGTTGTAATCTTCAAATAAAGAAATATATTTGAAAGGAAGTTGGTACATTCACTTGGTTTCAAAACCCATATTAGAGTCTAGCATTGTATGTGATGATTGATAGAAGAGCTTTTAATCCAAACATGTAAGAGGACATTGATAGCTTAATTAAGTTTTTGAACCCATACCAATACCTGATGAGATTCTTAATGCTCATTATATACAAGGAGTTGGTGGATAAACTTATTTTTGAATCTATAATTTCACCATTGATAAAGAATAAGAAATCATGTTGGCAAAATAAGAATCATGGTGATATTATCTCTTATCAATGAGTTTTGATTTCAAATAAATGCAAGTTGGCATAATCATCTAACAAATGTATAAAGAAATGAGTCAATGAATATAACCATCTAAAGCATAGAAAAGAATAAAGGGATGCAATCTCTATTCATTAAATGCCACGAATCATAGAATTACTTCAACAAGTATGGAAGGTTTCAAAATTTCTGATTGAAGTTGATAAAGATAATTCAAATAAAATGTTGATGGATTTGCAAGTTTCCACAATGAATTGAAAAGCCAATGATCGAAGCTTTTTAAAGGAGATAAAATAAATGTTTTGGATGACTAATTTATAACTAATACATACTCAATGACTCATGAAGAGCATGAGTCATTGCTTTGGTTTTTTAAGCCTATTTAAATTGTCAACTGGTTGTGAATAGAAATCTAAACACTGATGATGCTCATTCAAAAGTAGCTCCCTACTGTTATCTGGTGTAGTGCTTGGTACTAAAACTATCGCTAATCCCTAACAAGGTTTTAAGAACCTCTTAAAACACTGATGAAAAGTCATTGATTATGTGAAGATATTATCATATACATTGAAGGTTACCAAACCTCCACCACTCTACACATCAGAAGGCCGCCTATATTTATGTAGGATACCTTACTGAAAGATGTTTTAAATACCATTTAACATTGATTTACGAAGAAGAAAGCATGATAAAAATAGGTTATGATCTCTCCATCGCAGGCGGATATAGATACATTTCTATCTAAATTCATAAGAGGAGTAAAAATTTGCAAGCCCATTACTCATTAGAATGCCACAGAGAAAGAATGCATTGGTAGTCAAAGATAATAGCAATGATTCTATAAGTTCTCATAGCCAATTGAAAGGCTGATAACCAAATGAAGCAAATGAAGAACTTGGGGCCAATAAGCACTTAGCATTCTCTTGCATAGCCTATGCCAAAAGAAGAGCTCCAAAACAGTGTATGAGAGAATCATTTCATAAATATTGAACTTTATAACTGTCCTTATTTTATTATACTACTTATATTTTTGAAGACTGTGAAAAGTGTTATATTATGGACTGAATTTGTTTTATTAGTACTCTATCTTATTGATAACAGTTGTTGTAATTCTATCATTTTTTATTAATAAAATTTTATTTCAATTAAAAATATTTATCTATATATTAAAACACTCTCATAAAATATAGATATGAAACTAAATTAAAAAGTATAAATATATAACCAAACCACATGGATATGCAATTTTCACCACGACGACACTTCAAAGTTAAGTGAAAAAAAAGAAGATGTTGCGGGAGTTTGTTTTGCTTTTGAGATAGAAAATAAAGGCAATTACAACGGCGTGATTGTGAATTATTGGAGATGACATCTTTCCTTTTTTTAATGCCAAGATGCCGCCGCGATGGACGTCTCACCTGTCGCTTTGAAAGAATTAATTGCAAATTTGCAAGGGGCACAATTCTTTGGATGGCCCCCACAATATTCTTTTTCTTCCTCTTATATTTACCTCGTTGGTGGGGGACAGCTGGTAACCCTTTGCATGTACTTACGTTTCTCTACAAATATTACTATTGTTGTATCCTTTCATCAAATCCAGCCCACTCTGCTTTAGGAAGTTTCATGCATTCTGCAATTCTAATCTTGCATTCATGGGTTGCTTCTTTTCATCTCCTCAGAAAATTGTAGCATATGAACAAGAAAGGGAAAGATCAATTGCATCTCCCCAAGAAATTGTAGAATATGAACAAGAAAGGGAAAGATCAATTGCATCTCCCCAAGAAATTGTAGAAGATCAACACCAACAGGAAAGATCAACTGCATCTCAAGAAATTGTAGAATATGAACAAGAAAGGGAAAGATCAACTGCATCTCCCCACGAAATTGTAGAATATCAACACCAACAGGAAAGATCAACTGCATCTCCTCAAGAAATTGTAGAATATGAAAAGAAAGGGAAAGATCAACTGAATCTCCCCAAGAAATTGTAGACTATCAACACCAACAGGAAAGATCAACTGCATCTCCTCAAGAAATTGTAGAATATGAACAAGAAAGGGAAAAATCAACTACATCTCCCCAAGAAATTGTAGAATATCAACACCAACAGGAAAGATCCAATGCATCTCCTAAACTATATGATGCATTCATCAGTCACCGAGGCCCTGACGTCAAAGACACCCTTGCTAAACAGGTGTATGAGAGTCTTAAGGCTAGAGGGTGCCGGGCTTTTCTAGACCGTGAAGAGATAGAAGGGGGAGATTCTATTCCTTTTGCCATAAGCAATGGCATACGCTCATCTGTTGTGCAAATAGCCATTTTTTCCAAAGGATATGCAGAGTCCTCTTGGTGTCTAAACGAGCTTGTTCTTATGTTAGAACAAACTCATGCCCTGTTCATTCCTATCTTCTACGATGTGGAACCTTGGGAGCTTCGTCACATCGAGAACGAGAAGTCTCGGTATGCTGTGGCATTTTCTGACTATTGAAGTAAAGGGAGGAACCTTGATAAGTTGGATGAATGGAAAAACGCCCTGGCAGCTCAGAGTTGAACCGGTCAAACAGCCTATAGTATTTTTCTATTTCATTCACAACAAAAAGTGTTAAATATAGGAAAACTTTTCATTGGCCAGAATTTACCATTAAATATTGAAGTGGATGACATTTAAGATCAGCCCGCAGATGCTGCAGACATATCTGATTATGAACTTCACCGTTATCAAGAGTAAGATTACTGCTACGTGCTTTGTATTGATTACGATTCATCATGTTTTCCTTTTTCCTCCGGTACATGACATTCATTTTACCTTGGTAGAATGAGTTTCTGAAGAGATTTTTGGTTTTAAATTTCAGCAGTTTGTGTGAAAAGATTGTGTCCCGTGTGCTGCAAGAAACGGATAAGAAGAGACCATTACATGTTGCGGAACATCCAGTTGGACTTGTTGAATTCGTCCAAGATTTTGAAAGTAGTTGTTCAGAGACAGTGAAGGACAAGGCCAAGATAGTAGGGATCTATGGACTTGGGGGCTCTGGTAAGACCACCTTGGCAAAAGAATTGCTTAACAGGAAGCGTTCAGGCTACCATGCATCATGTTTCCTTTCTGATGTCAGAGAATCGGATGCCAAAGGTGAATTGCACTGCTTGCAAAGCCAGCTCTTGAAAGATCTCTTCGGTGAAGAAGGAAAGTTTGGGAATATTGCTGAAGGAATAGGACAGCTGAAGCATCGTCTGGGAAGTGCAAGGCATTTCCATTTCCTTATTGTCCTAGATGATGTGAAAGTGTTATCAATCCACCTGAAGGCGAATGGATGATTACAGTTTTACTCATCCCTCATGATAAAAATGCTAGCCTAAGTCACGTCTCAATAAAGAAGGGGTTTAAGGCCACGGTGAATGAAGGGAAAGCTTTAACTGTATTGCAAACAATTGTTAACAGATTATACGGAGAAAGTATGGTAGCAGATGACGATGAAAGTGTGTTAGCAGATGACGAGGGAACAGATGAAAGTTTGGTATCAGATGAAGATTGGGAGTGGGACAGATGAAAGTTGGCGGCATATGACGTGGTAAAGCGAAAACGAAAGCAAATGTATTGAGAAGCGTGATTAACTTGGTTGTTTACTTTCAACATATGCTGTCGAACTCTTTGATTTCTAATATTTCATGTATGGAATTCTCTTCTTTTAAATTTTTAAAATTGACGGCAGTTTACACTTCTTTTGTGTCTTTAACCAAAATAACTTGTAAAATAAACTTGGTAGTTTAGGTTAATTTAAAAATATATATACAAGTAATCTATTAATTTAGGTTGATAATTAAATATAGTTGGCTATTGAAATATTTATTTAGATTGATTAATTAAATATAGTTTGGTATTCAAATATAGAATAATTAATGCAAGTTATTTTAGGAAAGTAAATAGGAGGATAAGGATGCTTAGATCTATAACTATTAAATATTCAAGTATTGATCTAGATGTTAAACATGATATGTTTTGAGATTTGAAATAGATTATCTCAAACTATCATTTGCCTCGGAATCAAAATATTTTACATTGACTATGTAGAATCAAGTTTGGGGGTCTGGTTCAAGTCTACAACTGTAGATCTATTGATACACCTATAGACTTGATCTAGTAATTGATAGAATTTTAGTATCAAAAGGTTTGAGGTATTTAAAAATACCTTAATTGAGTTGTCATTATAGCACAAGGGGACATGTTCTACTTGGTCGGCCTTACAAAACAAAGAGGAATGATCAAAGACAATACTTTCCAATCATAAAAATGCTCTTTAGAATGATCATGCAATTTTAGGGAGTCATCCTGATGAACCTTGAAGACCCGCATGACTTCACACTCCCATAATCTACTCAAAGATCCTTTTGGTGGGAATTCTACTAGAAGTAGGATATATTTATTTGACTACAATCTACCCACAAATTGGGTTGACGACACTTGCTCCACTTTCAAGTTAAAATGATTCAGAAGTCCCCTGCCTCTGCATTTTTTTAATGATCGGGTGCTCATAAGAGTATTCCTAGTCATTTGCCTTTAAGATCTTTGTGTGTTATCATCAAGTGTGTTGTCACACCGCATTTCTAAAATTAATGCATTTATTTTCATTATTTTGAAGAAGATAGCTTCACATTAAAAATCGAGCTATCTACATAATGTAGAAATAAAGTAGTAATAAAATTTGTAGGAAACTTAATGTACTTTATGGCTACTACCTTGTTAGAAGTTTATGTGATGGACTATTATGTCTTGATATTTAAAGACATGCATTTGAGCATTAGAACATATCCTTAAATGTCCAATTATTTAATTTATCATTCACATTTACAAGGACTAAGTTTAGGAACATTTAGAAATGGAGCACTAAAAGGAATGTTAAAAAATCTTCATCTGGATCACTTGCATGCTTGCTTGCTATCTGTTAATCAATGACCACAAAGCCAGACTAATCAAATAGGTTGAGCTAGAAGAATATGGCCATTGCAATCTGGTGATCACTCCAAATTATTTTTAAATACTGCTAGTCCTTGATAGATAACAAAGAATAGATAATCCAAGAAATTGTAGAGCAAAAGTTTCCATTGCATGAGACAAGGACTACACATTAGGGATGAAATCCATGAGACATTGAATTGATTCATAGCCATGAAATTGAATTGCAAGCACATGTTTGCAAAGAATTCTAGGGGAGAGGACCTAGTAGTTGAGCACCCTAACTTCACGCCTCTCAAAATCATATGTGGCAATTTTGAATCACTCCAAAAAATTTACAGTTGCTTATTTGGCAAGGTCTCTTCTTATAACTAAAGTTTCAGGGCCCCATCATCAAATATGATACCACATCAGCACACTTTTTGTTGAGGTGTCAAATAGTTTGCAAAAAAAACATCGACCAATAGTTGTGCATCAAGTCATGTTTTGTTGGTGTGCTGATGTGGCATCACATGATTGGTTGCTTTTTAAATCTAATGAGTACATTTTGTTCAATTATAAGTACTTATAGTAACACTAACAACCTTAAAGTTACAACTACTAGTGCTAAACTTTTAAAAATATTGAGCCTTGAATACACAAATACTATCACACCTATTGGAACATGCTCAACAATTGGGTCCTCTCCCCTAGACAATACAACTCAGCAGCACCTCAACAAGTTGATTCATGACACCTTCCACATCATCTTTGCATAATCAAATTTTAAACTAAATGTTACATTCAATTCATGTAATTTTCATAATTACTTACAAAGTATTTATAATTCAAATCCAAACTCTATTATCTTACTTAGATTGTTGGATGATTTTAAAAACCTCAAAATTGACATTGGACAAATTTGCAGAAACATTGAATTAGAGGCACCAAAAATATCCAACATGCATAAAATCCAAGTTTAGTGAGAGATTAGAGCACTCTACTTAAATATCATCCACTTCAATGGTCAAACAATCAATAGCAATTTTACATCTCATTCACAATAAAAATTGTTGAATATTTGTCCTACTTTTATTGGCCAAAATTAACCTTTGACTGTTGAAGTAGATGATATTTAAGAATAGCCAGATATTAGAGTGCCTACCCTCCAACATGCTCACCATCCAAATAATCTTAGACCAGAAGTTACGAGGTAAGATTCCATGCACGAGGGGAAAATTTTAATAGTGGTAGGCATAATTAGATATTTAGTCAATAGCATTGAACGTGATACCCATTATAAATCCATTTTTCTCCATAACTACTTGGCATTAGTGAATAGCATCTTCATGGTCATCATTCTGTATGTGGAATTGAACGTGATACCCATTGGTGGAAGGTATCATAAGCTTCATGATTAATTCATATGAACAATTCAAACTTTAAGACTTTCATTTTTATTTGGGTACTTACTATGAAATAGGCTGTTGAACAAACATATGATTATATCCACCTAAAATTGGGTCATGTCGAATTAAGTAAATATTTTAATATTTATTTTAATTCTTATTCTTCTATCAATTAAATAAATATTCTAGATTTATTTAATTGGTTCCTTATCCCATAATTAAATAAAAATCAATTTATTTAATTGAGTACCATAATTCTTCTAATGTCTCATATAATTAAATAATTCCACATTATTTAATTAATCTTAAATTCCTCTATTCCAAAGTCCTAATTTCATAAATCCACCTCACCTTTCCACCTCACCTTTCCGCCTCACCATGTTGCACACATAATTAAATATTTTAATATTTAATTAGCTAAATACTCCCTCACTCACATGTCCTATTTATCCTCTAGTCAAATTAGTTAACTCATCAATCAAATCAGTTAACTAATTAGTCATTTGAGTTCACTAATCAATCAATTTAGTCAACTCCCCAATCAATTCACTTAAGTGATTAGTCCATTCAATTAACTCCCCAATCTATTCTGTTAACTCCCCTGATGCATGAAGAAGGCTTGGACACTTGTCTTCTTTTGATTTGCGCACATTCCCTCAAACTTTCTCAACCATACACATCTCAAGAAATTCCTCCAATTATGGATCTGTTGACACTTGGATTTGGTCTTCCCTCAGCCTATATAAATAAGGTCCTCATACCCATTTCAAAATCTAAGCTTTAGCAATCTTACTCTGCAGGAATCATACCAGCGTGCCTTTGGCAAAGTTATCTCCATTTGCATTTACACAACCTCATCATCATAATCATCATCCAATCATGTCTCCATCAATCCATTTCCATTAGTATTGCATAGTAGCTTGTCTCCATTGCATTACCCACCTACAGTCGTTCTACTCTTGTCATCTTCAAACAACAAGGAAGTGCGCACTTCTGAGAGCTCCATTATCATCAAGATCGAGAGGAGATGGGTGAACAATGGAAGAATAGAGAGAGGTAAAATAGTCTTCAAAGGTATATTCTTTGTCTACTTGTGTTTACATCAAATTTCATTTAGTTATTGGATACTAGTTAGTTATTGCTATTGTTCACATTTTTTCTATAACAACGATCACTGCTGCAAAGTAATTAAAATTTAGACGTTGCACATGGACTTTCATTTTCATTTGGGTACTTACTAAAGAGTCTTCTGCCAAATCAAATTTTGTAAAGAAATATTGAACAATCAATAATCTACTCCTGGAAAGAGGACTCGTACATCATCAGTGTTCACATCACAGTTTATGTGTACCTCAAGATGCATGTGACTTGTCTGTAACTTGTATTTTTCCCGATCTTGCAATGTTATAAGTCATCATGAATGTTCAAATCATAGTCTAATCTATGTAAAGCTTTCTCCTATCAAATATTGAGGTCAGCACAAATAGCGTTAGGGGAGAGGACCCAATTGTCGAGCATGTTCCAATAGCTGTGATAGTATTTGTGTATTTAGGATTAATATTTCTAAAATTTTAGCATTAGGTAGTAGTTGTGACTTTAAGGTTGTTAGTGTTGACTATAAGTATTTATAATTAAATGAAATGTGGTCTTTAGATCTAAAAAGCAATCTTGATCATGTGATGCCACATTAGAGCACCAACAAAGCATGACTCAATGCACATCTATTGGTCCACCCTTTTTTTGGGAAACTATTGGACACTTCATCAAAAAGCATGCTGATGCGGCATCATATTTGATGACGTGGCCTTGAAACCTTAGTTATAAGCAAGGGCCTTGACAAATAAACTACTGTAAAAACCTTGGAGTGATAAGAAATTGCCAAGTATGATTTTGAGAGGCATGAAATAATGGTGCTCAACTATTGGGTCCTCTCCCCTACACCATCCAAATTAGACAAACCAAAAATGATAAAAAGTGAACTGCACTAGAGCTACACCATGGAAATTGGGTGGAAATTCTGAATAGCCTCCAAAGAAGGCCAAAAGCTTTGACGAAGGCCAAAGAGTATGAAAAATGAAATAAATTGGGACAACTTTGATACAGGGAATTGAAAACTACATGTAGATCATTTAGTTTGCAATGCTGCAATCTTGATTTTGGTTTAAAAGGATTTTTGTAAAGTTATTTATTTATTCAAAAGATATCGTAGAGGTAAAAAGTGAATATTTAGCAATATTCTTTCTATTAGTTTTGGATTCATTTTGAAGTTTGTTTCTAATTTATTTATTTAGTGAATGTTTAATTTGTATATTTTATGAGTAATATTTTTATTAAGTTTAAGTTTTTGTTTCTTCGTGGTTGAGACTTGAGAGTTTTTTATATCTGTTGTATTAGTCATTTAGTTTCAAATACATATAAAAGGTATACAATAAAAAAGTAGTTGATTGACATACACAACCTAGAACATCACACATCCTCAAAATAAATTATAAAAGTAATCACAAAACCAAGTAAACACTAAGCACATGCAACAATATTAGGAAAAAGGAGGTGGAGGATCATCTCATCACTACATGATTCATTGAGAGGGCTTGTATCGTACATGATAGGGCATCTCCCACCCATCTTGAGCATATTGAAGTGCCAAGGGAACCCAAGCCCTTACCTATGTGACAAAGGCATAACCATAGTGTCAATGCCACAATAACAACCCCGATGGTCTTCTCATATAGAGAAGTGGACCATCCCCACTATTGTGCAAGAGGTAGAGAAGAAATTTTGAATATGAGAGTATCTCCATCTACGTGGAGTAGAAAAAGGGTTGGTCTAAACATTACCATCTAGTTGAGAAAATCTTGCATATGATGAAATTCAAGAGCAACCTTCTCAACCTAAGTTTGAATCCATATGGACATAAAGGAAATTGTAAACATCAAAAGGCAAGAGGATCACTCTAGTATAGATTTTATCCATAGGTTTGTTGTTGCAATTTCCAAAGTCCTAATTAATTTCAAACTTGATATACCTATATGCATTGATATGTTCTTTAAAGCCTATGAGGTTGGTTTGAGTTTAGTGTAGAAGGAATTGAAGCTTACAAGTCTGTAGCAAGCCAACAAATGACTTCATTCCCTTGAAAGAATGAGGGATGACTACATAATGAAGATTTTCTCAAGTCTAGGTGTTGTTAGCAATGAGCTAGTTTTTGTGGGCAATAATAAGATGGATGCAATATATGGCAATATGGCTTATGATGATGAGAATGATGATGCATACCATAGTGAAGTTACGACAACATCAGATCATGCAAGGAATGAACTTGAGAGGGAAGATAATTATGATGCAACATCATATGATAATTGTGGAAATGATGAAGATAGTGTATGCACTTGCCTTTAGTTGGATGAGTCGCTTTCTAGAGATGATAGTATTGATATGGAAGTTGACACTCAACTTGAAGTTGAGTTATGTAGCCTTGAACTTTGTGATATCCATGTGGAAAAAGAGGAGTGTTGTTAGCGTAATACATTGGTATTATATTGTTAACTACCAGTTATGGGTAGTTCTGTTATATATATATATATATCTGCATTTGATATCGAATCAATAAAGAATACTGCCCCTTCATTTGGTATCAGAGCATCTATCCAATCTTGTGCAATGTGAGGTTTTCAATTTACAAATCTTGTTGCGGATCGAGTTTTGCTATGGAGAAATTAAGGTTTGAGAGAGAAAAATATACTTGTCTTCTCTCCACTGATCTATGCGTTGCAACGAAATCTGTATGAGAGGAGTTCAAGATGGATGTGAGTACATAAGAACATATATTTTGCTGATCTTAGTTATTTGAAGCACAGAGAAGTTCAAGTCGTTGTTTGGTATATGTTTGATGTTGTTTTAGAGTATTTCATTAGATGTTTTTGTATTGGCTCTAGTGAAGCATTAATAATCCTATCCTGTGAAGATCAAAGGAGATAATGACTGTATTTTCAATAGAAAATACTACCTAACCAGTTGCTAATTCCATTCCTCTAGCCTAGCAAGGTGTGTCAGAGAAAAACATAGATGATCTAATCTAAAAGCTTTCTGCATTGATAAAGGTATCTAGATTCATTTCCAAGCGTCTATTATTTCTATTTTGGTAAAGGCGTCCATATGCATTTTGAGGCATATAGAAATGTTTCAAATTAATTGATGCATCTAGCATGAGTGAAAGATGAATACGTGAGAAGTTTGTGTAAGGCATTTCACTCTTTTTTGAACTGCTGCATCCAAGTTTATGCATTGAAGGTGCTGAGGCATTTTAAATTCTGTAGAGAATCCATTTAAATGTTAAAGGAGAGAAAATGGTTTGAGTCATCCCCTCAAAGGTTGCTTGTTACGTCTAATTTTTGTCAAGCCGTTGAAAAGTGTTGAAGGCCATTTAAATTTGTGGTGCTTTATTCTAAACTTGCATCCAAATCACTTGTTGTGCAAAGTATAGAGGAGAAGTTGTTTTGTGAAGGCATTTAAATGTGAAGGTGTTTTTCCAAAGCGTTGGAAGAGCCCACTTTGTTGGCTGAAAATCTCCTGCCGGAAAATCTCAGATTGTGAATCAAGATTGTAGAGGTTGAATCGTGGAAGAAGCATGGAAATAGAAAGTAACCATGCAAGAATAATCCATTTGAAATGAGACGTGAGATTCATGGAACCATGAAAAGTTAATAATTCATCAAAATTTTGTTGGTAAACAAATTTGTTGCTTTAAAATAATCTTCTTGAGTAACTCCGTTCGCCATAATCTTCTTGAGTAACTCCATTCGCCCTTGGATTAGCAACAACCTGCTCACAACAGTTCAAGAATCACAGGTCTATGTTGATTCCTCTCTTCTTTTAAGAGGGACAGCTCCCTCGTATGATAGGGGTATTTGGATTTTCTAGAATTATAAGAACAAAAACAAAGAAATAACAAACACTAATGATGAAATAAGAGTTAAACTTATGAATTTAAGTTCCATGCATCCAAGTAGAGATACCAGAACTTGATGTGAAATATCTTTCTCACAATGCAACTTTGAAAGGAATGCACATGATCATTATTGATGAAACATACGAATACCAATAACAATACATAAAATCGAGTTGAACACACATTCAAATGTTTCTTTATTGCTTTCAAACTTGAAGAACACTATTCGAGTCTTTCATACACTGTCATGTGAAAAAGTGGAACCCCCTTTGATTGAATTACAATGTTGCATATATAGGTGAGGTTAGTAACCACTTAAGGTAACTACCTTAACCACTTTTGGTAACTACTTGGTATAACTACCTTCATAAGTGCACTAACTTTGAATAACTAAATTTCTCTTGTAAAGATAGTCACTTAGAGTAACTACCTAACTTAGGCACTTAAAATAACTACTTTGTAAGAAAGCGTTAGGATGAACCTAACTTTACAATTAAAGATAGAAAACTAGACTCGAATAGGAGAAACTCAATCATGAAAATTATTTACAAAACAAGCCAAAATCATGACTTGAGCCACACACAAACACATAAAAAATGGGAACTATACAATATGCAATAACTGCATTTATTCTTTGCTTGCCGATGGTGTCGTTGACGGAGCTGTTGATTCTAGAAACTGATCTTGTCGATTGGATTCTTTTTCTTTGAACATTCTAAAAAGTTTGATAGATGGAGTAACAGATTTTCCCTTAGGAATTTGGATGTTAGCTATCCTCATCTTCTAAGTCTTCAGGCTCCTGTAGATGTTGCTCAACTCTGACAGCATACTCGATATTTGGGAAACATAAATCTTCAAAGAAGTATAGATATCAATCAATTTGTCCATTGCATTATCAGTGAAGACTTCTTTGTTGAAAAGTTGTTGATCAACCATGTTCTAAAAATTATCTTGGAGTACTTACGAATCTCCCATCAATGATGCACTCGGGAGGATGGCAGTGAGCTGATCCTAGAGTTTTACACATACTTGATCACAAGCAAGTATAAGTTTTTCTTGCTCTATTGAAACTTGGTCAATGATTACCAATTTCCAACTTATGCTTTCCACCCAAATTTCTAAGTAGTTTTCCTCTTTACTAGGTAGGATCTTCTCTGCTACAAGGATGTTGACATCAATCTTCATCATCTTCACAAAATCCTTCATGATATCCTTCCAATCTGCTTCTTCTTTCCTGACACTTTTCAAGTCTTTTTCAATGGCCTCCTTTTTGATTAAGGCCTCATCATGAACAACTTTTGTCTTAACAAAAACATCAAATGCAATGGACTTGACTTTGTTCACCCAACTCTCAGTGGCTTTCCCATAAACTTGATATTTTTGGAGGTTATCAATAGTACTTCTTTCAATCTCTCCTTCTTGGCCCAAGGTGATTGATTGGTGATCAACATTGAGTGGCATGGTAGAAGTGTCAACTATGGACTTTAAGTAGGAAGACAAATTCTGCACTTGTTGCTTTAGCTGATTCTTTGACTGCTTCTCCTTTTCAGTCCTTTCCACTAGCTTTGTGGCTACCACATTGAAGTTTTGTATGTCAGCCTTATGAGTGGATGGACCCATATCGATCCTTTTCATAACAAAATCTATAGGAGTAGCTTCATTTATATTTTTCTCAGAGATGAGCTGAGCTATCTCAAGGCACATGTTTCCTGAATTAGAGTCAGTTTTTATTCTCGAAGCCACCTTGATCTTCTTTAGCTTCTTGGATCTCCTGAAGAGATCAGAAACTATACTAAATTCAGGAATCACCAGTTCTTCTACCTTCCTTTTCTTCAATAGGCTTTGTTCTAACCATGGTAGTGAAATATCTTCTGATAGCTCATGTGCATTGCCTAATTGGAGATCTTGTTTTTCAGTTATTGGTGAGGCTGCTTTCTCTTCAACTTTTTCTATTTGATAAATTGGATCCTTCGAGGAAGGACACTCCATAATTGAAGTAGAATGTGGTACTTCAAGGAGAGGAGATTCAATGAGTATGGAAGAAGATGTCGTCGGTATGGCTTCATCAAATCCTGGATCAAATAGGACTTCTTCTTGTTCCTCTTCTTCTCTTGAAGTAGAACCTATTTTTTTTTCCCTCAACCTTGGTTTCTTCTTCTTCTACCTAGGTTCATCTCCACATGTTTTGGAGATTGCTTCTCCTCGGAAGGTCTTCATCTCCACCACTTCCCTGGGTTCTCTAATGAGAAAGAACATCAATAACTGGTATGTGAGAAGGGACTAATGAAGTGGAACTGTCCTGGTGATCACTTCTTCCTTTTGATGTCTCTTTCCTATTTCTCGTTTTTGTAGTAGTCATCTGAGCTATCTTCTTCCTAATCCAAGCTTCTGACTTCTTGATCACAAAACTAGTTCTTTCTCTGACATCTCTAACCTTTGGATCTGCCCAATTAATAGTAGGAAGAGGTTAAGCCTGGATTTCTTCAAAATAGAAGGTATCAACTAGATCCGATTCATCATCTTCAATGCCTTCAACAACCCATTCTAACTTGAAATCTCAAATCTGCTTCAAGGTAAACCTAGTCCAGTCTCTTTTTCTGACTTCAAATTCATCTTCATAGTCTTCCCAAAAGTCTTCAAGATTGGGGAAATGAAGACAGCCAGGACCAAGCTACAGATTGTTCTTGACATGATCTTTCCTATCAAAGGGGAATCTCATCTAATATGTATACAGGTTGATCATGGCTAGGGCCTTCTCCACATTTTTAGCTCTCGAGATAGATTCACATTTGTAGTGACCAAAGCAAATAGGGAATGCCACTCCCTTGTTCTTCCTGTCTTGACATTTTTTTTGAACTGATACTAGCTATCTGCAAAGCTCGACCAAAACAAGCTTGTCATCCACATACCTTGGCAGTTTAGAAGGGTAACCATCAAATCCTCCTACTCGAAGGTAGGTGTATCTTGGAAACTAAATGAATTAACTACCATACTTCTTTATCAATAGTGCCACTTCTTTCAATATTATGATAGCTGTATTTCTTTGAAGTAGCCTTACTGCTAGCATCGTAAAGGCATCATTCACTTGTCTGAAATACATAAAACTTTCCTCTAACTGTAGCTGTTTGTAGAAGTCATAAACTTGTGTCTCTTGATTCAGAACACCAGTGGTACTTAAACCTAGCTATGATCTCAAATTAGCAATTGAATATACCAAGTAGGATGATATGTGGAAGTGTTGGCTTGTCTTGAAGTGAACCAACTGATCATGTATGCAATCACTGATAAGATGGCCCCAATCAATGAACTATTTCCCAGCTGATATGATCATGATGAAAAGATACATCCACATCTCAAACTCAGTTGAGTCTGGGCTACCTGTCAATCTGTGGAGTAGGGCAATCAAATAGAAGATCTGTTTATGAAAAGAGAGTGATGAAGTGTCTTGGCAAGCTGCAATTGCCCACCTCTTGGTTTCACCATCCATTCTTTAGCCAAGTTGTTTAAACATTTGCTTTTGTTGTCACTGAAATATTTGTAGGCTTTTTGTTTATCAACACGAATGAATTTCTCTTTGTATGGCAGTTAGAGGATGATGGTGATAGAAATCCCATCGAGCTTGGCCATTAGGTGCCCGTCAATAGTTCTGATCTCTCTAGCTTTAGGATTGTATCTCCTCACACATTCTATCACCAACTTCGGGCACTGGACTTCTATAGGAAAGCATGATTCATTCACTAGGCCACTTTCTACTATTCTTCAGGACAACTTTGACAGATTTCCTTCCAACAATGACTTCCTAATTTTTTGCAGATCAATATGGCCCATTTTAGTGTCGAATACCTCCCGCAGCGTGGTGTCAATCATCGGAGCATATTCATAGTCTTGAGATTTATACTTCATGATGTTACTCTTCCAACTTTACACTGTCTTTATTGAGATAATCACAAAACTCATATACTTATTGTAACTTCTTAAATTGGCATGCGTAGGGATGGTGTAGGTAAATAGTTGTAGAACTTGGCTTTATAGCTGTTAGTTTCTTTTGCTAGAAAGACTGAAAAGCCTTTACAATGAATATCCTGCAACCTTTGTATTCCATAAGACCACATTACTTTGATGCATCCTTTAAAACAGTTTCAACACCTTATCTGGGTTTCCACAATTTGCATATAAGTCTACTTGAGTGTTTTCAACTATAATATCTGGCAAATCTTTCATTCCAAAGCTCTCATTTTGACACAGGTTATGGTCTAGGTTCACTACAACCAGCTATATTTACTTGGGAGTTTATGAAGTCTTTTCAACAAAACCATTTTACAAATTCCTGTAATCATTGCGCTCCATGAGATGACATTTCTGAGGGGTTTTTGTCAAATGGCTTGCACACCTTGTCTATGCTTCCACATTTTTCATATAGTATTACCATGGCAGCTTCAACTACAATCACATTTGCTTGAAGGTTTCTGAAGCTTGTTTCAATGCACCTATTTTGTGTATATTGCACTCAATGCAGGTTATGAGGTCGTATTTCTTTGAAGCACATTGTCAAATAGTTCTAGTGCATCATCTATGCTTCCAAGTTTTGCATGCATGACAACCAGAGATTGGAAACTATAAATTTTGACAAAAACCCTTTACATTCATGTGTTTCTACAATGCAGTTAGGGGAAGATGCTAGCAGAGGTCATCAAATTTGATTTTACATTTGCCATCTACATTTCCTTCAAAGTTTCTAAAGCCTTTTCAACATGTCCATTCTGTGCATGTCTTGCAACCATTTGTATTCCATGAGATCACTTCTTAAAAGAGTGTTATAAAGAATGTATTTGTGTGTAGTAGGCAGAGCATGCAATGCTTTCTTCAATTTGATTTCTCTATGATATTGTGAGATTGAAGTGAGTGATGGCTGGAGATGAAGTTTAAAACTATGGAAAATAATGGTTGTCGTGGTTGATTTCATTTGTGCATCATGCATACATATTTATGCAGACGATTATAACTACCATATTCACTCTTGCATGCCACAATCAAGACTTCGAGTTTAGTATTCTTTGAAATAGCAACCTACTAACACCTCTTCTTGATGATTCATTTGCCAGCAAAAGTTGTTTGACGTAAAAAATGATGAATTGTATGGGACATGAAGATGATAGGAGGCAGTAACCGTTTTATGGAGATTTCTTCTTTCATCGGCATTTTTGAAAACTTCAACAAGTTAGTAAGAGATTTGAAATAGTTCTAAAACTTATCAAAATTTCTAGCATAGTGCCTTTTGGGTACCAGAATAGGTTTCGAAACCTTATAAATGTGCCACCGTCGGTGTATATCCGGAGTTAGATGCACTTTCAAAAGTTGTTCATTGGAAATTTACCACTGTTTTGAAAGTGATTAAATGGGCCAATGAAAACGAGGCCAACAACTGGCTCTAACTAGGGACAAAGACTATAAAGGACGTAGGATGAACCCAATATCTTAACCGGCAAAGATTAGTGCATGATATATTGGGCAATAGAGTCAATGAAAGAGAGGGGATACTGGAACAACTCAAAAGTGCATGGACAAGCCAAAAATGAAACAAGGAGAGGAACAAAACAACAAGAAATGAAACACTCCTAAAAATTCCTAATTAACCTATATACAGAGACAGAAAACAATCTGTCTCACTGATTAAGAAGCTTTAGATGTTGCCCATTGTAGGGAAGGGGCAACGGTGTTCCACTCATGTATGCGAGATAGAAAGAATTCTCTCCACATGCTTCTCTGATTTGGAACGGTCCTCTCTAGAGAGTCAAATTTACCATGAAGACCCTTCGGCTCCTTTCTCTTATCCGACAGTAATACAAGGTCACCAATATTGAATGGTCTTACTTTGGCCTTTTTGTCAAATAGTTCTTTCACCCGTGTTTGATGTTCCTTGATCCTATCAACAACTTCATCTCTTTGCTCTTCTAACTTAGTGAGATAAGCGATCCTCTTCTCTAGTGTGTCTCTGAACTCTTGGTTCTCAAGTATATCTTGTAGTTTTAGTGCGGATAGCTCCAAGGGTATTGGAAATTTGGCTTCTATACCAAAAAGTATCTCAAATGGTGACAATCCAGTGGCTCTCTTCTTGGTCGTGCGATCAGCCCATAATGCTTCATACAAATGTTTATGCCAAGTCCTTTGATTTTCATCCACTAATTTTTGGAGAATGGTGATAATATTTTTATTACTAGCCTTAGCTTGACCGTTCTCTTGAGGATAGTAATTTGACACATGAGAAAGGATGATCCCATATTTATAGCAAAAAGAGGATATCTCATGAGAAGAGAAGTTAGTGGCATTGTCGGTGACAATCTTATTGGGTACCCCAAATCTCACTAGAATGTTCTGTTTGATAAAACCGTAGACCACTCTGGAGGTGGTTTTATTTATTGGGATGGCCTCAATCCATTTAGTAAAATAGTCTGTTGCCGCAAGAATATGAGTGTGGCTTGCGCTAGAGTGCGGATTGATAGGACCTATAAAATCAAGGCCCCATTGCTAGAATGGTTCTTCAATGACCACTGGTTTAAGTGGCATAGCTGCAAGTTGTACTTTCCCTTTAAACTGTTGACATGACTCACATTTCTTGACCCATTCATCTACGTCACAGAACATGCTAGGCCAGTAATAGAAATTCCTCATAATTTTAAATGTGATAACTGAAGAGGAGAAATGTCCCCTACATGCTTCATTATGGAAACTCTAGAGTAACTCCTTTTGTTGCTCTCTATCTACACATTGCAAGAATGTACCATCAATCCCTTTCTTATAGAGAAAATTACTCCAAATAATATATTTTGCAGCTTTTAACTTGATAGTTCTTTTCTCTTTTGGAGTTAGATGAGCCGAGCATTTTCCATATGTAAGAAAGTATGCTATATTCGAGAACCATTCTTCTGTCAATCCTACAAACAACACTTGAGGAAGCTCGACATTCTTTTCTGGAGATTCTTCAACTGTGCAATTTTCAGCTATGAGCTTACATAAGCCTCTCCCTCGTACCAATTTGGTTGGCTTAATATCAATATCATATTCTTGAACTTTGGCAATCCAAGAAGCCCTTTTATTGACACCTATTTCTTGCTGGGTAAGAATGGTTTTAATTGAAGTGTCTGATACGAAAACCTTGGAATGTGAATTGAGAATATAAAACCTAAAATGTTTTATTGCCTTAACCACTGCATAAGCATGCTTCTCTACTAGAGAATAATTTAGTTCGTGCTTTTTCAGAGGAACACTCATAAATGCAATAGGTGCTTCTATATGATCATCATTTTGTTGTGTCAAGATAGCAGATAAAGTATGTTCCGAAGCATAACAATATATAATGAAGTCTTTGGAAAAATCAGGATGAACTAAAACTGGAGCATTTGTAATTGCAGTTTTAATATCTTGGAATGCCCTTTTGCCTTGTTCAATCCATTTGAAGAGCACTTTATCTCTCATCATGTCTACAATGTGGTGAGTTAATTCAGAGAAATCTGGTATGAATCTCCTCAAGAAATTGATCTGGCCAAAGAAGGACCTCACTCCAGGTTTGCTTGATAGTAATGGCAACTTCTTGATGGCTTCAACTCATTTAGGATCAATTTGAATCTCATCTTTAGATACAATGTGCCCTAGCAGTTTTCCTTCAGTAACCCTGAAAATGGACTTCTTGGGGTTTAGAGAGATTCCTTGCTCGTGGCAACGCTATAAGACCATCTCCAATTGTTGAATATGGTCTTCTCTTTTTCTTGAAAAGATAGTGAGATTGTCCAAGTACACTACAATAATCTTATTTTTCATGTCACCAAAGGAGAAGTCCATTGCACGTTGGAATGTTGCACCAGCATCGATCAATCCAAATGGCATTTGATTATAAGCCAGAGTTCCCCAAGGCATTGTAAAAGTAGTTTTATGTTGATCCTCTGGGGCAACTTGTATCTGATTATACCCAGAAAACCCATCAAGCAATGACATCATCTCTGACCTAGCAACAGTTTACAAAACATGGTCCATCACAGGTCGAGGGTAGTTGTCTTTCAAAGACACTTGGTTAAGATTGCAAAAATCGACACAAATCCTTATTTCGCCATTCTTTTTCCTCACAGGCACTATGTTTGCTACCCAAGTTGAATGATGAATGGGATATATAATTCTAGCCTTTAACATCTTATCAATCTCTACAAAGATAGAACCAACAACTTTAGGGTTGAATTACCTCTACTTTTGCCTAAAAGGAGTAGGTCCAGGCTTAAGAGTGATATAATGCTGAAATTTCCCATTCATAAAATTCTTCAAGTCATCATAGCACCATGCAAACACATCTTTATACTTGGTTAACAAGGTGATGAGCTTCTTTCTTTCATCTGGCAAACATGCTTTATCGATGCAAACAATTTTAGGATTATCTTCAGTTCCTATGTTCACCTTATCATACTGTGAAAGATTGGGATTGTTCTCTTGAGATTTATTCTTCAAATAATGATCGTGTTTATCAAATAGGCTCTCTAGAGTAATCAACCCTCTTGGGATAGTATTCCCTTTTAACTGCAATACTTCATCTTCCACAGAAGTCTCACTTCCTTCAAATAACAAATTGACAAAAGTACTGGCCTTTTCCAGAAAGGACATGATCTATTTGTCATCATCAAAAACCTGCCAATGTTTATCATTATCGGGCATGCTTGGTCGATACACCAATTCAATCTTATATTGGTCTTTACTGAACTTCGGATGTGGAAGTAATAGAGCTGTAGAAACGACAAGGTAGTCAGCTTTAGAATTGAGAGCTCGAGGAATAGCTTCTATGGAAAAAGCATCAAAGAACTCAATTTGATCCCATACTAAGTTTCGGTATTTTCTCAACTTGTCGTTCTTTGTTTGAAACTGATTTCTTACTTGCTTGACGACTAATTCTACATCTCTGAGTACTCTCAACATTTTGATTCCTTTTTTTTTGGCAGTCTCGAGGCCTAAAATGAGCACCTCATATTCTGTTGTATTATTAATGTTGTCAAAAACTAATTTGAAAGCTATAGGAAACTTTTCCCCTACAGGTGAAATAAGAATAATTCCGGCCCCTGAGCTGGAAGAAGAATAACTACGATCAAATTCCATAGTCCAAAGGCTAGAAGACATGTCAGGAGAGATAACTTCAGGGGCTACTTCTTTTTCCTGCATGAGCATATATGTGCCTGGTCCCGTTTCTTCATATAGTATCTCTACCCTTGGGTCATTTGATTTTAGGACTATATACTTTGCTTTGGGTTCTGGATTCAGCCTAACTTTCTTCCCATTGATTGGGATCAAGGCGTGGGACCAATCTAGCTGTATTTCTCCACCTAGATTTTTACAAAAACTTCTACGAAGTAGCATGCCATAACTTGTGGGAATGTCAGCAACTAAGATAGTGAGCTTTAGTTTCTTTTCCAGGAAAGTGGCTAAAGTAACTTGCGCGTCTTTAAGCTGACCAACTAATGGGACTAATTTGGACTCCATCGAGTAGACTTTGCCTGAGGGTTTATTTAATGACAAGCGGAGTGCATGAGCAACCTTAGCGGGCATAACATTGTCGGAAGCACCAGAATCTATTATGCAATTGCTTAGTTTACAGCTAGCTATATATAAAGAGACATAGAATGGGTCGAGCTTATCTGGGAGAATAATATTTACCAGTGGGGCATCATTTTGTGGAGATTCACTGAAGAGATCATCATGTGAAAGTTCTTCATGCAGTGAGTCATTTGACTGTTGATGTACTGAAGAAGGATTAGGTTTTCCTTTAACAATATGCAACAATCTCTCCAACTGATGAGGATTCGACATTAAGTAATCAAGTTGCAAAATTTGCACCTTTGTTTTCTTGCAATGTTCTATGAAATCAAATGCATCATCAGGCAAGGGAGATGAACCACCAAGAGAGGGACTTTGTGTATCTATAATTTTGTTGAATTTAGCCACAAACTCTCTCATCTGCTCATGCACCTCTTTCTTCATTAAGGATAATTGTGCTACTAAGGTGTGTTCATTATCAACAGTTTTAAACCTATCCTCAAAATGTTGTCTCATAGTAGCCCAATCTCTAAGTACCATTGGGTAAATGGTAGAACCATTCTAATGCAGCATTAGTGGGGGTTCAACAAACAACATGATAGATACATCTTGACATTGTACTCCTAAGATGAAAAAAGCTGCAAAGAAAGCATTGATATGCTCATCCGGGGTTACCTTCCCATCTCTTCTTAACTTAGGTATAATTTTGCTAGAACCTCTAGGTAACTCATGCAAATTAGTTCCTAATCTCAAAGGACCTATGGAGGCTCCCCATGGTATAGGAGGTAGTTGGGCCATATTAACAAGATTATGCAAAGGGAAGTTAACTTGTAATGACAGGTCAATACTGTCAAGAGTGAGGACTTGACAAGAGGAACTTGCTGACTCTCTTCAAGGAGGAGGTGACGACTATCTACTTATAGATTTGACTCTTTGGGTAGGGGGAAAAGGTGCAAAATTTGAAGACTAAAGGAAATCAAAGTCAAAATCTAAGATACCCTTCTCCGTATCACCTCTAGTGTATCTTTTCGAAGCCATTTTTCATATATATATATATTATATATATAATCAAAAAGTAGTCTCCAAAACACTTACTAGTGGTTACGAGGATGAGCTTGTTGGTCATGCACTAGGTTCCTTGGTCTATTAACTGGGTTTCTCTATCTATTATCAGGGACAACTTGGATTCAAAGGGGCCTTTCTCTCGTAAGCACAGGAACTACACCTTCCACAAAGACAACTTCTTCGGCTTCACCGAAACGCCTCACATTCTCTCTTATAATATCTCCAAGTTCTTCTTCTTCTTCCTCAAGCACTTCATTAACTTAGTGATACTGTTGATTAGTTCTCCTAGTCTGCCAGGCTACAACTTGTAGACCAGTTATAATGTCCTCTTGGTCACTAGTGAGCCAATCTATGTTGGGTTGCAGAATAGGTGCATGTCTTCCATGAAGAACCATAAAGATCAATGATAAAACAACTCACAGTGTATATATAATTATTTTCATTGAGTCCCCAGTAGAGTTGCCAAAAATCTGTTGGTTTATAGATTTGCCGCCTAACTCTAAATTCTCATGCCCATACAAGTGGTAATTGTTCCAATAGTTGAACCAATTATAATGTATTTAACAATGATTCTCTGCTTATTTAACAAGGCACAACTAGCTTCTAATGATTTGTGAAGAATGAAAACTTGATATGCTTTTAACCAAAAAGAAGAAAAAAAGGCGTTGCTTTTAACCAAAAAGCACAAAGGAAATGAATTAAAAATTAACTGAATCAAAAGTAAAGTACAAAGACTTCAATAACTATATATTCAACCAATATGATAGAGCAATACATCAACTTTCATACAATCACCACTGATACAATTCACTGAAAGATAAATATTCACAACAATGAGCAATGAGTATAATCATTCAACCACTTCAATATAGAATCAATAACTAGTATCTGACAATATATTCAACATAGGAAGAATAAACATTCAGACAACCATAACACAATGTCTATGATCACTGAACTTTAGTTTGGCAATACATCTGCTGGCTGAGTAGTAATCTTCAAAATAGACTAAATAAAAAGAGTCAAGGAACTTACTTGCACTTGCAGTTTGGCATTTTCTTGCTATTCCTTTTTTATTCTTTTTGACAGATTGCTGACTAAGAACTTCACATGATAGATTTCTCCCTCTATAGTGGAGGCTTCCATGTCCACTCTCCTTAAATTGAAATCTACCTCAGTCACCTCATCTTTATTTTTATCACCTACAGGGTCGGCAATCTCTAGAACATGGTCCCATGTAGTAGGGTTTGCCACCATTCTTGACATTCTCTTCACCTTCTTAGCCTTAGGTTTTTCCTAAAGGAGCTTAGCCATAGTGTTGACACTGGTGTCCACCATACGAGTGTATCATTTCTTTTTCTCTACTACTTTCCTCAACCAAGCAGGAGAGGAAGCAGAGGCACTTATGTTATCAACTACATTCATCATCACACTGTCTGAATGCATAGGTGGGGAATTGTGCTTTAGAGGATTATTCAGATTGGGGGAACTTGGAGTACTCAACAAAGACTAAAGCATGTTGTCTTCTCCTAGCTAGTTAAAAATCAAAGAATCACTATCATTTACAAGGGGATTCAAAGGAGGCACATGGTCTGCTTGCAGTGGCAAAGCAACCAATATGTTATTACTTACCATAGGCTGATTATCCTACTCACATGCCATTTTAAACCTCTTGACGTCCTCAGGCTGCTTGCCATCTCCACTCAATTGTGAGTCAACTCTATGAAGAGTTGGGTCCAAGCTCAATGATCTCCTAGGGGTGTGAGTGGCTTGAGACTTGTTTTGTTCTCAAACAAATGATTCCCTTGGTGTTGTAGAACTAAATTGTTCTCTCAACTTTCCATTTAACCATTTTTCTATTCTCCTCAACACATTAAAAGAGTGAAACATAACATCAGTGATTTCTTTTTCTGACCATTTCACTAGAGGTAGAGATTGTAGAGAGGCATTGTGACAACCTTCATCTAAAATATCTGAATTATCATCGACCATCTCAAGAACCTGCATTGGCAATTCAAAGGCATAGACTTGGTCGATAGTTAGCCACATCCAGCTTCTTCTTTGTACCTCTCTCTCATCCAAACAGTCTTCCCAAAAATCCTCAAGTTGAGGCTTACATGCAAGTCTGAACTGCGACCATGCATGTTTCTATTCACAAAAGTTTTACTATCGAAAGCTACTCAAGCAGGCAACTTGTGAAAAAATTCTACTAGCAGCGTTTCTACAATTTTTACACTATCATTGCTTTTACATGAATAAAAAGAAATGGTCATAGGGAATGAATATCCCTTATTTTTCATAGCATGGTATTTTTCATTTACAACTACCATTTGGCAGCACACCTTCAAAAACACAATTAAGTCTGATGGGTACCTCGGCAGTTTTAATGAGGCATTTTCGTAACCTCAGTAGTTTTAATGAGAAGTGGTCAAACTGAATGAAAACACTTCCAAAATTTATAACTAGGGCAGCCACTTCTATAGAAAACCTCTATTCTAGTGTACCTTCAATTCTCTTTTCAAGCAGCATGGAAAAGGCATCATTTACCCTACGAAAGTCCTTCATGCCAATAGTTCTTTACAATTGTAGGAAAACTTGATACACAGGTGTATCTGAGGTGGGAGCTCCTTGAGCTCTTAAACTAGGCTAGACAACCTCTTTGTTAGCCAATACATATACCAAAAGAGAACACATATGAAAGCTCACTTTCTGCGAAAAATTCACCAACTTCTCATGCATGTTCTCATTGATTAACTTCACCCAATCTATGTGATGATCGCCACAAATGAGTAGAATGAACTAACACATCCAATACTCAAAGGAATCAGAATCAAGGCTCCTGACAATACGATACAGTAGGGTGATCATATCAGAAATCTCTTCCTTGAAGTGGCCTCTCTTCAAGTTGGTGGGAAGTCTAGATTTTCCTTTCTTCTCGGCCTCCAGCCAACTCTTCGCAATGTAGCTCTAGCACCAATCTTTCTTTTCACAGTAAAATCCCCAACCAGAGGAAATGGAAACATCAACAATTTCCTCATAATCATCCAATTTTAAGGCAAGAGCAATGGACTTTGAATCAATCTTAGCTACCATAGATCCATTTGTGGCTCGTATTTCTTGTGAGTCTAGAAAATAATTATTAACACATGCAACAACCAAATTAGGACAATGCACAACAAGTGGGAAACCCCCAGCTTGGTCCAAACCACTACTTAATATTTTCTCAGCCAGAGAAGTTCTGCCTCTTGGCTACATTGTCCTCCAAAAATCTTCTAAGTCAATATGACCAAGCTCTATGTCTTTCATAGTTGATAGACCATTAATTCTCAACCATGGGAAGCATAGGAGCCCCTTGAAACTTATATTTCATTTTAACTACCTTGAGAATCTAGAAAGTCAAAGAATCCAAAACATTCAAGGACACAACAGAGGTCCACAACACATCCAAAGGAAAAACACTATACAGATTCATGAAAAGAACAATGTTCTTCCACCCAGTAAATTATTGTTCTTCCACAGCAAGAGAGAGAGAGAGAAAAATGAAAGAGGAAAGGCCAATCAAACTAACTTGGAAGCCAAAAATTTTGTGAACTCTTTGTGAGTGGTGAATTGATAGCTCTTTTCTCTGTAATGTATCTCCTTCACAAAGTTATGAGAACTTTCTTTGCAGGGTGACCAACTTTTTTAAGTTTCATATCGCATTCCATTAATTCTCTCATTAATTCCATTTATTATTGGCGGCGTATTATGCTTTGAAATTCATAATATCTCCCCTTTGTTTCCCTTCAAAAAGAGTGCCCATGTACTTTCATGCATCCCAAATTAAATATGAGATGACAGGTGTTATTCATCCGTATCAATTGTCATCTCAGAAGAAGGCACCATGGGAGTAGTGAATACATTCAGTTGGCAAGTTGGGGATTTGAAGAACTTTTGAACCACAAATATTGAAGGTTCGAAAGTTCAAAGAGCTTCCAACCATCCAACAATGAAGGCTTCAAGTTAACAAGACAACACAAGACCATCACAATGGATTTGAAGATGATAACTTTTGTGACTAGTTAGGGAGTCAGGCAGTTCACAAAATTTTGAACACGCTGACTAACGTTTGAGAACTTAGAAGATTTCTGACAATGCATGGAAATGACTAAGGTGTGACTTGTGGAAAGAATGTGAATAGTGACAAACAAAAAAATAATGGGGAAAGACTTAGAACATGAATGCTTTAGTAAATTTAAAAAATGGGGAAACACTGTAGACAGTAATATGTACATTAAAGTAGTTGAAGTTTAAATTCTGATTGTTGAAGTATATGTGGATGATATAATCTATGGTGGAAATGAAGGCATGTGTAAGAGCTTTGCAGATGAGATGCAGAAAGAATTTGAGATGTCAATGTGTGGAGAAATGAACTTCTTCCATGGGCTACAGATCGATCAGACAGATAAATGTATTTTTATTTCACAACCAAAGTATGTGAAGGAAATGTTTAAGAAATTTGGAATGGAAGATTCTAAACCAGTATGTACCCCTATGACTATTGGTTGCAAGTTGAGAAAGAATGATGAATCTCTTATGAATGATCAGAGAAGGTATAGGTCAATGATTGGAGGATTGTTATACTTAACTACTACTAGACCAGATATTATGCATGTAGTTTGTCTTGTGGCTATATTTCAAGAAGATCCCAGAGAGTCACATGTTGTAGTAATGAAGAGGATATTCAAATATTTAAAGGGAACTCCAAATCATGGACTGTGGTATCCAAAGGGTACTGACTTTTCTCTGAGTACTTAAACAGATGTAGATTGGGATGGATGTGTAGATGACATGAAAAATACAAGTGGTGGTGCATTCTTTCTTAGAGACAGATTGGTGTCATGGTTAAGTAAGAAGCAAGATTCAGTGTCTTTATCTACTGCAGAGGTAGAATATATTGTAGCAACATCTTGTTGCACACAAGTGTTATGGATGAAGCAAACCTTGAAAGATATCACAATAGTATATGATGAACCAATTCCTATCTTCTGTGATAATACAAGTGCTATTAAAATTTCAAAGAATCCAGTGATGCGCTCAAGGGAAAAACATATCTCAATCTGGTATCACTTTCTAAGAGAGAAGGTTACAAAGAATTAAATGAAGCTTGAGTATGTACCTACAAAGGATCAGATTGTTGATATATTCACCAAGGCTCTTCCTAAGGATACATTTGAGTATCTTTGGGAGAAGTTATGGGTTATTGCCCCTCCTTCTTTGAACTAGATGCATAAGGAGATGCATCAGTCCAGTGGTTTCCAAAATTTATTTTTTTACTTTGGACTAATGTTGGAGGCTACCTCTCAGGGGTAGTAGGTAGTAGCTTTGTTGGTTGTTGTAGTCAGGGGGAGTAAATGTTGATACGGTTTGGTGTGTACTCCTAAGGGGGAGTATTCAAAGTAGTGAAAGAAAAAATGGTAAGTCCTGGTAAGAGTGAAGGAAAATGTATGTAGCCCTTTGCCACTAATCTCAAAGGGGGAGAGAGCAATGTGAAAAAGAAAAGAGTTAGTGATCAATGAGAGAGAGTAAGATGTGTAAAAGAAAGGGGGAGAGTAAGAGAGAAAATAAGTTTGGTGCAGAGTTGTATCTTGATGGTTTTTCTCATTATGTGTTGCCATCAATGATAATGGGGGAGATTGTTGCAAGTATGTGTAGTCGATGTTGTCATTGATGTCAACAAGCTTGTGTTGTCATTGGTGTCAACTAGATGAGTAGAGATGAGGTTGTTGTAATTGTATGAGTTGTTTGGTTGAGTTTCTTTATTGAAGGTGATTTGATTGCCTTGAAGAGATGTTGAAGACATTGAGAATATGCTTCTATTGGTTGGTTTCCAAGTGCTTTTGAGAAAATTTGATTATTTAAGGAAATAGTGCGTTGAAGAGGCATTCTAGCTGACAAAGTAGTGAGTTGGTTTTGCTCTGTATTTCTTCTATGTTGAAGATCTATTTTTACAGTTTGGATATGTTTTTTAGAGATGTTATATTCAGAAATTGGTACTCCTGTTCATTGAGTAGATGAAGTTATGTTCACCAGTGTGTGGACTGTGTTTCTGAGTGTTGTAGTGGTGTCTAGGAGAAAGTGTTTTGCTTTGCATTTCTCTACAAAGTTGTTTCTGGCCTCATGGTTCTAGATTTATTCTTATAAGGGTTGTATCTTTCTTCAGTTCAATTCATTCATGGTTTGGTTCTCTACAAGCTAATTTCTTGAGTAGCAGAGTATGGCAAAGTGGTTTGAATGCTTTGGTATGAACTTGTGTCAGGTGAAAGTTGTTGTGAAAGGATTTATTGGTTTTTAGGTGCTTGTGGGAGTTTCTAGATCATGTTCTTTCTTGTCATGTGGTTTGTGTGTTGTGTTTAGCCTTAAATACTAGTGTTCTTAAGAGTTTATGTTGTTTACATAGGTTTGGCCGACCTTGTGTGTTTGTACTAGTTGTGGAGCTACTTCAGTGATTGTGGAAGCGTGGAGTAGCATGTGTAGTTGGATTTAAGTCGAAACTAAGGTGTGTTGCAGTTTGTATTCATTCCCTTCCTCCACAGGAATGTTTAGGTTGAGACCTAATTTGAATTTTCTATGTTAAGGTGTTTTGCTGACCTTAGAGAAAGGTTTCAAGGTTGAAGATAGTATAAATAAGTGTCAAGGGATTGTGATTGTGTGCATGTGCATGGATGTGATGTGAATAATAGTGTGATTGAATGTGTGGTGTAATGCAAGCTTTAAAGTGTTAGACTACTAGATGTAGTGAGCAGAAGGTGTCTACTATTTTTTAATGATGCTACAAAGATGATGTTGATGTTGTGATGAATATTAAGCTTCATTGGAAGTGTACTTCTTGCATATGTTAGATGCAATTATAACAGTTCAAATCTGGCAGTGAGCCACCACTTTTATTTCTTTCTTTTGGGCAATAAGACTTGTGGCAGTGAGCCTTTCTTTTGAGTAGTGAGACCTATGGCAGTGAGCCTATTGTAATTTGACATTATTACTACTTTATATTGTGAGCTAATCCTCACCGTGGTTTTTTCCTTCTTGGATTTTCCACATAAAATTTGGTGTTCTCTTATGTATGGTGTTGTTATTTAATTTCTGTTATTTATTTTTCATGCTTAATCATCATAATAGTTTAAGGGTTAATTTGATTAATGTGGATCTGAATGTGTCTGAGGATTTTGAAATTTTAAGGTAGAACTGATTCACCCCCCCTCTCGGCTGTCTTGTGCATTCAACAAAACCAATATGAGTCTCTTATGATATCCATAATTATTAATAAATTGAGGCTAGGATGCACTTTGATTTATGGTGGATCAAGTCTTAATGTTTGTGGCATAGACTTGTTACATAAACTCAATGTTGATACATCTTTAATCAAACCAGATAAACTCAACATCCGTGGCTTTGACAATGTTAGTAAAAAATCACTAGGTACAATCACCTTAGATGTTAAGGTTGGACCTATGACATTGCCTACCCTTATCCATGTCATGTATAATTCTCTTTCATACAATC
Organism: Cunninghamia lanceolata; assembly: GCA_027924645.1. Classification (NCBI taxonomy): domain Eukaryota; kingdom Viridiplantae; phylum Streptophyta; class Pinopsida; order Cupressales; family Cupressaceae; genus Cunninghamia; species Cunninghamia lanceolata. Next base: position 3,238,952 of record BSBN01000159.1, read on the forward strand.
TTCTTCTTGGTAGACCGTGGACTCATGCCATGGGGGTAGTCCCATCTACTGTTCATCATTCAATAAAATTTATTTTTGAAAACAAGCCCTGTACAATTAAAGTTGATTCAGCTCCAGAAAATTGCTTGCAAATGGAAGCGAGATATCAAACTTCTTTAATAAGTTTGATCCCTTCTTTAACACTACCCTCCATCGCTAACAACAGTATTGGTCAAGATAGTGTTGGTACTTTGAATGCATTTTTTGGTGATGATAGGGGTTCATTAGATTTTACACCCTCCTTTCCAAATGAATGTAAAGTCTCACCCTTAAACCCAAAAATCTTGAAGGTAAATGAAATTTCTTTAGCACAAATTTCTACTACAAAATTTAAACTCAAGATTAATGATAATGGAGCTTTTAAAATTGATGAAGATCCACCTTCTTCTACATAAATGGCAGACATTTGTGATAAAGTATTATTTCAATCTAATGAATCATATTCTCCTAATACATGTCTTGGTAACGATGAGGTCCTTTTAGATTTCAACACCCATGGGCTTGTTGAAACAAAGATGGACCCTCCTCACCATGATAAAAATAATGGTCCTTCTTCAACATATAATCACACTTTTAAAACAAGAAAGCTAGTCATATGACTTCTCCTCTTTCTTTGGACTTGGAGATCCATTATGGGCATGGATTCAAAATTTGTTCAAAACAATGATACAATGGAAATGGGTTAGGATAAAAAGAAAAAGGAATTAAGGAACCTATGGAACCAACACCGCATTTGTCTAAAGTAGGTTTGGGTTTCTGGCCTTCTCCTACATTCTCTCCACCATGTTCACAACAAAAAGGGTTGCTTCCTACTCCACCTATATCTTCTCTTCTATCTCAACAAGAGTGTATGTTGTCAAGTCTACTAAAAGACCTCTTAATTACTTTTCCTCCTCCAACACACAAAAAAATTCAACAAAATAATAATTCAACACATTGTGCATACCATTGAGCGCTTGGCCATGCCACTAAGGAATATCAAGTCTTGGGCAACAAAATTCAACAACTTCGAACAAGGTATGGCTCTAGCACTCTTCACCACTCTTGAGGTCTTCATATTTTGTGACATCTTGTTTCTATACTCAACATCATACCATGACTACACAAGCCATTGTGTATCATGCCTGCAAGCATCACCTTGGTTTGCTCATTTTGGGGGCAACCCCTTGTTGTGATGTAGCTTTTAGAGAACACAAGCCATTTGGGCCTGTGCTTTTAGAAATCTCTTGATTTTGTTTTTATATGTCTTCCTTATCTTACCTTAAACATAATTGTTCCTTGATGGAGTTAGCAATCACTTTAAGGTGGGGGCATACATCGTGCTATGAGTCTTACTCTCATCTTTCTATCAAAACACTTATTGATTATCTTCATCAAAATCCTTGCTCTCTTGAAAAGGATTATGGCAAGCTTGGAAACAAGATCTTGAGTCTATCTTGTTGAAGCTCCTTGCATGTTTGGGAGAAGGGTTACACCACCAACTAGAGTTTGGTAGTAAGGTCTCTTCACCTCCTTATTCTGCAAGGCTTGGTGTATTCCCTTGACTGAAAACATTTCTCTTTAGATATATTACGTGTATGATATGTTTGTATTCTCGTATTCTTCTCATTTCTAACTAACCCCTTAGCATTCATCTTATTGCATCTTGGGGAATGATGCATGGTGATTGAGACAACCTTTTAGATTGAGGTCTATTTTATCATGCTAACTCAGGGTCTTTTATTATGTGTTTTGTTAGTGCAGAGTTAAGTTTTCACTTACAGTTAATCATGTAGGTGGTTTTTTCCTGTATCGGGTAGTTGTTCACCCGTCACATATTTCATGCCTTTAAAATGCTTGTATACTATGTAATTTATCTGATCTCAATATATATTTTCATCTCTGGTGAAATAGCCTTGTGTTGCTTCTCTCGTTTGTGAAGATTTATTTGCAGGTTATGCTCCTAGGAGGTGTTTGACACCAACATGGTATCAAAGCCTTCAACTTGCCCTTTCTTTTGCCATTGAGAGTTTTCATCAGAAGAGTTTGAGATCATCTATTTACTGCAGTTGTTTCAACATTTGAAATTTATCAAATTTCAAAGTTTCCTTTATTCTTCTTTCTCTTGTTGCTGGTGAATGCAATTGAATATCATTTGTATGATTTTCTTCATGGGAGGCCGATTCTCAGTTTGAAGAAGCATTTTTGTAAAGAAATTTGTTAGTAGTCTTTGAGGCTCGAATTTGAGCAGTGAAGGCATGTATTTTTTGGAGGTGTAGAGGTCCCATCGTTGCTAAACCTTAAAGGAACGTCTATAGGAGTGCTAGGCACGAAGGAGTGCAAAGGAGTTTTGGTGCAGACTTCATACAATTAAAAAGTTTGAAACAAATATTTCCTTGGTTCACAATAGTTGTACGATGTTTTTGTCTTGGTAGATATATATGTTTTTTTATCAGACTTTAATATTTTATAAAGTTCTAACAAAAATATTTTTTATGGCTTCTTTGTTATGTGTGAGGAGGTGGGTCCGTTAGGATTGGGCACTGCTATGAAGTTGATCTGGGACTTTTATCCCACATTGCCGGCACAAAGATATCTTCAGTCTTTTTATTGCCTGACACTCAGATGTTAGATGTGAGAAAATTCTCACATGGATGTAAAAGGCCTTTCTTTCGCGCATGTGTGAGTTTGATTTTTGTGACTTGGTGGAGTTTTCTTGGTGTTAGCATGGAAATCAGGCAAGTGGCCCCACCATTTTTTGCATCAAATCAGGTTTAATTCTTTTTTGGAAGTCTTTGAAAACACTATCTTTGAACTTTTTTGAAGAATTTAGTTATAATGGTTTCTTTGGAGAAAGGGAACTATAGGCAATGGAGTGATTTTATTCTCACTCATCTTAGTGAGCAGAATCTATTGTCATATTTGTATAATGAAGTTCCTATCCCAGACACACCTTCTGGGGATATGTTTTGGAAAGGATATGGGGCTCAAGTCTTTAGAGTTATTTATGAGCATATAAATCATGATGACCTTTTGGATTCACTTGTTCATTTTGAGTGCCCTTATGCTCTTTGGAATTACATTCGAGAATCATATGGAGATCATGATACTCTGCCATCTCTCGATGACCCTCTTTCCAATACCAATGTGCCTAGTTATTCTTCAAAGAAGATAAACCATGCTTGTGATCCTTTGGAGGTTTCTGAGACTTCAAATGAGGTTGTAGTTGCTTCAGAGGTTCTTGAGTCTTTGTTAGAGATAGTTGATCTACCTTCATTAAGTACTTCCATCATTCTTGAGCAACATGATTATCATTATCTTTCTGATTAGGATTCGTATTTTCTAGACATTGGTTCATTGTTCATGGAATCTCACATTTTAGACTTGGAAGACACATTTGAGGGATTGATTTTACTATTTTATGATAGTTGTGGTACAATTGTTGTCACTCCATCTCTGTCTTTCGAGAATGTTCAAAATCAGTTTCTAGTGGTACCTTATTTGTCACCTTCTATTGTGATTGAGCATGTTCCTGATTGGTTCATGGCATCATTTTCCAAGGTCTTGAAGACACATGAGTAGATTTCAGAGACATTTTAATCCTACATTTGGATTTCACTTGCTAATTCCAATCCATAATGGGAGGCATAACTGCATTTGTACTTGGTTTTATTTCTTCCGAAAGGAAGACAAGTTGTTTGTCGACATTGGATCATGTTTTGTCTTTAGGCACTTACCATTTTTGCAGATGATTACACATTGTGGGGAGGCTACATAGTCTCTCTCTTTCCCTCTTATGGCGGGGTCATTGATTGTATATACATGATGTATGTAGTCCTTGGGAGGTGTAATTGAGTCCTCCATCCATGCATCATTTTGTTTTCTTTTCTCTCTTTTGGAGAGGGGTTTTTTCCCACAGGGTTTTTCTCCTTTTCTTCATTTGTGAGAGATTTCTTGTTTGCATTGTAAATGGGTACCTAACATGGTTGTGTAGCCAATGCCCATATTGCATCTTACACATATTGCATAATAATCTCCCAAAATTGCACTTAAGGGGGGGTGTTAGTGCAGAGTTAAGTTTTCACTTAGGGTTAATCATGTACCTATAATTTTTTCCCATATCGGGTAGTTCTTCACCCGTCACATATTTCATACCTTTAAAAGGCTTGTATACTATGTAATTTATCTGATCTCAATATATATTTTCATCTCTAGTGAAATATCCTTGTGTTTCTTCTCTCGTCTGTGAAGATTTATTTGTAGGTTCTACTCCTGGGAGGTGTTTAACACCAACATGTTTCTTGTGATTGTTGTATGATCCATGTATTCTCCCCGCATATAATCTTATCTTTTATGTATTCTTCATGCCTCATGTATGCTTCTTGTATATCCTCTCTATGTATTCCTCATGTATGTATCTTGAGTGTTTCACGTACATATTCCATGTATACTTTGTGTCTTGTGTGTATACTTCGTGTCAAGCATGTATACTTTGTGTGTGGCATGTATACCTTGTGTATTGCATGCATAATTGTGATTTCTCAAGTGTATGCTTTGCATATGCCTTGTCTTCTAAATGCTTCATCCATTTATGAGTGAATTACATCATGTGTCTTATGTGTATACAAATCATCATAGACTCTTAGAATCCTAAACTTGGGGGATTGATCACCCCTCAATTTTAGTGACATTCTGTGGCTTCTATGTTTTTTGTGGTTGAAATTTATCTTCTCCATACTTTAGTGCATGTATGAGTGTAAGTTCATACTCACACTAAAGTGGGGGCTTTAAATGTTAAGGAGTAAAATGTGTACCCTTGCTATTTTACACCTAGTTTAGCACTTGGGTGGACCTAAAACGATTAATTCTCGATCTCGATGATAAAACTAGAAAAATAACTATGAGGCTGACCCAAAAACACCTAAAGGGCCTTATACCAGAGTTTTTGGGGCTAAAGGACAAGGGTGTCCAAGCGCCATGGTCCTTCATTTAGCCCAGACATTATTTAATGACATGTTAGCTTAAGGTATCTTAAATGGTTCGTCATGTCGGCCATATTTGGTTTATTCATTGTTGGTGACCGAGAATGCATATAAAAGTAAGTTAGATCATTCATTTGAACATATCTAAGTTCTCTAAGAAATCTAGGCACACTTGCACTCTCTCTTCTTCTTTCTCATGCTTTCTTTTTTTCTCTAAAGATCTCTATGGTTGATTATTATTGCGGCACTAACTTATTGTAGGTCTTGTGAAGATATATATACTTCTATGGGCTACACCAACTTCTTGAGTTAATTTGTGATGCCTCTTCAAGAAATCTAGGTTTTCCATGCTCATGGCGACTCCTTTCCTTCATGATTTGTTTTAGCATTCCATTCTACTTTAGATTTTCCTCTGCCCTCCTAGGGAACACACTCTTTACATCTCATCATTGCTATTGTGGAGGTGGAAAAACTATTCATAGAGCTTGACTTAGGCAAGCTCCTAAATGGCACCCAACCATTTTCCTTTTTATGTGTGTAGGTCGCACCCAAAAGAATTTGCAGAAAAATGTTTATAGGAAGTAGGAATACAGAAGGGCGAAAAAATAGGAAGTTTCACATTCTACAAAACCCTAATCAATGCCTAGATCACCCAAGCACCCTAGTCCTTTGGGTTCACAAATCTGGATCCAGGTTCTATTTTGCTCTCTGATCCTCGTTGTGGTGTTAGACTTTTGATATCTTTTTCTGACAAACATATTTTTACAAATCTTTGTCAACTAGGGTTTAATATTTTGCCCTAGTTTGCTTGGTTAGATTTGATTAGATTTAGTTGACACTCCTCTATACAACAAAGGGACAAAACCCTTGTAGTTTGGCTCTCCTTCTTAAGTAGAAGCCAAGCTCAGTTTGTGTTCCAATGTTAATAGAAGAGGGTTTGAACTAGTTAACCTTGTTAGGCTAAGTCACTCTTTTCTACTTAACAATTCTATCAGAATAGGTCCAAAAATAAATGACAATTGACATGGGTATACAAATTTCACCATTAAACTTCTTTATTTCTATGAAATATTATATAATTATGCTTATTATGAAAGACAATTTCTCAAACAATAATTATCCAAAAAGTGCCTATGATTAATAGTCATAAATAACCTTGAAATTTAAAGCCTCTTTAATTTATATACAGTATAAATTGTTAAAACAATCAATAATAATTTTACACCTCATTTTTTTATAGTAATAAATAATATTCACTTTTATAAAAATAGCCCTATTATATCAGCCTATGTTAGAAGATAAATTTACTAATCATTTTAAAATCTAATGAAATAGAGGAAATGATATCTATGTTTTGTCGTTGTAGACTCATGCTTAAAAGATTGTTCTTGCTGATTTTATTAACTAGCATACCTATATTTTAAAAAATATATCTAAAGTTCGCCAAGTGATATCCTTCTTGACGCACCTATTTCCACCTATGTGTAGTAAATTGATTAAAAAAATAGGTGCCTCGAGAAGGATATCTCTTGGCGTACTTTAGATATATTTTTTAAAATATAGGTATGCTAGTAGCATCTAGAGAGGCAAGCCTAATTCTAACTATATTATATAATTATATGAATTATTATAATAATACAATATAATATTATAATATAGATTAGATATATTATTATAATATTATAGTAATAATTAAATATAATATAATATAGTATAATTATAATATATATAATAATTAAAATTATATATTATATTTAGGATTAGAGTCAGGGGTTAAAAATAGGGTTAGCGTTAGTGTTTAGGTTAGAAATATTATAAGCTACAATTAGGGTTAGGGTTAGAAATATAATTATTATTCAGATTATGGTTGGGATTATGGTTAGCACTAGGGTTAGTGTTATTGTTAGAATTACGACCAAAATTATGGTTAGAATTATGTTAAATAGGGTTAGATTTAGAAATACAGTTAGATTGAGGGTTTTGAGGCTTATAAAACAATGCTAAGTGTAATGTTATGGTTGTGGTAAGAATTAGGGTTAGATTTAGAATTAGGGTACCTATTTTAAAGGAATTTTCTAATCTCAATGTTGAAGCCTAACCATAATTCTAGCAGTCACCCAAACCCCACTACTAACCCTGATTCTAATTCTAACCCTAATTATAATTCTAATCTTAACATGAAGCTTGACCCTAATTATAACCTTAATCATAAGCCTATATAAACCCTAGTTCTAACCCTATCTATAATTCTAACCATAATTGTATCCCTAATTCTAATTTTAACCCTAACCCTAACCCTAACTCTAACTCTAACCCTAAGCCTGACTATAATCCAAACCCTAACCATAACCTTAATACTAACCCTTACCCTAATTGAACTCTAACCCTAACTCTAATTTGAACCTTAACCCCAACTGTAACTCTAATTCTTACCCTAATTCTAATAGTAACCCACCTTAATTGTAACTTTGATTCTAGTAGGAACCCTAATCCTAACTCTAACCCTAATTTTAATCATAACCATAATTCTAACCTTTAACTATAACACTAATTTTAAATCTTATAATAACCCTAATTCTAACCCTTACCTTAATCCTAATTTGAACTAGGATTTTAACGCTAACCCTAACCTAAATTCTAGCCCTAACCCTAACCTTAAATGTAATTCTAATGCTTAACTTACTTTAGTAACCCTAAGTCTATTTCTAACTCTAACCCTAACTCCAACCCTAATTATTACCCTAATCAAACCTAACTGTAACCCTAACCCTAACATTAATTCTAATCATAACCCTAAACCTTACCCTAACCCTAACCCTTATTATAACCCTAACCCTACTTTTGACCCTAACTCTCATTCTAATTGTCACCCTTCTTTAAACTATAACCCAAATTCTAATTATATTTCTAAACCTAATCCTGATCCTAATTCTATCTGCAATTCCAATCCTAACCCTAGTCATAACCCTAACCCTAACCCTAACCCTAACTCTAATTGTAACCCTAAATCCCTAACCCTAACCCTAGTTGTAACTCTAATGCTTACCCTAATTTAGTAACCCTAATTCTAATCCTAACCCTAACCTCAACTCTAACCCTAAGCCTAATCCTAATTCAAACCCTAACCCTAACCTTAATACTACACTTAACCCTAATTGTAACCCTAACCCTAACTCTAATTCTAACATTAACCCTAATTATTATTGTAACCCTAATTCTAATTCTAACCTAAACCCCAACCCTAATTATAATCCTTACCCTAACCCTAACCCTAATCCTAATTTTAACCCTAATTTTAATTTTAACACTAATTCTTACTCAAACCCTAATCTTAATTCTAATTGTAACTCTAACCCTAATATTTAGGCCAATACTAACCCTAATTTTAACCCTGACCCTAAACCTAATTTTAGTCATAGTTCTAACCCTAATCCTATAACCAAAATTCTAATTATAATATAACCCTAATCCTAACCCTAACCCTAACTCTAATTGTAACCCTAACTCTAGCCCTAACCCAAACCCTAATTGTAACTCTAATGCTTACCCTAATTTAGTAACCCTAATTCTAATTCTAACCCTAACCTCAATTCTAACCCTAAGCCTGATTCTAATTGAAACCATAATCTTAATACTAATATGTTGAATGGAGAGGATTTGGCTACCGCTAGCATGAATGCTTCGGTCGCAAGACCTGTGAGTAGCCTCTTTGAAAATAGTATGAAGTATGCAGCTTCAAGCCTCTATGAATCTATGATCATCATCAAATAATTACTTTATGTACTTTCTTTTGATCTTTAGAATAATATTAGATTTTGAATACATAATACATTTGAATACATTTATAAATCTAGTTACATTTAATGTTTAAGATTAGGGTTCCATGTATGGTTAGGGTTATAGTAAGGATTTAAATTAGTGTTAAGGTTAGCATATTTATCTTTATAGAAATATATGCTAATTCAACCTTAATTTTAAACATAACCATAACCCTAATTGTAAGTCTAACCCACTTTGTAACCCTAACCTTAATTATAATTTTAATCAAAATTATAATTCCATCATAATAATATCAGCGCCCATCATTAAAGACCTCATCAACCACTCTAAAAAAAAATCAATTCAAAATTATATCCCCCACAACTCCAAAAAATTAAATCCTTCATCCTGTGGTGCACCTATGTAATGCCCACCCATACGCATATGCACATATGGGCATAAACATAATGCAACTATTTTTTTTAAATACTATGATACTAAGAGTTAAATTACTTACATTCCTAAACTTGAAAATGATAACTCCATGACACCTTGGAGTGATTAGGCAAAAAATTAAACTCACATTTAATTATAAATTTAAACTAAGTTTAATTAAATTAATAATTAATTAAATACCTCTTTATCTCATTTCGTAATAATAACATAATAAAATCAACCATATATAAGCTAGCATAGAAAAACAAAAATTAAATTAAATATCATCCAAGAACATATTTTTTTGTTATATTAAATAACTAATAATTTTAAATAAAATTAAATAACAATAAATTTATTACATCAACCAAAAAAAGAATTTAGACACTCATTTCATTTTTTTTTGTTATATTAAATAACTAATAATTTTAAATAAAAATAAATAACAAGAAATTTATTACATCAACCAAAAAAAAGAATTTAGACACTCATTTCATTTGTTCTCAATGGTGGATTACCCCTAATAGTGTTTTCATTAAATAAAAATTATTTTAAATATAAATTTAAATGTTATCACTCACTTTAAATTAATTTTAAAATGCATGTTATAATTAATAATTGCATATTTAGATTTTTTTTTTTAAATGTTTTTAAATATAAATTTAAATGTTATCACTCACTCTTAAATTAATTTAAAAAGGCATGCTATAATAAATCAATCTTTATGCATTAGAAAGAAATGATTTTCTACAACTTGCTAAAATAAATTTATTCTTTAAATTGTATCATTTCTTTTTTTTTCTTTTTGCCTTTTCTCTATTTTCTATTCCAAGCTTTTCTTTTTTTTTTCTTTTTGCCTTTTCTCTATTCTCTATTACAGGTTTCTTGGAAGAAGCTCTAAGAGATGCTAATGAAGATCTCAATATGTCATTCTATCCCATCTTTCAAGTACTAACTTAAAATATTTATTTATCTAACTTAAAATATTTATTTATTTATTTATTTTTTCATATTGCAGATGAGTTCTTCTATAATAACCTAAGGATTTTTCAAGCATACAACCCTATGCATGCAGAAGCAAAGGATTGTTTCTAATTTATCCTTTTGGAAGAGCTAGGTTTCCTTTATTGTTTTTAGATTCTAAATAAAACCCTATTCAAAGACAGAGGATTGAGTCTTCTTATTTACATTATAATTTGTTTGTGTTTTAATTTTAATGGGGTTAATTGTTTTTAGATTCTAGATAAAACCCTATTCAAAGACAAAGGATTCAGTCTTCTTATTTACATTATAAGTTATTTATGTGCATTAATTTTTTTAGTTATATTTAAAATACCTATATTGGTTAAAATACAATAGGGTGTATGCAAACATATTTTAATTTTAATTGGGTTTTGGTTTTTATTTTTTATTTTTGCTCTAAAAAACAAAGAACATATTTTAATTTTTTTGTTCTTTTTCAACTAACGCCATAAATTGAAACTGACACCATTAATTTGTAACCTCTCCATTACATTTGAAATATAGGTAGGCGTTTAACCTATTTTTTTAGAGATTAGAATCTTATTTTTTAATTTTTTAGATTAGAATCTTATAAAATTACACGGAATCTAAGGAATCTTTGAGCTCTTTCAACTCCACTATCTCAGCATAAAAAGGGAGGATGAAACATCATATTCAAATTCAACAATTGTGGAATGATAATTCAATGTGGAGAAATGTCTTCAAAATACCTAGTTTTTTTTTTATATTGGACATTATTTAGTTTCCATGACATTTGCTGTGGAAGAAGGCATGCCTAAGGATAACTCAGAGTAATTGTTGAACATCATTTCCAATGGTCACTTCCTCCTGCTTGCCAAGTTGAAGAGTTAACGAATAAGAGGATGAGACTTCACCTGGTAATTTGGCATCATTAAGAAAATTGAAGTTGAAAAATGGTAGAGTCCAATAGGAATCAGCTGGCAATGTTGAACACGAAACTTATTAATTGGTGGAGTAAACAACATCTCATCAATAGGAAATATTTTAAGAAAACCATGAGGAAGAGAAAGGGCTACTCAAATCATTTGGATTTCGAGCAGGATTAAAATAATTGTGTTTAATTTGACCTTTTGCCTTTGTTTTGTCCTCTTCAAATACCTCATTCTTCCTTTGTTTTAATTTTCTTCAAGCTCTTCAATTTTCTTCATATTCCTAATGTTTGCATCATCTACTACATCGTTCTTCAATTTTCTATGTTTGTCGTTGTAGATTTATGCTTAAAAGATTGTTATTCCTGATTTTATTTGTAAGGGCAGGATAAAGCCTCCACTAAGAGGCACTCAAATTCAACAATCGTGGAATGATATTTCGCTGGGGAGAGATGTCTTCAAAATAGCTAGTGTTTTTAATGGACATTATTTAGTTTTCCAGAAGGCAAACGTAAGCATAACATAGAAGAATGGTTGAATTTCATTTTCAATGGCCACTTCCTCCTGCTGACACCTTGCCAAGTTGAAGGGTGGATGAATAAGAGGGTGGGACTTCACGTGGCAATTTGGCATCATAAGAAAATTGATGTGGAAAAATGGTACATAGTCGCCAATACTTAGCACAAAACTTATTGATTGGTGGACAAAACTGCACCTCAGCAACATAAAACATTTTAAGAAATATCTTATCCATTCACATTATCAACCCACTTACCACATCTACCTCCATTTATTTGTTTTCTACCTTTATCTGATTGTTATCCCATTATAGGATAAGTGTGTGGTTGTGGGCCACCTCATGGTCATGAACATGTTCCCTTCTATTTTCAAATTCAAAATCAAATTTGGTTAAATGACTTAATTCACCCTCCCTCAAACTGACTAAAAATACATTTGGTGCAATTTGATGCTATGTGTTAGTATTTAAAAATATTCAAAGCATTCATTTTGGACATCCACTAAAGCATTCAATAATACATCATTCTAGAGCATTGGAGTAATCAATAGCAACACAATCAAATTCGATGGAAAAAAGGAGTAACAAATGTACATACTTCTAGACAAGAGAAAAGGTGATGTAGTTTTTTATAATGTTATTGAATTTGTAAAAGAGGAAAAATTTGATTTAGCTAAAGTGTATTAGCCAAATGATTCTCCCTACATTCTACATTAGGATTGAGACTAGTCTTCTACTATTTTACATAATAACTCTATAATGGACCATAAATGCTTTAATTAAAATAATTTAAACAACTTTATCTCACTAAAGCATAAAGTGGAAAAGATGATAAACGCTATTTTCTTAAAAAAAATTATAGAAATAAGTTGAAGGGTTGAAAAGAGGATGATGAGAGGAACCTGGAGCTAGACGAAGGAAGCCAAGTTACCCAAGATGTCAACACATTACACGGACATTCGCATGAAGCACTATCATCCACATGATTGAGAATACATGAGTTTTCAAAAAACATACAAGTCTAGTCCAATCCAACAATTTCTACAATCTACAAAACTAGAATAAGGGAACATACCATCAAATACTAGATGATAGTAGAATTGAAAATAATATAGATTTAACTGTATTATTAAATGAGAATGAAGAAATGACAAAGAAAGAGAAAAGGAAAATATCACCAAACTCTTAAGAAGCTATATATCTTCACTTGGAGAAACTTGTAGCTAGAAAGAATAGGAAAAAATGTTGGGGTTGTTTGTGGGTTTGCCTTCAGGTCAAACCCCTACTATGGTATTTCTATCTTGACAACAACAAATAGATAGATAGATAAATAGATAGAAAATATTGTGTTCTTAATCTAAGTGCATTTAGAAATAAGAACAATAAAAAAATGAAAGATTGATAGGATGTGAATATCCTAAGGTGCTTAGGGGTACAACAAAAGAAATGCTTACAATAACAATAAGGAGCAAGAACAATATCATCTAAGAGGGTTTGAGGAAGCCAAAGACACAAGAATGTTGTAGGAAGATGCAAAGAATACTGATAGAGAGTTGTAGAGAGCTATGGAAGAACTTCAGTGTAAGAGAGAGAGAGAGAGAGAGAGAGAGAGAGAGAGAGAGAGAGAGAGAGAGAGAGAGAGAGTCCAAAAATAGCCAATAGAGTACATGTAAGAGTGAAAATATAAGAGGAAAGAGGAAGAGGATGATGAGTCATTTGTAATTGTCCCAAGTTGTTGCTATTTATCTAGGAAGGTGACAAGTGGTGAAATGCTCAAAAATGACCACCCAATGAAAAACTATCACATGACACTAGTGTGTTGCATGGACTGTTGCAAATATGTGCCTAATCAGTGTTGTCATTGATGTCAACATATCTTTGTTACCATTAGTGCCAACTATATCCTATTTTGTTGCCTATCTAGAAGCTTGGAATGTTGAGGATATTGAGAAAATTAAGGGAGATAAATGTGTGCAGATCTTATGGCTATGTAAAGGATGGTCTGAAGTAGCTCTAGATAAGATTTGAGAAGTCCACATGAAGATTTGGCAAAGTTATGGTCCTCTAAGTAAAACTATTTTTTGCAGATGTTCAGTCATGACAAAGTGGCAAGAAATTGGTCCAGATTGGTTTGGTATAAGCATTCTATGATTTGCAGATCTAGAAGCATGTCTAGTTTGTTGGTGTGTTCCCTCAATTTGAGTAGTTCGTGGTTTGGAGGTCCGCAAGCAATCTTTCTAGTTTGACAGTCTTGGCAGATAGTGTTCCTGAGGTTCCAGATGAAGGTGTATGAGATTCTAGTGATTTAGAGAAGTGCAGATCTTTCTATTGAATTCATTATGCTTGTGGTGGTTCTAGATCATATGGCTGCTATGTTGGAGCTCTGCATTGAAGTCTGAGTTTGTTGATGAATATTTCCTTGTTGGTGTTGCTGCTCTTCCTAGTCTTGGCTGACCAAGTGATTCAAGCGTGTTGTGGATGATCTAAAGAGCATTTTATGAAGCGTGGCATGGTTGTTGAGGAAGATTCAAGTCTCAGTTGTATTTGGTCATCAGTGTAATGATCCACATTGAGTTTAGCTAACCTTGTTGATTATTCCAAGGTTGATGAAGTGTATTAATACTTGTTGAAGAGTCGTGGAAAATTATCCTTGAACAAATGAGTTAAATTAGAAGGAAGGATCAATAAGCAGAGTAAAGAAGAAGAAAATCGAAAGGAGTCCAGAGTGAAGAATCAGCGAAGAAGAACTTGAAGATAGGAGCAGAGGTTTTTGAGCCATCAAAGGGATTGATTCAGGCATGAATATAGATGCTATTTCTCAGTTCATTATTTCTATGTAAATCATAATCTCTTATAGGTAGTGAACCTTTTTGAGTAGTGAACTTTGGATAGTGAGCCCGAAGGCATGTGCCTTCTATTTTCTTAAGTAATTTTAACAGGGTACGTAATTCTTGTGGGTTAACCCCCACCATGGTTTTTCATTTAACTGGGTTTTCCATGTCAAAATTCTAGTGTTGTCTGTTCATGTTGTTTTTGCTCTTGTGTTGATTCATGCTTAAATGTTTACATCATTAATTTGGTTATAAAGAAGACTTAAAAGTTTAGAAAAGGTTAAAGTTTAGGGACAACTGATTCACCCCCTCTCTCAGTTGTCCGGATTGTTATCAACATGGACAATTGTGCATCGCACTAGTATCTAGATTGTTTGGGCTCAAAAATGATGAGACTCTAGAAAATCACAAGGATAACATAAAAGTGACAACAAATTGACAAAAGACAAGATAGGAAACAAGGCCTAAGTACCATGGGAGGGAAAAAGGCTAATGCAAGGGCTAAAATGATCCTACAAACAAACTAAAGGAATGGACACCAAAGTGAGTCCAAAATATAATGCAAAATTGTAAGGGTGTACAATTTATGTCACTACATTTTGCCCCCACATTAGTGGGATTATGACACTATGTGAACATACATGCTATAGTAAAAAGGAAAATATTGATTTAAGGAAATAACATAAAAAAATAAAAAAGGATAGTGTAGAGGATGTCAAAAGATCTTCAAGTATAGCGACGATTTCCCTAAGCTAAGATCTTGCAAGACAAATACATTGACAATAAGAACTTGTACAAGATAATAGTGTTAGAACATTAACCTAGAAAAGTCATAGTGTCAGAGCATCACAAACACACACACACACACACACACACACACACACACACACACACGCACACATAGAGGATAGAAACACATAGCAAGCAAAGAATTTTTTTGAGTTAGCATAGTGAAAGACACATGTTGTCTTCCTTTCTAAACTTAACAATTTTTGAACTTTTCATGTCTGTCAATCAATGTGTGTTGTCAACTCTAAGATTCATTGCAAAGTTCCTATATGTCAATCAATTTCCTTGTATGTCACAATAGTCTTTGGATTCACATGCAAAGTTCCTCTATTACCTCAACCCAACCCAATTGAGAATACTGATATCACAATAATCAAGTTTCATCACTAAAAGCTTTCAATAGTTTCATGATATCAAAATGTTTGTGATCATAGTTGCAAGTAGTTGAGTCATTGCCCCTCAAAGGGTGTAAGTGTTAGGTTCATTATTTTCTCTAATCAAGAACATGTGAAGTTAGTTACAGAAGTGGAAATTAATGCACACAAAGATATATCAGACATAGATGGATGACATTAAATCAAATAGACATTAAATTGTTATGATATCAAAATATTTTAGGTTAGAGGAAAAAATTTATGGATGCTTCTTGTTGTTTGTGAACTACTCAAAGATTTCATCCCAACACTTTCACATAAAGAAAATAGTTGATTGGTATTCATTCGACATTATATATTAGTTCTATAACTAGTATCGACATCTGACACATATTTCACTACCTAAGCAAATTCAAGTAATGATCAATGTTTATATTTCTAAGTGTTGTTAGCTTCAAACCAAGTAATATATTTGAAAGGAAGTTGGTACATTTACTTTGTTTCAAAACCCTTATTAGAGTCCAACATTGTATGTAATGATTGATAGAAGAGATTTTAATCCGAACATGTAAGAGGACATTACAACTTAATTAAGTTTTTGAACCCATACCAATACTCGATGTGATTCTTTATGCTCATTATATATAAGGAGTTGGTGGATAACCTTGTTTTTGAATCTATCATTCACCACCGATAAAGAATAAGAAATTATGTTGGCAAAATAAGAATCATCGTGATATTATCTCTTATCAACGAGTTTTGATTTCAAATAAATGAAGGTTGGCATAATCATCTTAGACATGTATAAAGAAATGAGTTAATGAATATAACCATCTAAAGCATGGAAAATAATAAAGGGGTGCAACCTCTATTCATCAAATGCCATGACTCATAGAATAACTTCAACAAGTATGGAAGGTTTCAAAATTTCTAATTGAAGTCTATAAAGAGAATACAAATAAAATGTCAATGGCTTTGCAAGTTTCCACAATGAATTGAAAAGCCGATGATAAAAAATTTTTAAAGGAGATAAAATAAATGTTTTGGATGACTAATTTATAAGCAATACATACTCATGAAGAGCATGAGTCATTGCTTTGGTTTTTTAAACCTATTCAAATTGTCAACTGGTTGTGAATAACAATCTAAACATTGATGATGCTCATTCAAAAGAAACTCTATTATCCAATGTAGAGCTTGGTTCTAAAACTATTGCTAATCCCTAACAAGGTTTTAAGAACCTCTTAAAACATTGATGAAAAGTCATTGATTATGTGAAGAAATTATCACAAACATTGAAGGTTGCCAACCTCCACCACTCTACACATCCCTAAAAGGTCGGTTATATTTACGTAGGATACCTTATTGAAAGGTGTTTTAAATACCATTTTAAATTGATTTACCAAGAAGAAAGCATGACAAAAATAGGTTATGATCTCTTCATCATAGGCGAATATAGATACATTTCTATCTAAATTCATAAAAGGAGTAAAAGTTGCATGCCCATTACTCATTAGAATGCCACAAAGAAAGAATGCATCTATAGTCAAAGATAATAGCAATGATTCTATAAGTTCTCATAGCCAATTGAAACGCCGATAATCAAATGAAGCAAATGAAGAACTTGGGGCCAATAAGCAGTTAGCATTCTCTTGCATAGCCTATGCCAAAAGAAGAGCTCCAAAATAGTGTATGAGAGAATCATTTCATAATTATTGAACTTTGTAACTCTCCCTATTTTATCGTACTACTTCTATTTTTTTAAGACTGTGAAAAGTGTTGTATTATGGACTGAATTTGTTTTGTTAGTGCTCTATCTTATTGATATGGTTGTTGTAAGTCTCATTTTTTATTAATAAAGTTTTATTTCAATTAAAAATATATATCCATGTATTAAAACACTCTCATATAAAATAGGTACAAAACTAAATTAACAAATATAAATATATAGATTTTACCATTACAACTATTATATAAAAAATGCTAGGAAACCAAACCACATTGGTATGCAATTTTCACCACGGCGACACTTCAAAGTTTAAGTGAAAAAATGAAAGATGTTGCCGGAGTTAGTTTTGCTTTTGAGATAGAAAATAAAGGCAATTACAAACTGACCTCACTTACTTTTTTTTAATGCTAAGACGCTGCCGCGATGGACGTCTCACTTGTCGGTCGCTTTGAAAGAATTAATTGCAAATTTGCAAGGGGCACAATTCTTTGGATGGCCCCCACAATATTATATTTACCTCGGTGGGGGACAGCTGGTATCGGAAACCTTGTGCATGTACTTACGTTTCACTACAAATATTAGCTATTGTTGTATCCTTTCATCAAATCCAGCCCACTCTGCTTTAGAAGTTTATACATTTTACAAATCCTAGTCTTGCATTCATGGCTTCCTCCTCCTCATTTCCTCAGGAAAGATCGATTGTAACTCCTAAATTATACGATGCATTCATCAGCCACCGAGGCCCTGACGTCAAAGACACCCTTGCTAAACAATTGTATGAACTTCTTCAGGCTAGACAGTGCCGGGCATTTCTAGACCGTGAAGAGATAGAAGGGGGAGAGTCTATTCCTTTTGCCATTCGCAATAGCATATGCTCAACTGTTGTGCAAATAGCCATTTTTTCTAAAGGATATGCAATGTCCTCTTGGGGTCTAAACGAGCTTGTTCTTATGTTAGAACAAACTGATGCCCTGTTCATTCCTGTGTTCTACGATGTGGAACCTTGGGAGCTTCGTCACATCGAGAACGAGAAGTCTCGGTATGCTGTGGCATTTTCTGACTATCGAAGTAAAGGGAGGAACCTTGATAAGTTGGATGAATTGATAAGTAAGATTACTACTACGTACTTTGTATTGATTACGATTCATCATGTTTTCCTTTTGCCTTCAGTACATGACATTCATTTTACCTTGGTAGAATGATTTTCTAAAGAGATTCTAGGTTTTGGATTTCAGCAATTTGTATGAAAAGATCGTGTCCCGTGTGGTGCAAGAAACGGATAAGAAGAGACCATTACATGTTGCGGATCATCCAGTTGGACTTGCTGAACTCGTCCAAGATTTTGGAAGTTGTTGTTCAGAGACAGTGAAGGACAAGGCCAAGATAGTAGGGATCTATGGACTTGGGGGCTCTGGTAAGACCACCTTGGCAAAAGAATTGCTTAACAGGAAGCGTTCAGGCTACCATGCATCATGTTTCCTTTCTGATGTCAGAGAATCGGATGCCAAAGGTGAATTGCACTGCTTGCAAAGCCAGCTCTTGAAAGATCTCTTCGGTGAAGAAGGAAAGTTTGGGAATATTGCTGAAGGAATAGGATAGCTGAAGCATCGTCTGGGAAGTGCAAGGCATTTCCATTTCCTTATAGTCCTAGATGATGTCGATAGTCTACAACAATTACGCCCTCTGTTATTTGAAGACATGCTGAGTCCAGGTAGCTTTGTAATTGTTACAACCCGTAACCAAAGTGTGTTAACGGGTGCAGATATAACTATCCGTTATAAGATGAAGGAAATGGATAGAGATCATGCTAAAGAGCTCTTCTGTAGCCATGCTTTCCGCAAACCGGATCCACCCTTTGAATATGAAAATTTGGTTGAAAGGTTCGTGGAATTCTGTGGAGGTTTACCCCTCTTACTCACAGTTTTGGGTGCCCATGTTTATCGTAGGTATAAGTATTATTGGGTGTTGGAATTGGAAAAAGTTCAGAAAATCCAGCCTGAGGATATAATGAAAAGACTTAAAATTAGCTTTGATGGTCTGGATAGAGAGGAGAAGCAGATATTTATAGATATTGCTTGTTTTTTCAATAAGATTTACCAATACGATATCAAAAGTAAAGCCATATCAATCTGGAAGGCGTCCGGTTGGAGCGCTGAACATGCACTTGAAACCCTGCAAGATAAGAGCCTACTAGAAGTGGAGAAGGGCCGTTATTATAACCTTTATTATGATTGGTTTAAAATGCACGATCACCTCCGCGATCTGGGTAGACAAATGGCAGATGAAATGGGCCCTCCTCTGCTGTGGTGACCAGACGTTCCACATAATTTTTCTGCTTAGATCTATGGTGTGATTCTTCTTTACATTTTTCAAATTAAAACTATAGAAAGCTTTTGAAAAAATATTTCAATTTATGTGTTTTTATAATTTTTGTCCAGCCAACCACACATTTAACCCTGATCCTTATATGTAGAAAGCAAAAGGATTTGAAAAACTCCTAGCAGAAACAAAGGGCAGGTGTTTCCATGAGTTCGTGGATTCGTCCCTCAAAACCAAAATTACTTATTTTGTAAGTAGTTCAAATGACTGCTGAGACTCAACTGCTGTACCTTGATATTCTTAACTTAGATGGCAACTTAAAAAACATTCCTTCCTGGATTCCTCTATGAAAATTGGGCTGTTTATGTTGGAAAGTAATTTCTCCCACAAACAAAATTAAAAGAGAAAAAGAAAAAAAGGCAAAAAGACAAAAGAAGAAAATAGAAAGTTCCTAAAGGAGTCCAGATAAGACAGAGTTTTCTGGAAAGAAGAGAGTTCTAGATAAGAAAGCTTCTAGAAGATAAGATTTCTAGATGAAGAATAGAAGAGCCTAGAAAGGCAAGGCATGAGCAAAGCCCTCTATAAAAGAGGCATAATGTAATGTAAGCAAGGCAAGTGATTAAGCCGGTAATGATCAAGTGATCAAGTCAATGTATGTGAATGCAGTAGCATTCGTGATATGTAACCATGTTTTGATATAATGAATATTGTGCAGTAGCACATTGTTGAGGATCATATGTTTCTGTATTTTGTGTTTTATGTTTTATGTGTTTTGTGGATGTGATATCCACCACCAACAAGTGGTATTAGAGCAGGAAAGAAGATCTGGGAGAATTGTGCATGTCTGTCAAAGCTAGGGTTTACAAAGTTGCTCGAGGATTTGCATGTGCTGGGTTATCAAAGTCAAGTTGAATTATGTTGATTGTGTCTGCAGATTGTAGACCGATTGTAGTAGAAATCAAGTCACTGCTAGACAAATCGAAGGAGTGCTGAAGTCAATTTAGATTGCTGGAGAAATCATTTTGCAAGTGTGTATTGAAGCTGGGCACAGCAAAGGAGTTCTGAGGGCATAGTTAAAAAGGTGACTGAAGATCGTGGGCAGCAGTTTAGGGCATTAGACGAGGCCACAACCAGGGATCGTAGCCAATTGCAGGAGCCGCCACCAATCTTTGAAAGGAGATCAAAGTCATTAGATTGCAGAAGCTGCCAAGATTGAAGATCGTTAAAAGAAAAAGTAATCACCCCAGTTTCAGATAGTGGCCACATTAAAAAAAAATTGAAAAAGAGGTAAAGAAGCTACCAGATTTTTTTTTAAAAAAAAGAGAAACGCTGAGTCTTGGGGTCGCCAAAATCAGAGCCGCTAAAGTGGAAGATGCCAAAAGAGCGAGACATCGATAGAAGGGCAAATACATAAAGACAAAGGGAGCCATTGTTGAAGCCAGCCACAGCTAAAAGTTTATTGGAATCTGTAGAGGAAGCCGCAAAAGAAAGGATGAGTTGAAGGAGATTTTGCAGGTGGCGTTGAAGGCAGAAGTCGCCGTCAAAGTTAGAGAATAAACCGAGATTGAAGAAGGTCAAAAATATGAAGTTTTAGTTGAAGACAAAAGTAAAGGCGCGGCATAAAGGAGACAAATTGCAGGAAGTGATTTCCAGAAAGAGTAAGGCTGTAGTTTTTGTTTTGAGGGTTTATTGTTCGATTTGGATAATTAAAGCCATTGAATACTAGGAAGTAAAGAGGCTGCAAGTTCTCATCAAAACATAGGAAGGAATCTGTGTGATCTGAAAGAGCTGCCGCAGTCAGAAGATTAATCAAGATTGCAGGAAGAGCAAAAATCAAAGCATCTACAGAGACATCAGAGATAGATCGTTGTGTTTTCTTCAGGAGAACAAAGAGGTCGCAGCAAGTTAGGGTTTGTGAAGTGCCTAGGAATTGAAGGAATCAGAATACAAGCCGTAGCTTGCAAAGACAAGAAAGTCATAGATTAGAGATTGGAAAGGCTTAAGGTTCAGAATCGTCAGGCCAAAGTTGTAATTGTTTCCAGTGTGAAGAAGTCACAGTAGGCAATCTGAAGAAGTAGGAGGAGCAAGACGAGTGCACAGTGCAGAAACAAGAGGTAAGTAAATTTGTTTTATAAATGGGTAAAGCTAAAAGAGAGAAAACTGAAAAAAAGGATTGGCAAAAAGAGAAAGACGATTGGCAAAAAGAGAAAGATACTTTGGAAAAAGAAAGATCTGAATTCATAAATGAATTACATCAAATGACAATAGAGAAAATTAGTTTAAGGTCAGAAAGGTATGAAGCTAATGTTGAATTGAGTAAAGTCAGAAAGAAAAATGAAGAGTTAGAAGAAAACTTGAAACTATTTGATAAGGTTAAATAGAGGAATAAAGAATTAGAAGAAAATAATAAGAAATTGGAAGAGGAAAACAATTTACAAAAAGATGAGATGTCAAGGTTGAAAGAAGAAATATCAAGGTTAAAAGAAGAAAATGAAAGTTTAAAAACAAAGCCATTAGTTTGTGATGTTTTGTGTGATACAAATGATTTATGTGATGTAGCTGAAGCTAAAAGCTGCTTGGTTGAAGATTGTAAGGAAGTTGGAACAGCAAAATTTGCATGTTGTGATATTGATGAAAATGACAAGTTGTTTGAATCTGAAAATCATTGTAATAAAGAAAATGTTGGTTTCAAGATGATGAAAAGAATGGGATATAAAGGACAAGGACTAGGCAAGTATGGACAAGGAGTGAAGGAGCCAATTGAGCCAATAGTGAGGCCAAAATATGCAAGTATTGGATATGGAAAAATAGATTATGTTACAGGCAATACAAGTGCAAACAAGTTAGTTCATGAAAAGAAGAATGTGCAATGTTTTCATTGTCATAGGCAAGGGCATAGCAAGGAGATGTGTTGGGATTTACATCCATGTAGCAATTGTGGATTCAGAAATCATTCAGAAAAGATGTGTTGGCAAAGACAGTGGAAAGATGAATCTATGAAGGATTGCATGAAAATGGATTGTGGATGGAGTTATGGATCGAGTTGGCAACATATTACAGGTATGCTGAAAAGTTTGTTTAGGTATAGATCTTCATTTGTGAAAGATGATAACAAGCAGGAAAAGTTTGAAGGATTGAGGCATCATACAAAGTTGAAAGATACAGATAGTAAGAGGACTTCCAGTTTGTTGTTCTAAATATTTCAAGGATTGAATGACTGCCGCAGCAGTGGGTGAGATCTGGAGATCAGTAGATCTTGAAGAAAATTTAAAGGCATCAAGTCCGCAGACTTAGAAGACTAGAAAGTTTTGAAATGATAAACTTGTGGTCGAAATTAAGGGGGAGTGTTGGAAAGTAATTTCTCCCACAAACAAAATTAAAAGAGAAAAAGACAAAAAGGCAAAAAGACAAAAGAAGAAAATAGAAAGTTCCTAAAGGAGTCCAGATAAGACGGAGTTTTCTAGAAAGAGGAGAGTTCTAGATAAGAAAGCTTCTAGAAGATAAGATTTCTAGATGAAGAATAGAAGAGCCTAGAAAGGCAAGGCATGAGCAAAGCCCTCTATAAAAGAGGCATAATGTAATGTAAGCAAGGCAAGTGATTAAGCCGGTAATGATCAAGTGATCAAGTCAATGTATGTGAATGCAGTAGCATTCATGATATGTAACCATGTTTTGATATAATGAATATTGTGCAGCATCACATTGTTGAGGATCATATGTTTCTGTATTTTGTGTTTTATGTTTTATGTGTTTTGTGGATGTGATATCCACCACCAACAGTTTAGCTGTTAGACACGTGCAAGAATTATGGAGCACTTTTCAGCAATAGTTGCAGATCGATACACTGGTATCTCGCTATTCTTTGCTGGAAATTAAGTCTCCCTTCACGGCAGAGCATGCATTTCAGAATACCAGAGAACTGATTCATTTTTTGAAATTAATTATGAATGTCAGGCCAGTTTCGAGTTGAGAATGCTGAAGATTTTCTACTCTCGCTCGTCGCAAAAGCTTCCAGCTTTAATAGGACTGTTTATCATTTGGAAGAATTAGAAATAGTGAGGTCCTTAGAGGAGACAGATATAACATCTTTCTTGCAATCACTTAAACAACTTAGTAATCTTAGATCATTGAAATTATCGGTGGAGGACTTCAGTGGGAATTTGAATTTGGAGGCTTCTACAAGCAGCCATATGAATAGCCTTGAAACCATAGAGTTTTTTCATTTAGATAATATATCAAAGTTGCTAATTAGTGGAGAGATTTGTCCCGGCCTTCGATCATTGATAGTTAAAAAGATGAGGAGTCTAAATGAAAGGCACTTAAAGCAGCTAAAGAGACTGAATATTCTAAGGGTGGAGATATGTTACAAATTGGAAACAATATCAGGGTTATCTTCTCTAATAGGTCTTCAGTCTCTTGAAGTGTGTGGATTGTTAGAGTGGTAGAGATACTAAGAGGGGGGTGAATCAGTATCTAGATAGATTTCTGCACTTATAGAATAGTTTTGCAGACTGATATGAATAACATTATAAACTTGAATTTAAAACAATTAAATCCAACTGAATTCAGATGTTTTGTATCACTAAAACTGAGCCAATAAGATAAGATACAAGTATGAAAGCTAAAATACTTGACAACAGATCGAAAACATACCACACAAATAAAGACACAGAGATTTGTCCTGAGTGGAAAGCCCCAGGCATAAAACCACTCAAAAAATTGCCTCACTGGCTTAAGAATCTCACTGATTATTGTGCCTCACTGGCTTACAATCTCATTGAATACTTTGCCTCACTGGCATGTTAAAAATTACAAATGTTTTGAAGATATTTTCATACAGAGGAATACTCTGTTTCTCTAAAAACATATATTGCCAACAATGTATGTGCAGAACACAAAATAATGCTTGCACACACATCATTTACATTATATCCTTTTTATATACATCTGATAATGTTCCTTTCAAAGACATTTAACTATTGGCAGTTCCAAGAATACAAGCAACTGAAATAAAAACCAATAGATAGTTTTGTAACTGAGTCCTTTAAACAACATTAATCTCCTTGTTCAGAAAAGTAGAGACTGTTCGAAGAAGGGAAATCATATGAAACTGTTAACCCTCAATAGGGTTACAAGATTCAACTGTCAGTTACAACGCCCAACTGCCATAACTCAAGCGAAACCCTAGGGTTTAAAAAATAACGGCCAACAATATTTATAAAAGATCCCATATTGTCGACGGGCTAAACAATCATGGTTGTGCAAACAAAGAAATGCCATTTTAGAAGAGCAAACCCCACTAGTAAAAGAACATAGATCTGTAAAGTGCTATTTAGAGAATACAAACTATACAGATATTATATTCTTTCAAAAAACCTTTGACAGATGTATTTCCCAGTTTTAAAAATAACTCTGCAAAGAGAGAAAAATGAACTCTTAAGAGCATACTTACAGATACACTGACGGCCACAAGTCGAACATAGAATCTTGAATGATCATTGCCGAAGATACCTCAGACAACCATCTTTTACCTTGCATTTTAATGATAATGGCACAACTGCAAACTACAAAGTCAACTTTCAATCCTTTCCAAAGATACATTAGACCCCCTTCATGATTATTCATGATTATCTTGCAAACTACGAAGTCAACTTTTAGATTCAACAGACCCCTTTCATGATTTTTCATGATTCTCTTGCAAACCCTACGTTGTGTAGATAATAATGAAAAGAAGTGCCAAACAAAGATACAAGCACTTAGAAACCTGTAACCGGCCGTTCCAGTTTGCCCTATGGAGGGCTTCAACAAAACAAAAGAGAAGTGACCGCTTAGAAAGGTGAAACGACATTTCTACCTCTCAAGGCAGTAAACAGAATATTCCCATCACTTAACAATATGAGATCGATGTGTTCATTCTAAACCAAAGTCAGCTTGCTAGGAGATGTCATTCGAACATTGTTGCCAAGCATACTTTTATATTACACCTTACCTTATGCCAATACGACATACATGTTACCACTGTTGACATCACTGTTAAACGAAAACTGCCAACTGGGGTTAACAAAACTCCCCCTTTGGCATTGATGTGAAACCTCACCAAGATTCACACTATAAGATCCAAAGTGCAGATACATCTCAATATGAAATCAGAAAAACATATCAATAGTAACAGTTCCAACACAAATACTAAAAACAATATCAG
The DNA here is from genome assembly GCA_027924645.1 of Cunninghamia lanceolata. NCBI lineage: Eukaryota > Viridiplantae > Streptophyta > Pinopsida > Cupressales > Cupressaceae > Cunninghamia > Cunninghamia lanceolata. The sequence goes on from BSBN01000159.1 coordinate 3,264,820, forward strand.
ATTCCAAACTTAGATACAAGTATCAACTCCTCAGATGCAAGAGTCTACTAATGCCAGATACCATCAAGAGTCTACCAATGCCAGATATCAATAATAATACTAGTTTCACCAAAAGAGAAATACCAGTTTCACCAAAAGAGATACCTCAGATATACCAATACCACTGAGTACTCACCAAATAGAGATACCACTGAAATAGATACCACTGAGCATTACCACTGAGCATAGATACCATGGAGCACTCACCAAATAGAGATACCACAGAAAGATAGTGTTCTCTCCCCCTTTTGACAACAAGGCCAAAGGCAGAAAGAAGAAAACCTATATAAGTGACCAGAATCCCAATCCAAAAATCACAAGAAACCGTTAGAAACAAGATGGCCAAAAAGGCAATGAAGATAATATGAATCCGAAAAGCAATAGAGAGAACATGCCAATTGTCAAGATCTGCCAACAACTGGAAGAGATAAAGAACAGGACAGGGAACACCACTGTCAAATAGTCCAAGAGTAACAACTGAAACAAGATATATAGAAGCAGAAACAAAAATGACTATCTCATGAAGAAGAATGAGCAAGAGGACATAGAAATATCCAAGCATCTCCCCCTGAGTCCAGGAGTGGAGAAATTTTAATGCAAAGAAGAAAAAGAGAGAACCCCAAGCTTTTGCCGGAGACCTTCAAACACTGCTCTGGGAAGTGGCTTAGTAAAAATGTTAGCCACTTGATCAGCTGAAGCAACATAATCCAGGATAACATCATTGGGAAGAACTTTATCATGAAGAAAGTGATATCTGATGTTAATATGCTTGGTACAAGAGTGCATAATAGGATTCTTTGATATATTGATTGCGCTAACATTGTCACACAAAATCTTGACATGCTTAGACACAACAATCTGATAATCACATAGAGTTTGAACCATCCAGAGGATTTGGGTGCAACAAGCAGTGGCAGCAATATATTCAGCCTCAGCTATAGATAAAGAAACAGAATCTTGCTTTTTGCTATGCCACGAAACAAGCCAGCCACCAAGAAAAAATGCACCACCAGAAGTACTCTTCCTATCATCAAGACTACCAGCCCAATCAACATCTGTATATGTTGTCAGAGTAAATTCAGAATGTCTTGAATACCAAAGACCATAATCCAATGTGCCTTGTATATATTTAAGGATTCTTTTTACGGCATTGAGATGAGGTTGTTTAGGAGTAGATTGAAAATGAGCAACTAAATATAGCATGCATTATGTCAGGTCTAGTGGCAGTTAAATACAACAAGCTGCCTATCATAGACCGATAAAAGGTATGATCAATATCAGGTTTGTCAATTTTACTACTTAATTTGCAACCAGTTTCCATAGGTGTACTAACAGGATTACATTCACCTATCTGAAACCTTTTCAACATTTCTTTTTCATATTTTGTTTGAGAAAGAAATATATCTTCTTGGAGCTGAGAAACCTGTAGGCCAAGAAAAAATGAAAGTTCACCCAGCATTGACATTTCAAACTTTGCTTTCATAACCTGTGGAAAATATAAACTGAGTTCGTCATCATCACTGCCAAAAATTATGTCAACATATACAACCACTATCAAGATGTGATCATCTTTAGTCATAAAATACAGATTACTATCAGCTCCCCCTCTAGTGAAGCCTTGTGATTGTAAATGTTTATCTAGTTTGGCATACCAAGCTCTAGGAGCTTGCTTAAGCCCATAAAGAGCCTTCTTTAATCTGTAAACATGATGTGGTTTGTCCTTGGTAACAAAACCTTCCGGCTGATCCATATAAACCTCCTCTTCTAAGTCTCCATTTAAAAAAATTGTTTTAACATCCATTTGATAGACCTTGAAGTTTTTGTAAACAGAATATGCAAGAAACATTCTGATTGCTTCTAGTCTTGCTACAGGAGCAAAAATTTCATCAAAATCAATACCTTCTATTTGTGAATAACCCTTACAAACTAGTCTAGCCTTATTTCGGACAACAATTCCATTTTCATCAAGTTAATTTCAAAAAACCCATTTGGTCCCAATAATATTTTTATCTTTAGGCCTTGAAGCAAGTTCCCAAGTGTTATTTTTCTCTATTTGGGCTAGCTCATCTAACATAGCCTGAACCCATAAGTCATCTTGACTAGCTTCAGCATAGGTTTTAGGTTCTAATTGCGACACTAGACAAACATGAACTTGTTGATTTGCTTGAGCAGTTTTTCTTCTAGTTTGTATGCCAGAGTCTAAGTTACCAATAACATGATCACTTGGATGATTCTTTTGTAGCAATCTTCTGGAAGGAGTATAAATGGAAGACTTAGAAGGAGTATCAATTTTAGGACTTACTGTTTGTCCTTGAGGCACTCCAGAATCTGACTCAGATTCTTCTTCAGATTTATTTGATTCTTCTTTTGTGCTAGGTTCTCCTTGAATAATTTCTTCAACTGGTTGAAACTGGGGTTGCTATTCTTGCTGCAAATTCTCAACCACTTTCACGTTAGGGATTTCAACTATTCTTTGTAATCTTTTATTATAACATTTGTAGGCCTTACTATGAGTAGAGTAACCTAGAAAGGTTCCTTCATTATATCATGATTCAAAACTTCTTAGATGATCTTCTCTTCTTATGTAACATTTGCTGCCAAAGATTTTAAAATAAGATACATTGGCTGTGTTTCCATACCAAAGTTCATAGGAAGTATACCTGTTTTGACTCTTATTTGTACCCTGTTTAAAGTGTAAACTGCTATATGAACTGCTTCTTTCCAGAAAGAATTAGAAAGTTCAGCATCCTGAAGCATAGTTCTAGCCATCTCTTTTACTGTCCTATTCTTTCTTTCAGCCACACCATTTTGTTGAGGTGTTCTAGGAGCTGAAAACTGTCTTTTGATGCCATATTTTTCACAATATTCAAGAAAAGTAGTAGAAGTATATCCTCCTCCATTATCAGACCTTAAACATTTCAGTTTTTAAGTCTGTTTCTCTTTCTACCATACTTTTAAAAATCTTAAATTTCTCTAAAGCTTCAGACTTATGCTTTAAAAATGTGACCCAAGTCATTCTTGTATAGTCATCTATGAACAACATAAAATATCTTTCACCACTTAGAGATTTTGTTCTGGTTGGACCACATAAATTAGTATGAACCAATTGAAGAGGTTCTGCTGAATACTATTCTTTAGATTTATGAACATTTCTGGTTTGTTTCCCTTGCTGACATTATTTGGAAACTAGATTTTCAGGCTTAGAAATAGCAGGCATATGTCTAACATTTTTATTGTGACTGATTTTAACTAAGTTATCAAAATTTATATGCCCCAATCTCCTATGCCACAATTTACTTTCTTCAACTTGACTCATAAAACACAAATTGTTTTTGCATTCATTAGCTGATCCATGTAGATTGTAAATGTTACCTTTTGTTCTCAATCCTGAAGAAACAATCTATTTTGAGTTTTTGAGAACCTTGCAGCCTTGTGATGTAAAAGCTATATCAAAACCACTGTCACAAATCTGACTTACACTCAATAAATTATGAGTTAGTCCTTCAACAAAATAAACATCTTCTATATGTGTTATTTTCTAAAAGAACTGTACCTTTTCCTGTGATCTGTAAGCAGTAATCATCACCAAATTTAACTGACCCATTTGAACAATTTTCAAACAAGGTAAATTTACTTCTATCCCTAGTCATATGATGAGAACATCCATTGTCTATAACACAGATTTCATTTTTCTTTGCATGAAATGCAACTTCAACAATTATAGCATTGTTGTTTTTAGATACCCATTTCATTTTGGGTTGCTTATTGGAAGAAAAACTTTCTAATTTACAAAATTTTGCAATATGTCCAAGTTTTCTGCAACTGAAACAACTTATTTTGTTCAAGAAATTAAGAGTCCTATCATTCAGAAAATAGGACTATTTTCTGAACATAAATTTACAATCAATTGCTCGATGCCCATATTGATAACAGTAAAAACAATAACTAGAAAATCTAAAAGGCCTTTTTTCTTTTAGCTGATTATCATTAGAGCATTGACCTTTTGAGAAGCCTAGACTAGTCATGTCATTATACTCTTTTTGTTTACTTAGCATATCAGCAAGTTTATCACTGTTGTTACACATTTCAAGTTCTTTTCTTAGTTTCACTATTTCATCTTCCTTGAATTTTAACCTTTCTTGTGTATCTGAAAGAATTTTTTTGTTCTCTTTAAGATTTAATTGTAAATTAGAAATCTATTTTTCTTGATCAGATATTAACTTGTTTTGCACTCCATTCTCCTTTCTAAATCTTCTAATTTCACCAAAGGCACATTTTAACTCTCCTTCTAAGTCAATTTCATTCTCAGACATTTCAGTTTGTTCTCCTTCTGGAGCAGTGATAATTGCTGCCATAAAAAGTGTTTCATCTATTTCATCAGAGGATTCCTCTGATGCACTATCTGTTATTCCAGCAATTAGACTCCTTTTCTTAAAAGTATTTTTCTTGTTAAAATTGAAAGGTTTTTTCTTATACTATTTTCTATTGTCTTCTTGTTCACTATCAAGTTCTAGATTAGGACACTTTGCTGCATAATGTCCTATTTTTCCACAGTTGAAGCATTTAAAAGGTAATTTTCTTTTATATCTACCTGAACCTCTTCTAAGTTTACTGACAAAAATAGATTCATCTTCACTGATATTTTTAGTTTCATGACTGGTTTCAGTTTCTTTTTTCACAGTTTTAAAAGCTGCTTTCTTAACCTCTTTACTAGGGTTTTCATTCTCCATTTTCATTTCATAGGCAGTAAAGACTCCTACAATAGAATCAATAGTTATAGTTTTAGGATCTTTATCTTCCACCATAGAAGTTTTGGAATCATATTTGGGAGTTAGAGTTCATAAAATCTTTTTAACAACAATTATCTCTTCTAATTTATCCCCTAAACCTCTAATACTATTAACAGTTTCCTGAACTCTTTGAAAATATTCAGCTATCTTTTCATCATCTTTCATTCTTATTCTTTCAAATCTTTCTCTAAGAGCTTGTAACTTAGCCTCTTTAATGCTTTCATCCCCTTCATAAATATTAGAAAGTTTATCCCAAATACTTTTAGCTGTTTGACATTCCATAATTTTATTTAACACTTCATTTGTCAATCCACAACAAATAACACTAGCAGCTTTTGAATCACAATCAAGAGCCCTTTTTTCATCAGCATTAGATGGTTTGCCTATAACAGTACAACTAGTTTCAATGGCTTCCCAGACATCATATCATAAAGCTTTGATATGACGAGCCATTCTAAATTTCTAAAAAGTATAGTCTGTACCATCAAACAGTGGTGCCTTGGATGAGGACATACAATCTTGAAAAGACATGGTTACCACTCAACCAGGAATCCCCTTAGGCAGATTAGGCCTTAAAGACAAAAGGGTTTGGCTCTAATACCACTTGTTAGAGTGGTAGAGATACTGAGAGGGGGGGTGAATCAGTATCTAGACAGATTTTTGCACTTACAGAATAGTTTTGTAGACTAATATGAATAACATTATAAACTTGCATTTAACACAATTAAATCCAACTGAATTTAGATGTTCTGTATCACTAAAACTGAGCCAATAAGATAAGATACAAGTGTGAAAGCTAAAATACTTGACAACAGATCGAAAACATACCACACAAATAAAGACACAGAGATTTGTCCTGAGTGGAAAGCCCCAGGCATAAAACCACTCGAAAAATTGCCTCACTGGCTTAAAAATCTCACTGATTATTGTGCCTCTCTAGCTTACAATCTCATTCAATACTTTGCCTCACTGGCATGTTAAAAATTATAAATGTTTTGAAGATATTTTCATACAGATGAATACTCTATTTCTCTAAAAACATATACTACCAACAATGTATGTGCAGAACACAAAACAATACTTGCACACACATCATTTACATTATATCGTTTTTATATACATCTGATAATGTTCCTTTCAAAGACATTTAACTGCCGGCAGTTCCAAGAATACAAGCAACTAAAATAAAAACCAATAGATAGTTTTGTAACTGAGTCCTTTAAACAACATTAATCTCCTTGTTCAGAAAAGCAGAGACGGTTCGAAGAAGGGAAATCATATGAAACTATTAACCCTCAATAGGGTTACAAGATTCAACTGTCAGTTACAACGCCCAACTGCCATAACTCAAGCGAAACCCTAGGGTTACAAAAATAACGGCCAACAATATTTATAAAAGATCCCATATTGTTGACGGGCTAAACAATCATGGTTGTGCAAACAAAGAAATGCTGGATTTCAGAAGAGCAAACCCCACTAGTAAAAGCACATAAATCTGTAAAGTGCTATTTAAAGAATACAAACTATACAGATATTGTATTCTTTCAAAAAACCTTTGACAGATGTATTTACCAGTTTTATAAACAACTCTGCAGAGAGAGAAAAATGAACTCTTAAGAGCATACTTACAGATACACTGACAGCCACAAGTCGAACACAGAATCTTGAATGATCATTGCCGAAGATACCTCAGACAACCAGCTTTTACCTTGCATTTTAATGATAACGGCACAACTACAAACTACAAAGTCAACTTTCAATCCTTTCTGAAGATACATCAGACCCCCTTCATGATTATTCATGATTATCTTGCAAACTACAAAGTCAACTTTCATATTCAACAGACCCCTTTCATGATTTTTCATGATTCTCTTGCAAACCCTACACTGTGCAGATAATAATGAAAAGAAGCACCAAAATAAAGATACAAGCGCTTAGAAACCTGTAACCGGCCATTCCAGTTTGCCCTAAGGAGGGCTTCAACAAAACAAAAGACAAGTGACCACTTAGAAAGGTGAAACGACATTTCTACTGCTCAAGGCAGTAAACAGAATATTCCCATCACTTAACAATATGAGATCGATGTGTTCATTCTAAACCAAAGTCAGCTTGCTAGGAGATGTCATTCGAACATTGTTGCCAAGCATACTTTTATATTACAGCTTACCTTATGCCAAGACGACATACATGTTACCACTGTTGACATCATTGCCAAATGAAAACTACCAACTGGGGTTAACATGGATGTGACAAATTGGAAACAATATCAGGGTTATCTTCTCTAACAGGGCTTCAGTCTCTTACAGTGTCGGGATGTGAAAAATTGGAAACATTACCAGGGTTATCTTCTCTAACAGGGCTTCAATCTCTTGCAATGTCAGGATGTGAGAAATTAGAAACAATAACGGGGTTATCATCTCTAACAGGGCTTCAAGTGTTATACATATATAATTGTGAAGGGTTGAAATCGTTGCCGACCCTTGCACATCTACGTCATCTGGAGCGAATCACGATTGTTGAATGTCATCAGCTGCAAAGTATAAAAGGTGTAGAAGAGTTGCAAGGATTGAAAAGTCTGTGAATTGAAGTGCCTTACAATGGATATGCATTGGTACGGAATTGTGTTCATGGACTGAAGGTACTCCTTTTTCTCAACACAAACAATTGATTTTGAGTGGAAAGCAAGTTTATTTATTGTGAAAAGTGAATTCTGTGATTTTTCCTTTCCTTGTTACTATTTGTAAGTAGTGTGTTTTAAAAATTATGTGATTTACATTTCTAATATTTGTATCAATTATTTAATGTCCACCCTCTTTATGCCCATATTTGAAATGTTTCAGAGGCTGCCGTCAGAGTATAGCATTTTAATAGGGAATGCAGGGAATGAAGCATAGTCCAGATTGAATGTAAATTTATTTTCTGATGTGATCGACGCCCAATCAGTCGCTGAGATAGAGAGGGGAAAGTATTTGTGGGACAATCCGATGGAGATGGAGATGAAGATGAGAAGCTCATCGAGGATAATCACTATATATGTTTTGCTTATAATGCCTGGTGATATATATGAGACGTTGTATAACTCTCAATTCCTTGTGTACAGACTTGACGACGTACCTACAAATTCCCTTTGACGTGCAATCGTACCGATGATTGCAGTTTTACTCATCCAGCATAATACAAATGCTAGTCTAACTAACATCTTAATAGAGAAGGGGTTTGTGGCCATGTTGAATGAAGGGGAAGAAGGGAAAGCTTTAACTCTATTGCAAACAATTGTTGATAGATTATTTGGAGAAAGTATGGTAGCAAATGATGTGGGAACATATGAAAGTGAAAGGGAAAGCGAATTGGGAAGTGAAAGTTAATTTGAGAAGTGTGGTTGTTGTTGTTGTATACTCTGAGTATCTCATGTTGAAAAGCTTTTGTCATCTTTGTTTTAATCAAGTCTTTGATTTCTAATATTTCATGTATGGAATGATCATTTAATTAAAATAAATTAGCTTATCAATGTTTTTCTTATTATTGTTGTATGGGATTTTTAAAATTGAAGGCAGTTTACACTTCCTTTGGGTCTTTAACCTTTATTTAAAATAATTTGTAAAATAAGCCTTGGTAGTTTAGGTTAATTTAATAACTTATATATACAAGTAACATATTAATTTAGATTGATAATTAAATATAGTTGGCTATTGAAATATTTATTTAGATTGATTAATTAAATAAAGTTTGGTATTGAAATATAGAATAATTAATACAAGTTATTTTAGGAAAGTAAATAGGAGGATAAGGATGTTTAGATCTATAACCATTAAATATTCAAGCATTGATGTAGATGCCAAACATGATATGTCTTGACATTTGAAATAGAGTATCTCAAACTATCATTTGCCTCAGAATCAAAATATTTTGTATTGACTATGTAGAATCAAGTTTGGGGGTCGGGTTCAAGTCTACAATTGTAGATCTATTGTTATACCTATAGACTTGATCTAGTAATTGATAGACTTTTTGTCACGTCTTGTTTTTATGGACTATATTATTATTCTAGATTAGTGAACATTTACCATGATTGTTTTACTTTGAGTAAGTACCACATGTGTGAAAGTAATTATCATGAAGTTATATTTACAAAATATAGAAAGTTGATTTAAATATTAAATATTATCGATATGATTATAATGTTTTACTTTAACTATGTTTTTGGATACACTAACCTATTGACGTTGAGTTGAGTACGAATGAATGCAGGTACTTGTCGAAAATGAGGACATGGTTGAGGTAGAGGTGTTCTAGCCACTTGGAAAGAATTGATGGGATGGTTAACCCTAATGCAATCACACACTCACGTAGTTTCATGTTGTATTTTGAATGGTATATTATGCATCATTGTGTGGATAATAGTTGTGATTGATGGTTTGATATTTAGAAAATTATTGTGTTTTTAATTGTTATGAATATTCTTTTTTGAATGCATGATTTGATTATAAGAATTAAATGTCTTTTCAAATTATATTTTAATTGTATTGTTAAATAGTGAATATATATATGGCTGTATTTTATATATATAAATATTAAATAAATAATAATAAACATTTTCTATGGATGTTTGGAAGACAATATGTAAAATAGATTTAAATAATTATATTAAATTATAATAGATATATATGGATACATATGTATATATAGTTTTATTATTTCACTTCTTGATAACTGTGTTCTAGTACAAATAGTTAAATGATGTTAATAATAGTGTTATTATAATTATAATTTTAAATAAAAAGAATTAAAAAACAACTTACTGTCATGCATGCAATAGTAAGCTAAATAAAATATATTATTTAAAATAAGATAGAAATTTAGAGCTTTAAATGGTCAATCTCATGCAAACTGGAGTATCGATCAGTTATCAAAATATTCAGTCTTCAAAACCTAAATTTGGGACACTAAAAATAGGAGAGATTTTTATTAAAAAGAAAGCGCTTAGCGAAATAGAGACACCCACATTTTTGCAGCAGTTAAAGAAAGTTATTTTCTCTGAGCGTTGAAGCTTGCAAAGACTTCCATCTAGGGCGACAGAGAGAAGATTCAAGGCAACGATTGGAGGGCAGTAGGAGTGAGCAACTCAGGTAGATTCGACCAATATTTTCAAGTAGAAAGACTGGGTATTTTCCTTTTATATCTTTGCAAATATAATAATGTTTTTCTTTGGTTTAAATCCTGCTATTGGTTGTTAGTAATCGACCCTCTATTTTATGGTGCTTGCTTAGTAAATTGGCTTGTGTTTATTCTTTTTTGGCCTGCATTTTGACTATAGTCGACTTGCTATTAGAAGGTCTGAGAAAACTATCTTTGTTCTTCTTGCTGCCAAACTTAAAACCATTGTGTCTTATTCAGAATCGCCAGTCTTAAAAATATCTAACCCTTAGTCACTAATTCCCTTGAAACCACAGTAGTTAATTCTGGCTCCACACTGCCATGAAATTGACGTCTATGATTATCTTCCTAGTATTCATTATTTTATGATCTATGCTAAATAAATTGATCTATCCTTCATCAGTTACTGTCACCAATCTACTCGAACTACAACGTAACAGTTAGGATTGACCAGTTGTTCCTTGTTCTAGTTTTTCGAAGTAATCAATTTCTTTTTCTTGTTCTTGTTTCTTGTTTTCTTGCTTTAGATCAGCCTTTATACTAGCCATTGTTTTAAACCCGTGGTTTGAGCTATTACAATCTAGACATTGACATAAACTTTTTTTTGTCAGATAAAAATTATCCCAGCTGTTATCTTTTTGTATGTTGTATGGAAATAGTTCATGTTAAGAATTGACCTATTTTATTGAACGAACAATGTGAACATAACCTCTTGAACATAGATAAAACTATCATTATCTTGTAGACATATTCCTTTATTGGTTGTTGTTCAAAAGGTTATCTAAACATTATCTTGAATGACAGTATAAAGTTATAAAACTCTGTCCTATTTTTTTATTCAGTTACAGTTCCAGGAAGATTATTTTCTTGATTCTAGACTTCCTATCATAGAAATTACAGCAAGGTATAAATGTTATATAAACTTATTATTATATAGATAAATGGACTGAGATAGTTCCTGTCATAGATATGATAGTAGGATTAATTATAAAACTTAGAATGACTATTATAGTAAAGTCATCCATATAGACCTCCATGCACTCATTAGCTAATTCAACAAAAATTGCTAAAACAAGCCTCTGAAATGTAGCTGGGGAATTACATAGTCCAAATGGAAGAACTTTGTAAGAAAAAGTTCCCCAAGAGCAGGTGAAAGTGGTTTTGTCCTAATCTTCAGGTGCTACTTGGATTTGGTTATACCCACTGAACCCATCTAGGAAAGAAAAATACTTTCTCCCAACAAGGTTATCCAGCACTTGGTCAATGAATGGTAAGGGAAAGTAGTCCTTTTTTGTAGCTTTATTTAGCTCCCTATAGTCAATACACACCCTCCATTTCCCATTCTTTTTAGGCACTATGACTAGGGGTGAGACCTGTATACGCCCCTTAACAAGATCCATTGACTGTCTGAGATTGGATATATAAACCCTACTTGTAGTAATTTTTCTATTTTAGTCTTAACAATGTCTTTTAAAGCAGGATTCAATCTTTTTTGGGGTTGTCTGACAGGTTTGATATCTTTAGTATATATATGATGGGTACAAATCTCAGGAGGAATCCCCTTCATATCTTGTATTCCCAAGCAAAAGCTACTGAATAGGAAATCAGAAGTTGGATAAGTTTTTCTTCCTGAATTGCTACTAATTGGGTATTGATATTAAGTGTCTTCCCTGGTAAAATCATGACCTATTTTGTGATTTGATCCATGGAGGTAGTTAATCCATACACTGGAGTCATGGTATTGAGGGGACAAGAATGTGGAAGCAACATGTGGAACGTGGCTAAGTCTCTATAAAAGGTCCCCCACAAGGAATGATATTTGCTAGGGTACAATGAGTAGAAGTGAGAAGTTCTCTCCTAGAATCTTGGGCAAGCTCCATCACATCCTCATTGATTAGGATGTGGGTAATGTCTTCTATTGTATCATAGTAGATTTCTTCTCCAACTCACCCAAATGTTCCTTGATGGTGACCATAGCTACTGAGGCACTATTGTCCATGTTATCTGGCTCATCCACCCATACTCTTCCTGTATAGTGTATTGGTGGTTTAGCTGGAGGATACAGAGATATTTTCTTGAAATCTATCCCATTAGAAATGACCATATCCCCAATTTGACAATCAATAGATGCTGTTGCTGTAGCCAGCCATGGTCTTCCTAATATTAGTGGATAAGCATTTCTCTGGTTTCTCAATTCTAATATTAGGAAGTCTACTGGGAATTCCCATGATTCTATCACAAATGGAACATCAATAATCACCCCTTTAAAAATAGCTATTGACTGGTCAGCAAGTTGAAGGATTGTAGTCATGGATTGGATACCTGTTAGGGCTAATTTGTCCATTGTATGAACTGTCATCACATTAATTGCTGCTCCCAAATCAACCAAAACATTTGAAATTTCTACCCCTGAGATGAAAATAGTTATGACAAGATTTCCAGGGTCTCTATATCTTGGGAGGAGCATTTTTCCCATCAATAGATTTACTACTTTCCCTTCCACCTGGATTATAGGAGGAAATTTTTTCTTCCTGCCATGTGTTTTGACACAATGTTGTTTGATGAATTGGTAAAGTTCTGGCACATCTCTAATTGCTTGGAGGAGTGGAATTTCAATGTTCATTTGTCTAATTTCTTGTAAAAGTTCTGATTCTAGGGTAGATTGAACTTGTTTTTGTAAGATCTTTTTTTGGGGAACATGTTGTTTGAGCCATTCTGGGTATGGTGCTAGTTTTTCCATCTCCAAAGCTTTTATCAGAAGTGTGTCTAGGAATGTTCTCCAGAGTCAACCTTTTAGGAGGAACTCCAGAGTTATACAAGGATGATTCTTTTAGCACTTTTTCGATAGTAATCTCCTCTAGAAGTTGAGTAGATGAATCTTCAGGTTCCTCATCATTGGTTACTTCAACTATAGTTGGAGGAGATGGTCTTGGGAATGCTTTCCCAGAATGCACCTAGAGATTATTTGGATATATAGCGTTAATACCAACCATGTTTCCTTGTCTTGTCATGTAAACAGCTGCTCCCTGTTTATTTCATGGATTTTGTATAGGTTGAGCTGGTAAGGGTAGTTGGCTAACTGGCTCATTTTGTGACTGACCTTGTGTGTTGGAGGGTCCAGTTAGTAATGCTTGTTGTTGAGGTTGGAAACATCTAGGTTGTCCCTGGTATTGTTGATTATATCCCCATTGAGGACCCCATTGAGGTTGCATGTTTTGTGATCCAAACTGTGGTGGTCACTGTTGATTCCCCCACGGCTAATTTTGCCAATTTTAGTTTTACCAATGTTGATTTGGTCAATCTTGCTGTCCCCAAGGAGGATTTTCTGAGGCCCGTGCCAAGTTTGATTCCATTGATTATTTCCCCAATTAGAAGGACCCCTGTAAGAAGGCTGGCTTGGATACTGATTATAAGGGAAATTTCCAGCCTATTTTTTTCCCACATAGTTCAATTCTTCTTCTATAATGGCATTCTTCTTACTCAACCTTTTTAGGTCTGGAAGTTGACTACATTGACTGGTAGGATGTGCCCTGTCACAGATCTGACAGATCTCTGATTTGTCTAAAGGGCATTCTCTCAATAGATGCTTAGGACAATAGATGGAGAGTGGTTCAGTTGTTCTATTTTGATCATTTGTTATAGTTTTTGCCTAAATCCCATCCAATGTGGTATTTAGTTGGACCAAAATATCTATTTTTAGATTTGCAATCTCTTCCATTAACTATCATATTTCATTCTTCCCTTTGAAGGTTTTGGATGATCTCACTCCATCTTGGGTTCTAGAATAGTTCCTGCAGAGTTCTTCTATAGCAGATATATTTATTTTGTTGATATTTCATTTTCCCATTAGATCTAGTGCCTGTTTTGATTCTTTATCCAATCCTTTTACAAATAGGGTTCTGGCTAAAGAGTGATTTACTGGGTTTCCATACCTTCTCAAGGTGAAGTTAAACCTGTCCACATAGTCCTCTAAGGTCTCTTCCTCTCCTTGTTTAATTTTGAACAATTCCTCATTTTTATTATTGACTCTACAGTAATCTTGGTACTTTCCTAAAAACTCTATTTCCATCTGATCCCAGGAATGGATAGAGTTCTGGAGTAAACCCATAAACCATCTCATTGTAGAATCTTTCAGGGTTGAAGGGAACAGTTTGAGTTTTTGGTTATTTGATCCATAATTATAAGTTTGGCATACCACTTTGAATTCAAACAAAAACTGATTTGGATCCTCAAAAGAAAGACCTCTAAAATTTGGCAAGTGTGCTAGTGAAATATTTTTCATAGGAGCATTGTCTCCAGCAGCTAGAACAATGGGATATGAGAAGGTTCTTGGAGCTTGATTTTCCTCCTCTTCATGATTATCACGATTATCATCCATGTCTAGTACCGGTTCTTCTGTCTGAGGTTCTAGGAAATTAGGTTCTATCAAAGGATCTGCCTGAAACCTTTGTTGTAATTCTTGGATATAATCAGCGAGTGGGAGATTTGGAGGATTTAAGGGATTATTGATTTGAGGTGCAACTTCCAAGGTAGGTTCTAGGTTTCTTTCTTCAACAAGATCTTGTGCCACCCCACTGCTTTCTCCTATAGTTTGTTGATGGGGTGTCTATTTTATGTATCTTCCTTTTGAATCTCTAGCTCTAACCATATAGATCTAACCTAAAACTGTTTAGCTAAGTTTCCCTAATTAACAGAATGTCCCTGGCAACAGCACCAAAAATGACAAGGGTCATTGTACCTTATCATTTAACCATATTTCTTTTGTCAAATCTAGGGCTGTGTCCTTGGCTATCTGCAATTAGGAATCCTATAGTTTCCAGTCTTATCTAACTAACTCTAATGACTTCTACTGATTTAATGGAACTGATCTATCTGCTATGAAATAAATTCCAAGAATATTGAAAACAAAATTGAACAGTAAATTACTTAAAGCAAATCTATAAACTGAAACATGCATTTATCTATGAAAATAGTAAATATCTTTTAAAGCAAAATTTGAAACAAGAAAACAACAGTACTAGCCTTCTGCCTTGGTGGTGAGAGTGGGCCCTTGCTCCACACCCTTAGGGCTAAAGACTAAAGTAAAGAATCAGCACAAGAGAATGATATCACAACTCAATTCAATCCAATTCCATCAGCTTTGTATTTTGCAAAATATTAATATCAGAATGAGATTACAGAAATTAAAAGAAATAATCACTGTCCTTTTTCTACTTCTTCTGTAAGTATATATAAAATTAGTGATGAGATATCACTTATCTTATCTACCAGTTCTTCTATGAGATGACATCCATCTCTTTATTATACTAGCTATCTAACTACAGAAAATAACCATGCAATAAAAATAGATTGAGTGGAACAAAAGTCCACCCTAAATCTAAGTTTTAGTCTTAATACATTTGGGCAGTGAGGCCCTAAAAATATGGATATTAAATCAGTTTTATTAGTAACTCATGCAAGAAACTAAAAAGAGATAAAAACTCCCAACAGTTAACTATAGATTGCCCTTAATCACTCAGGTGATGATTTGAGTAATATCAGAGGTATCACGATCACCACTGAAAGTGTCTAACCGATAGTTGTGCTAGAAATCTGCTCTACTCTAAAGAGGTGCCAGAGATGTATGTCTCTGTCTGTAGCTCTAGAGATATACTACCTGCAGCTCCGGAGATATAATTGTGGCCTTCTTGCTCAGCTCCAGAGATGCTTTTCCTCTTTATTCCAAAACTTCTAATGTCGTGGTATTTTGATATTGTCTCTGGAGATCATTAGGACTACCTCCAGAGATGCACAAAATTGCCAACCCGAACACTTGCACCTGTTGATTCAAAAAGAGAAGTTTTTCTGCATATTTCCATCAATTCCATGCACATTAGTCCTTTAATCAGAAATCATGATATTAAGTAATTCAGTTCCTATTAATCATTATTTAGAACAATCTTGCTAGCCTATTTGGGTGCAGTCATCAAGAAGATGGAATCGAAAAGGAGAAAAAGAGATGTAAAAAGATGTATTTCATGGGTGCTACCTAGCACTCATCACCACAACTTCATCTCCTACCTAGAACTCCTTATATCTCCTCTTTTGATATGCCTTAGCCTTGTACTGAATATTCATCTTATTCATGTGCTTTCTCACCTCTTCATGCAAATTCTTCAGATGTTCTGCAAAGTCTTTAGTTCAGCACTTGTCTTTTCTCTTTTGTCTAGCTTTCTTAACTCAGAAGCATTTCTTGGGCTATTGCCATACACAATCTGGAATGGTGATTTACCAGTACTCCTATTGACAGAATTGTTGTATGCAAATTCTACCTGTGGTAAAATCAAATCCCATCCCTTGGGCTTATCTCCTACTAAGCATTGTAGCAGATTACCCAAACTCCTATTCACCACATTTGTCTATCCATCAGTCTGTGGATGGTGTATAGAACTGAACTTCAAAGCTGCCTTCAACTTCTTCCACAATGTCCTCCAGAAATAACCAACAAACTTGGTGTCTCGATCTGAAACTATGCTTTTTGGTAGACTGTGCAATCTCACCACCTCTCTGAAAAATAATTCAGCAATATGAATAACATCATTAGTCTTCTTGCAAGGAATGAAATGTGCCATCTTTGAGAATCTATCCACCACCACAAAAATGGAATCATGTCCTCTCTGTGTCCTTGGTAAACTAAGAACAAAATCCATACTAATATCATCCCATGGCTTCTTTGGTACAGGTAGTGGCTGATATAGACCTATATTCTAACTTGCTCCTTTCACTATCTGACATACTCTGCAACCCTGCACAAATTTCCTCACATCTTGCTACAACTGTGTCCAATAATAATTTTCACCAACAATAGCATTAGTTTTATCTCGACCAAAGTGTCCAGCCAATCCTCCACTATGCTTCTCCTTAATCAGGTTCTTTCTCATGGAACTCCTCAGAATGTACAACTAGCTTCCTCTAAATAACATGCCATCTTGGGTTATGAAATCCAACCATTTTGTCCTATCTAATGTAATAGGTTCTAGACAAGCTTTCCAAGCCTCTGCAAAATCTAGATCTTCAGGATACAAACTTTTGAGCTTGTTAAACCCAACAAACTCTATCTTCATTTCTGTCAACAAATTTTGCCTTCTGCTCAAGGCATCTGCAACTCTGTTGGACTTCCCACTCTTGTGATTCAAAACAAAGGTATAACTCTACAAAAACTTAACCCATTTTAAGTGCCTCTGGTTCAAATTTCCTTGACTATTAAGATACTGCAAAGCCTGATGATTAGTATATAAAACAAACTCTTTTAGCAACAAATAATGTCTCCATTTCTTCAAAGCCTGAACTGTAGCATAAAATTCCTGATCATAAACAGAATATTTTTTCTTGGCATCATTAAACTTACCACTAAAATAGGCAACAAGCTTACCTTCTTGACTCAAAACAACTCCTATAGCACTACCACTAGCATCACAATCTACTTAAAATACCTTATTGAAATCTGGAAGTGCCAAAATAGGTTACTTTGTGACTTTCTGCTTCAATGTATCAAATCTTTTATTTGCTCCTCCAGTCCATCTAAACTCTTTTCTATCCCCTCTCATTGTCTTAATTAGGGGTGCACAAATGCTACTAAAATTTTTGATAAATTTTATGTAAAAACTTGCTAAACCATGAAAAGATCGTACCTCTATGGCACTCCTTGGCATAGGCCATTCAAGGATAGCTTTCACCTTCTCTGGGTCCATCTTAAGACCTTCCTCTGAGATAACAAATCCCAGGTATACCAAATCCTTCTTTGTAAAACTACATTTATTTAGATTAATTAGCAACTTCTCCTCCCTCAGCTTCTCTAAAACTCTTCTGATATGCATCAGATGCTCATCCCAAGTCTTACTAAAAATTAAAATATCATCTAAATAAACAATAATAAAACTTCCCAAAAATTCTTTCAATACCTCATTCATGAGTCGCATGAATGTGCTCAGTGCATTGGTTAGCCCAAACAACATGACTAACCATTCATATAAACCTTCATTTGTTTTGAAGGCTATTTTCCATTCATCTCCTTCTCTGATACGGATCTAGTGATACCCACTCTTCAGGTCAATCTTTGTGAAGTACTTGGCTCCAGTCAAACAATCCATTATGTCATCCATTCTCGGCAATGGATATTTGTACTTGATCGTGATCTTATTGATGGCCCAAGAATTTGTACACATTCTCTACTCTCCATCTTTCTTCGGTGCTAGTACTATAGGTACAGCACATGGACTCAGGCTCTCCCTTATCAGTTCCTTCCTCAACAACTCGTGAACTTGTCTGTTCAACTCTTCATTCTCTACAGGGGTCATTCTATGGGCTACCTTGTTTGGCAAACTAGCTCCTAGTATCAAATCCATTTGATGACTTATCTTCCTCATTGGTGGTAAACCTTCTGGTACATTATTAGAGATAATGTCCTGAAATTATTCCAACATATCTGAAACTTCTGCTGGTACATCTTCACATTTCTCTTGACTAATCTTAGGAATCAATGCAAAGTAATGACACTCATGCTTCATACCCTCCAAAAATTTCCTACCATCTACCAAGCAAATTATGGTAGTACTACATACCTTTTCTTCCACCTCCTTCAAGGGCTTCAACTTATGATGAACTCCATCCTTTGTTAGGGAATATGTGTTTGCACGTCCATCATGGACAATGCTCCTATCATACTGCCACGGCCTCCCCAACAACATATGACATGCATCCATTGGTATGATATCACACAACACCTCATCATGGTAGTCCCCAATCTTGAACTTCACTAAACACTGCTGATTGACCAGAGCTCTGTGGTCCTTCTGCAACCATGCAATCCGATATGGATGTGGATGCTTTCTTATTGTCAACTTCAACTTGTCAACCATCTCCTCTGAAACAAGATTGTTAGTGCTTCCATTGTCAATAATAATATGATAACACTTACCTTCACATTTGCACCTTGTGTGGGATAGACTCTTCCTCTGATTAGGTTCTTTCTCCTCATTCAACAAAGTTCTTCTAACAACTAGCATTTCTCCCCTTTCAGCATCTTCAGAATGCTCAGATTACACATCTTCATCTACATGTGCAACTCGTGCATTACTCTCAAGTCTTATGTTTGTCCTTCCTTGATGTTGTGGACACTCATATGCTCGTTGTCCTTCTCCACATTGAAAATAGGTTCCTCTGAAACCTCCTCTTCTAGGTCCTTGCCCAGGTCGGCCTCTTCCTCTTCCTCTTTGCTCACCATTGTTCTAGTCATGAGGGTGGTAGGCATTATCTCCTCTTTGATTTCAATTGGTGCCAGCTTCTTCACTTTTCTTTGAATCTTCATTTCAACCTCCATAGGGTCTTCCACCAGTCCTTCCACCTTGACCTCTTCCCCTTTGCTTGCTATTGAATCTTTTATTTAGCTTCTCTTCCACCTTCAAGAAAAATTGGTACGTATTTTCTATGGTAGTCATTCTGACCAGGCTCAGCTCCTCTTGAATACTTGGCCTCAACCCATTAATGTAACAGGCTACCTTCTCCTTATTGCCCTCTGCATGGCATGTCCTAATAGTAATCTTATAAAACTCTTTTGTATACTCCTTAACAGACTTGTTACCTTGCTTCAGTCCTTGTAGCTTCTTCAGCAACTCCATCTCATAGTCTACAGGAATGAACTGCTTCTTTAGTTTCTCTACCATCCGATCTCATCTAGTGATCTTTCCTTTTTCCTCTCCTATTCCTCTCTAACTGGACCTCCTTCCACCAAATACTAGTGTGGCCCTTCAACTTTGTTTTTGCAAACTTGACCTGATCTGGGTCCTCAACGTCTTCATACTCGAAATACTCCTCCATGTCATTGATCCAATCAATAAGTTGTTCCGGGTTCAAATCTCTAGAATAGGTAGAAACTTTGATCCTGGGCCTCTTTCAAATCTTTGAAATGGCTCTCAACAACCTAACTTCTGCAGGATCTCTTGCAGCTTCTTATTCTTCCTTGGATAGCTCTTCTTTAGCTTCATCCTCACTTTCTTCTCTTGTTCTTGGCTCAAACCCTCTTCGTAGCTCCTCTTGCAATGCATCGATTTGCCTTTGCAGGGCTCTAAAACCCTCTTCCATCAAAGCATTCCTCCCAATACGATTTCTTCATGGAGGCATCTTGATCTCCGCATCAAACCCACAAACTCAAGTCTTGGTACAAACTGCCTCACAGTCAGTGATCTGTCTACACACTTAAGAACCCTTACTCTGATACCACTTGATGAAGGGGGAAAATCATAAAACACACAATAATAGAAATGGCACATAGAAAATAGAATATTTCTTTATTGATTTGGACAACTTATTACATTACAAAAGCTCAATTACAATTAGAGGAATCAATCCTCCATAGGCTGCAACACACTACAGCTACACATCACCAGACTTTGGAATCTTCTGCCTTCTGTAACCCCCAAATCAACTAGGGTTTCTATTTTTCCACCTATTCTTGACTCTACACTTTCCCCCCTTAAATCTACTACTACCCAGGGTTCCCAAAATAGTCATAAATAGCACTTTTTGGTGGCCTCTAGCTAAATTTTAAAATTTGTAACTCCCTCCAAAAGTAGGTCAACTTCCGAGAAGCATAACTTTTGATCTGGGTGTCCGATTGACGAACTGTTTTAAGTACCAGAAATCTCGCGATGTGAACTATCATGCTAGAAATATGTAAATAGATTTCTATCAACTTTTCAGGATGTTATGAGATGTTTTAGTGCCTCATATCTCGTTTCAAAAATTTTCAGGGGCTTTTCAAAAAATAAAAACTTTAATATCTTTTAGCTCATAAATGATCTTTGCCTGATTCCTTTGCCAAAGGTCTTATATTTCTGTTATGAATATTTTGTAAGTTTTCACTTCAATCTGTGCCCAAATGCAAACTTTCCTAAAATGGCAGGTAAACTTTCCAAAACTGGCAGTTTGCTATTTTTATTAGTTTTGGAAAAACTGAAAGCCCTACATCATTATTCAAGAGATTATGGAACCAGAAATACTAATTATGGAAAGAAATGAAAACAACCGTATTGATTTTGAAGCAACATCTTTTTGGGTGATACAAGATTGCCCTTACACCACTGGATGCTCCTGCATTAGGATGACTGTAACTTTTTACCATAAGTTTTGGATCTCCTACCATTTGTTATGGCACTTTAATACATAAAATGTATTGAGTTTGTAGAGAGTCACCACCTCTCTCAAGAGGATTGATTTATTTTCTAGGTTTTCTCTTCACCAATAGAGTTATACTTGTTTAATTCCTTGACACTATTGAGATTGTCTTCTACCAGGTTTTCTTATGTTGTCCCTAGTAGAGTCGCCAATTTTGTTAGGTCTCAAAAATGCAGGTTGTTAACCTTAAGAGGTTGCCAATCTCTCTTAACACTTTTGGCTAATGAAATAAGGTTAATATAATTGAAAACCCCCTTCTCTTTAGGCTCTGCTAGACCTAGGTGGGTGTACCTTGATAGATAATGCAGATTTGTGTGACCTTAGTGATCTATTCAGAGTAGCATAGGGATGTGAGATAGATGTAAGGCTAAGAATTATTCCTACTCCTAAAGTTTGAGATTTGAAAATGTAGATGAGTTGAAGTGTAGTATTGCTTTATATTGGATATGACTATTGCCTAATTTCATTGGGTGAATGGGGTTAAGGATAATATAATTGTGGATTTATCCTTTTGGCTTAACTCTAACTACTTGGCACCTTTTGAATGTTCATAATTGGTATAAACGTACAAGATTTGTTGGTTATTAGACTCTTCTTTAAGATCCCATTGACATCTCTTCAAGTTATTGTGGTTGTCTAAAAGGATTTTAATTCTACTTTGAAGGAAACCAACTAAGATGATTTATTTAAAGGGTTTGATCTCCTGGCAGAGACCAATAATCATAAACCACTTAGAAGGACTTAAATGAACTTCTTATAGAAACCAATCAAACATACCACACAAAGACAACAAATGTGCCTTGATAAATCTAAAAGATCTAAATAACTAGAAAAGACCAATATAGACATAGTCAAACAACTCATAAGATTAAATATCAATAGAATAGTAGAAAACCATAGATATATCCAATGAATTAAAGCATCTTGCCCATTATAATCTTAAAATCTCGTAGAAGTTATGTATATTGTTCTTGAAATATGACTGAAAGTAATAATATAGTAAAATAATAATTGTTCTATAATTGATGTCTCAACTAGGCCTTGGTTTCCCTTATATATATAGGAAGCAAAAAAGCTTTAGGCTGAAATAACATGACTATTCTTGAATTGCACCTTTTCACATAACTAAAATTAATTATGAAACATAATAAAGAAAAAGATAATATGGGCATAAGTATTGATCAAGATCTGAATCCGTTAATCATCATAGAGCACTCGTGATTGCTGGCTTGGCAAGGTACTCCTCTCCAATGTTGTAGTATCTGACGAATATGCTTTGCCCGTCATTATTGCTTTTGCAAAATGTCTCTCTCAATTTCTTCATCGCAAAATATTGACAAAATTTCATTTTCATTTTATCTGACCCCTTCATGCTGCTCTAGCAATGAACAAATTTATCATAGAGATATGATCAATGTACTCTTGAGTGGCATAAGTATTCGTGGAGATTATATCACCCATGATAGATTCCAAAGTGAAGATTTTGTCTAAGCATGTATGTGCGTTTTCTATCACTCTGTTTTCATCATTGATCTTCTCAAGAGCTACTAGTAATAATTGGGCTAATTCATCCTTCCAAATACATTTTTTCTGCAAATTGCCTTCAGTATCAAAGAAACTAGGGAATGCCATGTCCAGATGTTGATCAAAATCACCAAGGTCCTCTGCTAACAAAATGTTGAACTTTTCATGCTCATTGATTAGTTCATCATATTCTTTAAACACCTGTTTATCAACACTTGTTTGGGATTTTAGCTCCTCTATCTTCTCCAACATCCTGAGGTGCAATCTTTTATGCTCTTGGTAGGCATTATGTGTTCTCTTGTGCAATTCCCATACTTTATCACTATTTCCCATCATTTTCTCAAATCTTTTCTTAATTAGTTTAGAAGCTATTTTATATTTAACAGCTTTCATCTCAGTTTCTAATTGGTCACTCTGTTGATAACTGAGAGGGGGGGGGGTGAATCAGTTATCCTAATTATTTCCCTTATTGATCTTTCCTTTTAATTGAAGCAGCATAAAATCAAACACAAAACATTAACCATGAAATAAGAAACACATGACACAGTATTTTTGACGTGGAAACCCTGTTAAGGGAGAAAACCACGGGGTGATTAACCCAAGAATTATTCTCTGTTAGAAGAATAGGAAGTTACAAAAAATGGCACTTGCCAATTAGGGCTCACTGCCCGAGCACACTGCTCACAAGAGGCTCACTACCTACAAGAAGACACACTATCTTACAAAGTGATAAGAATCACAGTCTTGAACTGATTGGAAGCATCTGCATATGCTGGAGTTCAGTTCCGGTTAGGTTCAGTACACTGATCTGCTGCACTTCATCTTTCCTCTGTTCTTTAGTCTGCTATCCTTTCACATACCGGATCTTTCTTGCTACTTCTGCTCTGCTCTGGATTTGTTCGCATATCCCTTTACACATTTCACACACTTTACAACTAAATCCATCCTCTATATATATCCGCACAAGTAATTTCATCACTTTTCTAGTCGGCATCCGGAACAGTCTAGTTTCTTACAAACTTAGTTCTGTCGGCTGAATCCTTGCTCACCAAGCAATGCGGATCAAGCATATACTTGTAGATATCATCAATTATGTCGGCCAAACATGATTCATGCCTCCGCAACCTTTATCATCATCTGTAACACATCCGGAAAGTAGTCTGATACTCTGTCAGTCAGTTCTTCCTCTGTTTTCACTGTCTCTCAGGAATCCGGTACTCAACTATTCATATCTTTTTCCTTGTCCAACTCCGGAGGCTAAATCCTTGGAATATACCACTCAAGATAGTCCTCTTGACTTCCCCAGATCCGCACTGCACCAAGACACTTCCTCTGAGAGATCCGGACCAATCTGTCGGACCTTGCCACATGCTCTGTTCTTGTTCACCGGACCACAACAATCTTCAATCTGACTTCCGGTAGAGACATATCATGACTTGCGGATATGTGGGATGACCTTTGTTGCCATCAATGACAACAACCATGAATCCATATAGTGTCTCTTGCCAACAATCTCCCCCTTTGGCATTGATGGCAACACTTAGTGAAAAATGACTAAGTGTTTACACTATGCTCCCCCTTTGTTGATGCTCTGTCTTTATATACAATTTCCGGAACTCCCCCTGAGTTGGATTCCTCATTTTTCACTGCTCCTCACTCCCCCTTTGACATCAATGGCAAAGGGTAGGGTCCGCACACCAAAATTTTCAAAAATTTTCTATATATAGCCGCATATTTACATACTCACATATACTGCAGAATGTCTGCAAAGGATGTCTGCAATTGAACCATTTCAGTAGCCCAACTTAGCTTCATTCTGTCCAAAATTGAAATGTGACCACTCAACAAAAATGCAAAAGCTTCTGCCCGCCTGAGATCTATCGGATCTTTTGTTTGGGCGGTGGTCTGGGCATCACTGATGGCCTCATGCATAGTTTCCAACTTAGGGACTATAATCCTTCTAAGTTCTCCCATCCGGTTGGTAATGTTCTTCCTCTCCTTCTCAAGATTCTTTATTTCATTCAAGACTGCAATAGTCTGACATTCTTGATTTATTATAGAGGAAGAGAGAGGATCAAAACTTTGAGATAAGCTTTGAAGCTTGTCCTGTTCCTCTTTTATTTTCTTGTCAATTGCAGCTGTTGCCTTTGACCAAGATATACAAAATTTGTAGATGTCACCGCCATCCTTAAGAGCATTCTCTAAGCTCTTTATTCCAATGCTTACAATCTTCCTATCCTTAGAGATTAATTCTAATATTTCAGAAAATCTCTTATCCAAAAATTCCTTCCGGACCTTTTCTTCAGCTGATTTTTCTAGAGAATTAAAATGTGTATCAATACTGCTGACTAAGGTTTTTAGATTACCGGAAGTGGAGGCTGTCGGATCTATCTGGATTGATGGCATGATCTTTACAAGTACTCCGGAAGCAGCCTCTATCAACTCACAGTCTTCCATATGAGACTTCAGAAGCTTTTCATTTGCCTTGGCATTTGCAAATGAAGCTATCTTCATTGTTTGTACCGGAGAGAGAGAGTCAAAATCAAATGGACCTTTTAGAAGCTCCGGTTCATCAATCTCTAGAGTTTCTTTGCTCAAAAATTGTTGAACAGTTTGTGCAGTGTCTCTTGCCGGAGACAGATGTTTCTTTTCTTCTGCAGTCTTAGAACTGTCAACCTCTTTGTCTGTCACCACTGCTTCCTTCTCCTGCAATTGCTCTTCTTCTTTGGATCCGGAGACTGTAGGGGAAACTAGAGGAGAGATGCTTGCTTGTTCATGGGCCACTTCTTCTGGAGCAGAGGGTCCCAAGTCCTCACTTGTCTGTTCAGGGCTCACTTCTTCCGGAACAGAAGATTCCAAATCAGCAGCTGTTTCTGCACCTAAGTCCTCTACAACAGGAAGATTGAACCTTTTGAAGGCCTTCCAGAGGATCTCTTCTGTCTCTTGTGCCACTTTGTCAGTCTCACCAAGCATGAGCTGATTCATCCTGGCTTTACTTCTGAACTCATCTTTGCAGTCCTTGAAGATCATGTTCATTGTCTTGGGATCAATTTGAGGATATAGCTGAATAGCTATCTGCTCCCGGATCTCAAGATCTTTGGCATGAGCATTATTCTTTCTTACTTCCATTTCCTTCTCTAGGCTTTTAGGAATGAGAGATATGATCTCAATGAAAGCCTTATTGTATGTGTTCAGATATTTAACTGTGGCTTCCTGCAGAGTCTTTTGGTCTGCCTCACTGAAGTCATCATAGGATTCAGTCATTGGTTGAAGGTTTCCATCCACCGTGACCGACTTGATTATGCTCTCTAGTGACAGAATGGGCTTTTCAACAGTTACCTCTGCCATTTCATCCTTGTCTTGGCCTGTGGAGGGCTTACCGGATCCTTTCTTCTTCTGTTTCTTTACTTCTCTTACTCCCTCATCTGATTCTGTTTCCTCTTCATCCTTTTGGCTTTCATAAGCCCTTGATGCTTTTGTCTTGGATCTTTTACCGGATGCCTGGACTTCCGGTTTTGAGCTTTTGGTTGTGGAAGGTGCAGATCTCTTTGATGATCTGGTCCGGGTGGGAGCTTCAACCGGAGCACTTTCTTTGCTTTTCTCTTCTTCCTCAGCCTTTCTCCTCTTTTCCCGGCTGGCATCAAGTGCCTCTTTTGAGATGCCTAGGCCTTGAGCAATGTGCTCTACCTCTTTTCTCACTTTTCTCTTAATCTCAGGTTCCCTGAGTTCTACATGTATTTTCACACTCAGCTCCTCAAAGGTTCCAAACCTTTCTGCCTTAGGATCTTTGGGCTGACTTAGCATGTGTTGAACATGCAGCTCCACTATTTGTTCATCCACTTCATACCCCATGGGCATGATCCAGACAGTCCTTGGCTCCACTGCCTCCATTAGGCACTGATCAGTGTCAACCATAAAGCACACTGAGTCCTTGTATTTCTCAATGAGAGACTGGGGAATTCTCTCTCTTGCTTGCATCATGCTCTGAAAGTTTTTGAAGTATCCCCATAGAGCTGTATTTCTCGCTTTTGCATCCCCAAGTCCATGCAAATAGTCTCTTATCTGGACTGCAACAGGTTTGTCATTCTGCCATACCCATCCACTTGTTCCGGGTAGCTCATTCATGAAGTAAAAGAATAGACATACAATGAGAGTACCATACTTAAAGGAGTTCTTCTTGTCTTTCTTGATTTTCTGTACATTTTCCATTAATTGGCTTAGTAGTAGTTCACAAAGATCATATTCTGCATTCTTTCTTAGCATTTCATAGGCTGTGTATATTGCAGTTCCGGATACAGAATTCTCCCTGCTGGAGTGATAGATCTTGTATCCTATTATCATTGATGCATATTTGATATCCGGATCCGAAATATCTTCAATGGTCATTGCCCTCTTATCATATTTTGATCCGGTGGCCTCAGTTACAACGTTGTTCTTGACAGATTTGAGGATAGGTACCCCTCCGGAAGAGTATAGACCAGTTACTGCTCTAATTGCTTCTTTTGTGATCTTACAGGGTCTATCTAGCCAAAGGAAGTTGTCATGCATCTTGCTCAGTACATACCGGACCCATTCATCTTCTTCAAAGCTAGGGAAATGAATAAATTGCTCAAATTGTTTCTTCTGGATACCCTTATACTCTGGTTTGAGCTCAAAAGTATTGTCTATCAGTTGCTTGTGATAGAGGTCTCTTAATTTGAATTCCCCAAATTCCTCAATGTTTGCGTGTATGTAAACCCTAATATCTTCAGTATGTAAAACTCCGTGGGGAACACTAGAGAAGGCTCCTAGTGGATCTACCTCCAATGATTTGTAGGGATGTTTCTTGAATGAGGGGCGAGGTCTATCAGAGATCTTAACTATGTTTGGAGTAGCCATTCTTCAAAGATTTGCAGTGAGGCAATGAAAAACGAAGAATACCTTATGCGCCTTCGGTTTGCACGGAGTGGTTGGATTGATTTCTTTATGCAATAGCTTCGGCAGGAGATCCTTGGTGTGCTTGATGAACCTTGTTGCAGAGCTCCACTATTCGCTTCTTCTCAAGTGTAGAATGAGCAGATAACTTTTGAGAAATCCCTTATATTGCTCCGCAAACCCTAATATCTGTCTGCAATAAATGCTTCACCTGCATTATTCCGGTTTGCCATGTCTGGACAGCTTGGAGTATCCCGGATTAGTCCTGATCACTGAATATCATCCGGATCTTCAAATCATGAATAAATCTAGGTAACATATTACAAGAACATCCCAAACACTCTGTCCAATCCGCAAGACAAGATCGTGCACTTCCGGATCTCTCCGGACCTTTTTGTAATCCTTTATCATACCGGAGCACCTCCCTGAGCAGGACTTATTTGATCGATCACAGCTTCTTCATAACTCCATGCGGACCTCTGAAAACTTGACTGAAGTATCTCAAGACTCATATCTACAAACCCTTTGATCCACATCTTGTGCCACAACCGGCACCACTTGTTTGGCTGGGGGAACAAGATTTTCTTTGAGTCTCCCCCTGAGCCTGAGCTCACTTTTTAATTTCCGGAAGAAATATCAGCACCAGAGTCTGGTGCGGATCCAACCTCTACATTCTCTGAACTTTTCTTCACCCAAATTTTGCTCATCTGATTCCTAACCTCATCCGCATTCATCTTTTGTTTACCCTTGTCTTGATTCTGATTATACACCGGACCTCTTTTGTCCTGGTTCTTGTTTCTGCAGACTTTAGCATTATGACCGGACCTATTGCAGATTTGACAAATAACATTTCTTTGCATATTTGACTGATATCCCCTTGATCTGCATTGATTAGCCATATGACCTACTCTATTGCATGTAAAGCATCTACCTTTGAATGATTTGTTTACTTGCATAATTCTGCATTCATGGGATTTGTGTCCATACCTTTTGCAGTTGAAGCACTGTCCGTAGAAGGATGAATTAATCTGATTCATTCTCATTCTGCACTGATTAGCTTTGTGACCAAAATGGTTGCAGCTGTGGCAGTATCCATTGAAGGATGGATATTTATGAGCATTTGGCTGTCTTACCGGAGGTCTTCTAGGCCTGCTCCTTGGATTTTCTGATCCAAGATTCCTCTGACCGGATCCGGAGCTTTCTCCTTTCTCATATCCCAAACCATACTTGTCATCAGTCCTCTTTTGACTTCCAAGAAGAACTTCAAGTTGAGTAGAACTTATCTTGAATTTCTCTTTATATTCATTTGCTGTTTGAAGGTCTCTTTTGAGAGAGGTAATTTGATCCTCAAGTTTTTCTTCATTATCTTTGGCATTTTCAAGATCAGATTCAAGATGTCTGATAATCCTGTCCATCTGGTGGCATTCTTCTGATTTTTCCTTAAGAGATTGTCTTAGATTGTCTTCAGCCTTTCTTTTTTCTTCAATCTCTTGAGTGAACTTTATAGTTCCTGATTCCATTTCATGTCTTAACATAATGACTTCTTTTGATAACTTTTCACATAACTTGGTTTGCTCAGTCAATTCTTCATTTGTATTGCTTTCTTCACTTTGTCTTGCCAACTGTTGGAGCAGCTCCTTTCTCTTTTTCATAGAGAGACTTAATTTGTCTTTTAATTCCCTCATGAATTCATCAGCCTGTTTGAGTCTTTCTTTTAATTCACTGACTTCAGAATTTGACTGTTCAAGATCCTCAAGGGCAGTCTTGAGTTGCTCCCTTAAACCATATGCATCCATTTGAAATCCCAGATCTTCCTCAAGCTGTTAGGCTCTATTAGGAGGAACTTAGCTCTGATACCAATTGTTGATAACTGAGAAGGGGGGGGGGTGAATCAGTTATCCTAATTATTTCCCTTATTGATCTTTCCTTTTAATTGAAGCAGCATAAAATCAAACACAAAACATTAACCATGAAATAAGAAACACATGACACAGTATTTTTGACGTGGAAACCCTGTTAAGGGAGAAAACCACGGGGTGATTAACCCAAGAATTATTCTCTGTTAGAAGAATAGGAAGTTACAAAAAATGGCACTTGCCAATTAGGGCTCACTGCCCGAGCACACTGCTCACAAGAGGCTCACTGCCTACAAGAAGACACACTGTCTTACAAAGTGATAAGAATCACAGTCTTGAACTGATTGGAAGCATCTGCATATGCTGGAGTTCAGTTCCGGTTAGGTTCAGTACACTGATCTGCTGCACTTCATCTTTCCTCTGTTCTTTAGTCTGCTATCCTTTCACATACCGGATCTTTCTTGCTACTTCTGCTCTGCTCTGGATTTGTTCGCATATCCCTTTACACATTTCACACACTTTACAACTAAATCCATCCTCTATATATATCCGCACAAGTAATTTCATCACTTTTCTAGTCGGCATCCGGAACAGTCTAGTTTCTTACAAACTTAGTTCTGTCGGCTGAATCCTTGCTCACCAAGCAATGCGGATCAAGCATATACTTGTAGATATCATCAATTATGTCGGCCAAACATGATTCATGCCTCCGCAACCTTTATCATCATCTGTAACACATCCGGAAAGTAGTCTGATACTCTGTCAGTCAGTTCTTCCTCTGTTTTCACTGTCTCTCAGGAATCCGGTACTCAACTATTCATATCTTTTTCCTTGTCCAACTCCGGAGGCTAAATCCTTGGAATATACCACTCAAGATAGTCCTCTTGACTTCCCCAGATCCGCACTGCACCAAGACACTTCCTCTGAGAGATCCGGACCAATCTGTCGGACCTTGCCACATGCTCTGTTCTTGTTCACCGGACCACAACAATCTTCAATCTGACTTCCGGTAGAGACATATCATGACTTGCGGATATGTGGGATGACCTTTGTTGCCATCAATGACAACAACCATGAATCCATATAGTGTCTCTTGCCAACACACTCTTCTTTTGGAATTTTTCTGCTTTGAACTTCCAATAATTGGCATCAGCTCTGGCATCTATTACCCTTTTATCAGCTTCTAAATAAGGTGAATAGCTGCTTAATGATGATGGCAACTTATCTTTATAAGTGGCAACCCTTCCCTCAAATTTGCATTCTCTGCCATGTATGCATTGTTTTTCCTCACCAATTGCTCAATTTAAGCCTTTGTAAATCTAGAAACATTCACATTCAAATTAGAAGTCTCAAGAGGATCTGTATCCTCAACTCGTTGTATCATGAGATGACCAAATGCTTCATTTGGGTTATCAATGATTTGAGGTCTCATATTAGGGGGTATAGTTCCCACATTAGCAATGTCGCTTTATTAGGACCATATCTAGACCCTTTTTTGATCTTATCCAGCGCTTCAATACTCAGCTGCAATTTTTTATCTCGATTTCTTCTGAAAGTATAAAAAACAATGGCTGATGTCATATCCCACCCAGAGACTAGCATCACCCCTACTTCTTCAAGTGGTGCTCTTCCCTTTTCTGGAGCCATGGTTTCTATTGCTTTGCTAATTTCTATCTGGAGTTCTTTTAATGCCTCAACCTGTATTTCAAGAGTAATATCTTTCATTTTTTTCTCTAGCTTGTTTGCCTTTGTACTCATACAAGAAGGCTTTGAATTCAGGGGTTTTGATAAAATCATCATCTGAAACAAAATTCTTACTTGCCATGTGTCTTATATCTTCTCACAACACATCAGGGGCTTCCATTTTGACCCTTTCTCTATCCTCAGGAGGTTCATATTCTTCAATTACAGGTTCAAAGCTCTGCACATCTTCATCTCCTATATCAAATTCTTCATCCTCTACATCATTGGTATCAAGAGAAAAAATGATGTCTGGTGTAGGTTGAGGGGAAATATAGCCCAAGGGTACCTCCCACTCAGCTTGTGTCTACTTGACAAATTTTCCTCCTCTCAAAAACATGACGAGGAACATTCATAGTTAATTCTGATGCATGTGCAATTAGCATGTCCAACCTTTCAATAGGATCATCAACATTCAGAAAGGCTTTTGTATAAGTGGGGTTTTTGGGTACCCTCCAAGCCTCAACCTACATTATTTTATGATACAAACTTCTTCTTTCGACTGTAATGTTCTCATCACAATTTCTGATCAAATCATCATCAATAAATAGCACATGGTGATATCTTTTCAATTTTTTATTTACTTTGACACCATTTATGAAGTGTTCAGGGTCAAATTTTTCTCTTGCATTTCCTAATGGAAATCTAAAATGTTTTAATTTTTTATCAATTAATTGGTATCCTTTCTTAGCAACAACTATAAAATCTCCAAAACACAGAGTACCAGGCATAAATGACTTCTTATTATGACTTTTAAGGTGCATAAAGTTAGAGTAAGCCAATTGCCTCATGATCTCTAAATAGGCAACCCTATCTAGACAGGTTTTTGGTAACAAAAACGGTGGTCCTTCATACCCAAATACTCTTATCTTGGTGCAGTCATTATAAACATACCAGTCACCCCAATTGTGACTAAATTTTTCCTTTTCATTTTTGTCCTTTGGCCTTAGAAATCTCTGTATTTCTATTGACAGATTGTGATCACAGGGATGGCCTAGCAATTTATACACAGGTTTTACAAAATATTCTTTAAAATAAAGGTAGTGAGATCTCTCACACCTGTTATCCCATATAGCAGTCCACATCTGTATGGGTTTAATATCTCCATTTCTATCCAAATCTCTTACTTTCAAACATTCATCCCACAGACACATGTTCTGTCCCTCATACAAGATAAGATGCATGAGCAAAGAGTAGTGTCAGAATTTACTACCCCCATTTTTTATAGCAACCAATTCATTCACAAGGTACTCAGGATAGTCGAGATATTGTGCATCTTGGCTTTGCACATCTACAGTCAGGACCATTGGTGTAACTTCCATAAACAGAGAGGCTTCCAGACCAAGTAATTGACATATAGAATAATAGGTGCATTTGAAGTATTCCTCAAACAATTATACAGAATAACATGGATCCTCAACCCTTGAAAACACCCTGAGTCTATTTCCTTCATCTCGGGGCCTATGCAAAGGTAACCTCCATCTTTTGTAGTTATTACTCAGATTATAATACTCATTCAATAAGTCTCTGATTATGAATTTCACATCAAAACTAATTTCCAACTGAAATACCATTGATATATAGTCTTTGGTGATAAGGATAAAACCAGACCCATCATTCAATTCAACTAGGCAAGTTTGTGGATTGTATTTCTTAGCCACCTCTTTCAACAATTCCACATTGACAAACACATTTGGCACTATAAGCTTTCCCAGGTTCAGTCTCCATGGATTGGAGATAGGTTTATGCCTATACATTTTCCTATAATGATATAGAAAAAGATCATATCCCCTCATTGGAGTCCATATGTCCCCTATTTGTTTGTATATATCCTCTAATTTTTTAGCTTGGGGATTCAACTAGGCATTTCTCCTAGATCTCTGTCCTAATCTTGGGCATTGATCTATCAAATCTTGGTTTAAGTGCCTTTCTGCTAGTTTCTGCCTTTTTCCCTTAGGGTTTTCAGCCATGTCTTCCATGATATAAACTTATGCAAAAGAATCCCTACTTCTGTGAATGCAATTCGAACCAATAAGCTATAAATTTGAGGCTTAGACTACTTACTTGGATATCTTCTTTGGTTCTTGAATTATGATTTTCGCTACACCCTGCCCTTGCTCCTTGTGTTTTCTTAATGGTTCAATCTTCTCAAGATTTGCCTTAATATACCTGGCTCTGTGCATTAATGGTTTTTCATGGCAGCTCTCATGTCATCGAAGGGACATTTAATTTTTTGAATAAGGGTTGTTTGATTTACGCCAAGCATGTCTTGTCATTATTCTATCGAGATGATCAACTTCATCGATATGTATTTGATAATTTTTTATTCTTTTATTACCTTCAAGATTTCAGAATGACCTTAGATGGTGTCATACCAAAATCCCCTCTTATGAAAAGTCCCTTTGATATTCACTTGTCTCTTCGATATCCCTTTGCTCACTATGTCATTTACCTTTTCGAAGGGACTAGAAATCACCTCTCTCTAATATCCTGAAGTTACCTCAAAATACTTTCAATGTTTCCTATTTATTCATAAGAGTTGTCGACTTATCGATTGGACTGAAAATTGTGTTACCTTGATACTTTGAAATCTTTTTGAAATGTGTTTATTTAATCTTTATGAGTGTTATCACTTTATCAGTGGGACACATTTGGGTGTCACGCTGATATTCATCAGTCCCCTTGATATGCTTTTGATTCCTTAAGAATATCACAAAGACACCTAAATGAGTCATTATGATAACCCTTAGTCTCCTCAGTTTGTCAGTCTCTTCAATTCTTTAGTGTTAGCCCGATATGCCGCCAAGTTGTGTATTTTCACCCTTCTGATCTCTTAGATTATTGAAGAGACTCCAAAGTGAGTCTCCCCGATATGGTAGTTTCTCCCCGATATTTTCATATTTGCTTTATCGAAGAGAGCCTAAGGGGAACTTAGTGATATGGGAGTGCTTTTCTGATATGATTTTTTATTTTTAGGGCTAAAGTGAGAAAATATGAACTTATTAGGGTTAGGACTTTGGGTCAAATGGATGTATCATTTTGAGTGGGGTAAATTTGAAATGGTATGTTGGAGATAATATGATGGCGGGAAATGATTTTTTTATAAAAATTTTGGGGTTAAAAATTTATTCCAACACCCTCTACATATTTTGATATCTATTATACTGATAATATTTATAATTACCTTGGTAGGGCTTCTAGTATGGTTAAAGGGGACATGTTCTCCTAGGTCAACTTGTAGAAATGTATATGAATAGTCGAAAGCAAAAATATTTAGTCATGCATATGCTCCTAGGAATGATTGTGTAAAACTATAGTCCTTTTAATGCACTAATTAAAGTGGGTAAATGCAAATGATATTCATTGATTCTTCAATAAATAGGAGATCCTTATAATGAATGCATTGAATAAATATAAGAACATAGTAACACATTGCACAAAATTGTGTTTAGTTGGCCCTTGGTGGGATGGTTATAGGCGGGATTTGACCAAATTTGAATTTAATTTTTTAAATTTGGATGGGACAAGTATGTCATTGTGAGGACATCCTTTCAACTAAGAACTACTCTTGGAAGATGAAAGAGGCTAGATCATAATGGATAGTGTGTACATGGAAGTATGTGCATGTATAGGTGTGATGAAGTAGATAGGGCAAATATATGAGGATAAGGAATAAGTCTACATGAATATGTGTAATGGGTAGGTGGGTAACATATGGAAAAGAATTTGATTTTACTCAAAATTATTCCATTTGTCAATATGCTTGTGTATCAAGACACTCTCCTTAAAATAGGTACAAATATAAAAGGGAAATGGCATGGGTATGAAAATTTCACCATTACAATATTTTTATTGTTTATGTTTATGAATTTAAAAATTAAGGAAAATTTTAAGGTTGAAGCATAATAGTGTGTCTCACTCTTAGGCCATATGATTATTTAACAATTTATTGAAAATAGTATCCCACAATCTTGGAATACAAGGAAAAATAAATTAAGTTCATTGTAGGTGACATTATTGACATGTATATGTGTGTCACTTAAACATTCTATGTGGTACCATTTTCCTTCTAAGTCACATGGAAGGATTTTATTGGATGCAAACTGTCAATTTGGATCACACTTTTGGGATAAAACAAAGTCATCATAACATAAAGTTTTGCATGAAAGAAGCCCATGTAGTAAGCTTTTCAAAATTATAGATTTTATAATGTTTATTTTATTATTAAATTTATTTTCTATTTTCTAATCAACATAGGTTCATTACAAAAAATAAATACCTTTATTTGACACAAAAGAATAAAATATAAAATAATGAAAAAAATAAAAAAGTGTAAGATGCATCTATGTATTGATGTCTTTCTTTCAAAAAATATAATTTAGTTATATATGAAAAGTGTTGTGTTATGAAAGAATAAGTCGATATTATAATCTTTTTTGATAAGTCAATTGATGGTTAAGGGACTCTCACCCATACATAAAAAAATCATAATTTAAACAAAAGAGATAAGCTTCAAACCCTTAATAGGGGAGAAAAGACTAGTTCTCATTAATAGGAAGGCCAAACAAATAATCCCATGAAATTCATGGGAGGAAAAAATTAGGCTAAACCTTTTTAACATGAGAATGAAGAGTCATTTGGCTATTGGATTGGATGCCCTTACAAGGTGTCTTCTTCTTTTTTCTTTCCATCATGGTTCAGGCATTGGAAGAACTAGGGGGTTTTCATCAAAGAGGAATCATCTACCCCAAGGATCCAAAAGAAGTAAACAATTTGTCATTTTCTAAAGCAAAAGACCCACCCACCACAAAAGTGTTAAGATGAGTTACTTTTTTTATGAAAGGAAGGGACTCAACAAATAAGTAAGTGGGAATAAAATCAAAGGTAGTAGAGGAAGAACACTCAATAGAAACATTTAAGTCACCCATACTATCAAAATCAATCACCAAGTTCCATGACTAAGCTCCCTTCTACCATGTGGCAAGCCTTGAGGAAGCAAGACAACAAGCTAAATATAAAATTTTTGAGCAATTTGTAGCCAAGCTTCTATTTGAAAAACTTGATCTGCATCTAAAGGCAAACTGTTCATAATCAAGCTATTATTTCCAAACCCTATTGCACCAACTTTTAAACACATTTATTTTGGTAAATTCTTGGACAAATAAGATTCAACTAAGATCCTTGCAAAGATGAGATAACCCACCATATCACTCACATTAGGAACATGAAAAAGATGGCCCAAAGAGTTTCCAATGGAGGATACACAATCCTCACTCCAAAAATATAGAGGAAGGTTTGAAAGCCTCACCCAAATTGGAGAAACCAAGGGAGGATTTTGTGAGGGGATTCAAATCAAGATACCATGCTTTAAGACCCAAAAGCCCCAAAACCAAGGTCCTCCCTTTAGTAAGGCCTCACTGTCCAAATGGGATTGACAGACAACCAAAATCCATCCTTTCATATAGGGGGAGATAATGGAACCCTATTTTACTACAAGAGTCCAACAGTACATCCATTCATGAAACTTTTCTAAGTTCCAGGGATAGAAGTTATGAAATTTAAAGATGAGAGTAACATCCCTAAAATATTCTTCCTACTCGACCATCTCCTCTCCAAACATAACTATTGGAATTTAATCTAAAGAAACTTCATCAATCACTAATCCCATTTTTTGAAAATTTGCACAATCTATGGAAACCCTATCAAGATTGTAGCCATTCAATACATTTGTTTTGACAATGTTGGAATTAACTAGAGTCATCATCATCAAGAGGGAGGAAAAGATTGTTGGCCCTTGAAACAATGGCATTTTCCACTAGAAGTTGGAGCCCTAGCAAAAGAGATGCTTACATAAAGAAGTAAAAAACATGGCTAAATAGATACCTCAATTTTAGGATTGCCAGATCAACACTAAGGTTGTTAGCTTTGAGCATAGATAGAGAAGACAAAGACACCACTGTAAGAATAAGAAGAACATGTTCCCTATCAAAATCACCAATACACATTGAGGGAATATATGAGTGGGGAGGTGAAGCCCTAGAATTAGATGAGGCAAAAGGATGTTTTTGGAGGATATTTGAACTCTTAACACTATAGAAGCCATCTTGAGGGTAGAGGGAGTTGCTAGAGACTAAGGGAGAGATTTGAGATAACATGAAACTTTTGGGAATGGCATCTCCTACTAGAAAGGATGTAGAATCTAGAGGAATATTAATTAATATGTAAATAAATATGTCTAAATTAGAAAATTACTCTTATTTAGAAAATTAATAATAATAAAATATGGAACAAAATCACAAAAATAGGTATGTCCCAGATATCAATGTTAATTATTAATGTTTAAGAAATTATGAAAAGATTTAATCTCTAACTTAAGTTATGCATTAAAAAAATATTACTTATTAAAAAATAGAAGAAAGTATAAGAAACACTTTATTAACAAATATTCAAAAATGAGAGAAATTATTTTCTATTTTTAAATAAAAAATGAATCTACATAGAAAAACCCACAAACTAGTAGTTTGCATTGATTTGATTCCTAGGGTGAATTGGGGGACAATATTGTAGATTAACTAGTAATGCAATAAGATCATGTAATGCAAACCAAAACACATGAAATATGGAAGGATCCTAGCAAGCATTGCCACTTTTATTCGAAATGAATAGGATGAATATATAGGGGAAAGATGTAAATCTTGTTATGCCTCTTCTATTTTATATAATGTGCAAAGTATGTATCTAGACAAGTAGGTCATCATATAGGCTCCATAGATATGTTGAAAAGTGTTACATGTGTATGGTGTGCTAACTATATAGACATGGTGGTGACAAATGTCAAACTTGTATGGTGCAAGCTGTATTATAGGGACATTCAATGAGGATGTCACCATGTGTTAGATGCATATGTTGCCAGTTGTATGATAATGTTATGTGGCTCAAAATTTACCAAGTGGTGCATATATTTGGAAGCATAACATGTGGATGTGGTTGCTCCTTGTGTTGTACACGTATGTTCTAATTGGACACTAGCATGTGTATCCATGTGCAAGTTTGCAAGATGTGTGAGTAGTACTATGTAGTGGCACGCAAGAACTATAGTAGTTGCGTGAGGATAATGTTGCACATGGATGAAAAAGTACTATGTTGCATGCATTGAGTGAAGCTAAGTGTGTAGATGATGTTGCTAAAGAATATGTTTTAGACTACAATTTGATCATTCACCCCTTGTGCAGTGATGGTCCCCATTGCTTCAATAGTGAGTTGAGTAAACTATATGCATAGTTGTTGAAGAGTCTACCACTTAGCCTGATATGCACATTGTCTAGTTTTGATGACTCAAAAGAATTGATGAGTGCCATAGAAAGTATGAGTGATAGTCGTGTTGATGATATCGTCCCTCATGGTTGGTTGCGAATGCATTGGGTCTAATTTTGTAGGATGTTA
Source organism: Cunninghamia lanceolata (assembly GCA_027924645.1). Classification (NCBI taxonomy): domain Eukaryota; kingdom Viridiplantae; phylum Streptophyta; class Pinopsida; order Cupressales; family Cupressaceae; genus Cunninghamia; species Cunninghamia lanceolata. The sequence goes on from BSBN01000159.1 coordinate 3,303,491, forward strand.
GATAGTTTTAGGCTTTACTAGAGGGGGGAAAGTATGATTTAAGGAGTTCCACATTGAATACTAGGTGCAAGCCCAAGTACCATGAAAGATCAAGAACAAAGGCATTCTCACTAGTTACACAAATGGGATCATAACATGTGGATGGTCCTTGTGTTGCACATGTATCGTCTAAATGGACACTAGTATGTGTAGCCTTATATAGGGTTGTAAGATATGCATGAAAGTACTATGCAGTGGTGCATAAGAACTATACATAGCTATGTGAGTATAATGTTGTGAATCGATGCACAAGTGCTATATTGCATGCATTGAGTGAAGTTGAGTGTGTAGATGCTGTTATTGAAGTGGATGCACCTAACTATGCTTTGACCATTCACCCCTTATGAAGAGATGGCCCCCATTGCTTTGGTAGTGAGTAAGGAAACTACATGCATAGTTGTTGAAGGGTGTACCACTTCTAGACTAATATGCTTATTTCTTGATTTTGATTACTCAAGAGAGTTGATGAGTGTCATAAAAAGTACAAGTGGTAGTTTTGTCAATTATATCATCCCTCATGGTTGTTTATGGATGTGTTGTGTCTAATTTTGTAGGATGGATAGTTGTAGCCTCCAATAGAGAGAAAAAGTATAACTTAAGGAGTTCCACATTGAATAGTAGGTGTAGGACCAAGTACCATGGAAGGTCAAGAATGAAGGCATTCTCACTAGTTGCATGAAGATTGGTGTAAGGACTATAACATAGAGGCTTAATATTTTGATGTGGCCCCTTGAATAATTCCATTTGAATAGGTAACTAGATTTTGTCACCATCCTAAAATGCATGAGGTGTGTGATAAGCATCATGGTGATGTTTTTATTTTTGTTGCTAGTGTGTAAGTATCTACTATTTACATGTTAATGCACATCTTGAATATGCCGCAAAAGCTTGTGTGCCTTGTTGACTTCTTTTTCCATGCAACTCTAATGTGGATGGTGCATTAGGATATATCTAGGTATTTCATAGGATGGAAACCAAGACATGTCTTGAAAGGACTATGCCCCATAGAACTAAGAAGAGCTTTATTGTAGGCATGTTGGATGTACATGTTGTTGTCTTTTCGAGTGCATAAGTGCACACTATTTGAGATGCTCAAAAGGTGCATGAGAGTGTAGTTGACCACATCTATTTGGTCATCTGTAATTTGCCCCAAATATTACACTGGAACATTAGACATAAATACTCACAACAACTATAAATGGTTTAACCAAGATCACATAAAATTGTTTAGTAATGCATGTTATTTTGATAAAGATAACAATAGTTCAACCGACAATCATGAAACTATCTCACATAATTAGTTTAGTAGAGCAGTTGTGGTTTTTATACATTGTAAGTAAACTTTACAAATTAGAAGTGTAGGTGTAACCTAGATAATCGACATAATCATAACATGACTATATTCACCAATGCTTATTACCAATCTGATCACTTATCCAATAACATTAAAATGTTTAACATAATCCTAATGTATCACTCTATAGTAACACTTAACTTTAGTGAGAGATATCATTGTTCATTTCAAGATTAGAGACTAAACATTTCTTATGTAAACCTTCAAGTTATACCTTTCAGTAATCCAACAAGAAATATGATTAAATGTTCACCTTTTGCCTTAGAAATTAAGATTCAAAACATCAATTATTTTCACATATCATACTTGAAACTAGATTATCCATATTAATACCATATGGTAAGAATAAATGTCAATTACCTTAGACCTTTCTCTTCACCTTACACCAATCCTAGATAGATTGCCCTGCTCCAATACCTGTACTTATGTGAAGTTGTGATTTCACCAAATTCGATTAATGAGTTAGTCTCTTCAGCAATAAAATAATTGTGTTAGGTTTTGATGGGTGCAAGAAATAGAAAGAAATGAGGCCGAAGGAGCCAGACCTATGCCTCAGAGGCTCATCCTCAATGGCCTTGCCTATGTACACATAGAGGCTTCGTAGTTCGACTGGGAATTCTTCAACTGGTTAAGGTTGAATGACACTCATTAGTTTTCAATTGGAACAATTATTATTCCAAACAGGATTTATAACAAGAACCTAGGCTCTCTAATCCAAGTGTATCATAAAAAAAATAGACAAAATACACAACACAAAAAGATTTTCAAGGCTATGGATTCATTCTTACAATTTATTTTCGTAGAATTATTTGCAACATTCCTTAATCATTGACAAGGAGTTCTTGTTTTCAACCCTTTAAGGAATATAATTGTTTTATGATTCATAATTATTCTACCATAGGGGAGTATTAGAATTAGCAAAAGGAAGTACACTTAACAGTACCCAAAAATTCATTGATATTGTTTATAGACCATATAGGTTTCATATTTCATTTGCACTTATTGCAATGGTTTCTTAATTTATTTAACTAATAGTATAGTGATAATCATTGCACAAGTATATTTTGTGGAGTCTTTACTCTGTCACCCCTAATTATTGCAATCTAACTATGCGTTTAAAAATTAGTGTCAAAAATGTTATAAGTCTTACGTTACATAGTAACCTCCTAGTAAGTTCCCAATCTTAAATTAAAAATCTAACTTAGTAAAATTCATTGCTCTTAAATAATAATAGGATTTCTGTCTGCATATACTAAACTTGATTACTTGCTCACCAAGATAATTCCATGATAGTCTAATCTAGAAAACATCAATAGATATATGTTCTAATTTAATCTTATATCCAAGAAAAAACAAGGACAGGTCAAGGGGACCTCCAATGTCAACAGTTCTAACAAGTGTCACTAACGCTCTTGCTTTCCCATGTGGACCCTCGGTATTGTGATTTGGATTTGGTTGTCTTTACTCACCACCCTATGCTTCCATCCAGCTGGCGGTACCTACCCTTTTTTTTATTAACTCTCAAATGGCTAGAAAGCATTGAATGAGGCATTCATTTCCTTCACTTGGGGATTTTCTAGGGATCTCCTTTCATCTCCACATGCCTTCCATCCTTGAAGATGATCAATGTTCTTCTTGACACCTCATTTTCATCCCTACATGGCATCCCAGACATCCCCTTCCACGTCTTCAGTTGTCTTATCTCATCCCAGGCTCCAAGATATGCCGCCGCCGCACAGTACGGTCTTCTCCTTGTAGGGTCCTTTAAAAGAGGGAGACGATGTGGCTATTTTTATGGGGGATGAATGGCGTCATTCGTCCATGCCCCATTAACTGTAGCCTTCAATTTGCATTAATTGGAAGAGTTGCTTCTCATCTTTAATAACCCATCTCCTTTTCATTCGAGACATCCTTTGTGTCTCTCACTTGCTTCCATGTTTCTCTGTGTTTTCTCTCAAGTCTTCGTGCAGAGTTTGGTGTGCAGGTTTTGCTTAAATGGAGGGCGAGGTAGCAAATTTTAGAGCCTTCTTCCCCCCTTCCCAACGGGAGATGACTATCAAAGGAAGTGTGAGGATTGTAGACCTAAACAATATTTTTTGACTTGATTGCACCCTTGCTCAATAAGCTATCTAGATGGTTTGCACCTAGAAATGGCTGCAAGGTACTCCAGAGCGGGAGATAAAATGGTCCAAGGTGGTTTCGGTTTTTCTCTCTAACCTCATGGATATACTGCAGGACACCCACTTTATCCTTCCCATAGCAATGGGCATTATCAATCACCGTCTGTTCAGCGTGGAAAGGTGGAACAAGGCGGTGGCTAATTATGACATCATGGTAGGTGACACCTGGGTTGGTGGTTTGTTTCCCTCAGAAAAACTTCGCACCAGAAGGTCCTATGAGTGCATCTATAGGAAAATGCAGCATGGTCTCAGCTACGGGTGCATTTGTTTGCTGGAAAGAGCCCTCAAAGGGCATGCTCACTCTGTTCCAAAGGTGGTTAGGCAGAGATGCAAGGACCTCTTCATTGCTATAAGGTTCCTCAAGTTCCATGCAGCTAACTTGGCCCCACGCCATCGCAGACTCTCCGAAGAGGTTGAGGACGCTTCGGGAGTGGAGGCGGAGGATCACCCGGGCCAGATAGAAGATGAAGAAATGGCCGTTGTGGAGAGTGGGGTCCTAGGAGCGGTGGCCGGTGTTGAAGATTAAAGATGTTATTTGTGTTTCGAGGTGTTGGTGGTGTTAAGGTGGCGAAAGGTGATGTTTTTTGGTGGTAGTCTTTATAGGTGGCATTTAGGTGGCGAAAGGTGATGTTTTTTTATAGTAGTCTTTATATTTACTGCTTTTTATATCTTTTTGAGTGGTTTTTCTCTATATATCCGCTGTGAGGGGTGAGGAAATACTGATCCCCCCTCTTATTGTATCTACTTCTATACTTTTAATATAAATATATTTAGTCTGGGGTTTTACCCCTTTATCTATAAAAAAAAACCAAAAAAACAAGGAGATTAGCTCAGAATTACAGTGATACGACTTATTTGGGTTTACTAGACTTATTTCATCTCATATAATCTTAGTTGTAAAAGAAAAATTGTGTCATCATAATTAAGTATTTAATAACACAAATAAGGTGCAAGAAGAATATCATCAGATGTTATAATTGCAGTTTCCTTGGTAGACAAAAAATGCAGATAGTGAGGTGCATGGATTTCTGACAGATTGACACAAAGAGATGTTATTTCGTGGCACACATTGATTGCAGGATAAGCACAATGGATCAGATTTCATAGGTACATCGATAATTTTGAAACACATTATAAAGAGCTTGTAGGGAGGCGGCATTTGACTCATCTCCATTCTGTAGAATCACGACCACTTCCTCTGACTCTGATGTAATTGACTCACGACCAGGTATTTGTTCTAAGTCAGGTCACTAACTCTGATGTAATTGAGATTATTGAAATCACAATATACACTGCTTATATCAGCTTGATGACATTGTTTGATTACCCTAACTGTGAGTTTACAAATACATTGTGGTTTTAAACTGTTCAAGCAAGATACTGGTTAGGATTTTAGACTCTGTGAAATTAGCAGGGACATCTCAATACCTGCAAGGCATACACATCAATGAATGTGCAAAACAACGAACAAATGACTTGATGACATATAGGTAAAAAAAGATGGGTAGTCAAAAAATTACAAAGCCCACAAGGTAATAATACGACCCTACCTGGAAGCTATTGACAACTATCCAATGTTGAGTAGGTTTATTATATCCTCCCTTTAACAACCTTGTCTGTAAAGCTAATCAATATCCTCCATTTGTTGTACACAGAAAGACTTCTGGTAGTAACCTTGAAGAACAAGAAAGCAATGCTATACTGAAGAACAAACCTGGCTAGCAGTGGTAAACTCCAGCAGATTTATCACTAGGAGACAACCAAGCGTACAACATTTCACAGACCCAATACAGTTGTTACAAAGACTAGTAGCTTTCTGAAAAAATTTGAACCTTTCTTCATGCCCAAAATCTCTAACCATACAGAAAAACTTAGGCCTTTATTTCTAACTTCTTTTGTCTTTCCTCTAACATAGCTTATAGAGAGTCCAAACTCTTACTATTGAATTGAATAAAGAAAATTACAACAACTACTTCCCAATCTAGATTTATATCAAAGACGAAGTGGTTGCCTCTACTCCCCTAGTGGGTCAACGTTGGTACACTAAACTAATTAAGAAAGAAAAACCAACTGAAGGACTCTTCTGCATAAGCAGGCATCCTCCACCACGGTTCAATTCCCCCACTTTCTTCACATTATATAACACCAAATATCCATCCCAACCTAATATATTTAATATACATATTCTCTGAAACGTCTATGCAGAGGTGGCAGTTGCCATGAGATGGAGAGTTTAACTTAGAAGATGAAGGCAGCAGGGTGTTTTCCAGATTCAAGACATTTATACAATACTGTAAAAAAATGAAAGTAATAATAATAATCGTAATTACTTCAAAAGAATTATCAAATTTTAGATAGGAATCACATAATATTTAATTCAAACAAACCATCAGCAAGAAACAAAAGCAGTTCCAATACAAGTTATACATCTATTATACTCAGGCAAGTTAAAATCACCTACCTGTCCTGCAACTTGTCCCATCTTATTTTCCTGTATCCCCTGTACTCCTTTAGATTCTTCTTCAATTATTCTTCATAGTTCAGCTCTTTCTCAGGAACCCTTAAATATGAATACCTTCAGGCTGCCTAAAATTGAAAGAACAAGAACCCCCCTCGGGCATCAAAAAAAATTCCTTTCCACTGAATCCAATCCCCTTTCAAAACTTTCCCCATTACATGCAAAAACCCCTGACCAATGTAAAACCCTCCCTTCCAAAATTATATCCACAAATCTTAGTAATAAAAATAAAATAAAATACAAAATTTAAAATATTCTTATTTTATAAAACTGATTTTATGTTTAAAACACAGTTTCTTATTATAATTTATAATTAAATCTTAAGAAAGTAGATATTTTATCTTAAATATACATTTTTTAATTTCAACAATAAAGACTAATTATGAATTTAATACTAGTTAGTGTGGATTCCAAGCCATGATATTAAAACTAATATTAAAATCGATGAATGATAGCTCATGAAAGAATCTTTCAAATAAAGTGACATTCTTAATTGAATAATGACACAATTGACATCCCTACACCATCTATATATGGATGGAAAGTTGTAGACTATTCTAGTTGTGTATCTAACATGATCCATAAAGTTTGCCAAAATAACTAACAAATCATGGGTTGTGAAAAATAATGGATGTTGATCTAACCCAAATTGGACCCAAACATGAGTGAAGAAAGTATGTGTGTCATTAGATATAATGAGGATTTTCTTTCACACAATCATGATGCCCATCTTGAAGAATTTTTCTTCCACAATAAATAATGAGTCATTCTGATGTTTGGCCATAGGTAGTTTGCTCAAGTAATTGATGGTGATGGATTCCCAAGGTTGTGTCAAAACTAAGAGAGGGGTGCAAAGTCCAAGATTCCTATTTGTAGGATTTGAAATGTTACAAGGAATACAATACTTGATGTTGTGTTTAATGCCCACATATATGTGAGGATGGTAAAAGTGATGTTGAAATGCTACTAGTGTCTTGGTAACACATTGATATCTAGGGGATATGTTTTTTGTATCTACTTCTCTATTTCTTGAGCTTGTTGGTTCTCTAAATGTTTTGTTTCTCATGACAAGCATTTTGGTTCCATTATCTGCTTCTTTTGTAATCTCTTTTATATATTAATATATATTTCAAGTGTGCAACACCTTTTACCAAAAAAAAAACATTGAAGTAACTATTTTGGCATAGTGCACTTCCCAAACAAATCTCTAGCATGACACACTATCTAAAAGACATAGATGTCCAAGCTTGTAGAAAATTTTCTCAGATAGGTAAAATTTGAAAGGAAGCAAGGTATGTGGAAAAAACTTCCTGCACTGATCTAATGAGGAAAGTTATGCAAATTTTAATATATTCTAGTTACATGTTATTAGATGCACATTAACATAAAGGTAATAACACATCAAAAACAAGTACAATGCTCACAACACAAGATATACATGGGGAAAACCCTTTTGGGTAAAAAACCCCACACTCCAAAACCTGCACAATGTATTGTCAAATCAAAAGATGATTACAACACACTTGCAATGCAAGCTCTTCTAGGAGTACACAAATGTTTATTCTCATTCGCATCCGATGACCTTTCGCATTGTCATTGTCTAGCCTCTTATTTATCAAGCCTCTTTGGTGGTTATCCAATGTTAGTTTTTCCATGTCAACTAATAACAAACTAAGTGTTGATGTCTTTATTATGAGGGGAAACTGTGACTGACAAAGTCACCAAAATTTACCTTGTTGCATGTACTCATAGCCTTGTAGCATGATCAATCATGACATACTAATAACTTGTCACACCTGTCATTTCAGCTCTTACATGTCTGTCATGACTCATGACACATGACCATAAGGTGCCAACACATGGAAAAACTATGCCAAGTCAACATGGGATGCCTACCTCTTCATATGAGGACAAAACATACATCTAGTCACCTTCCATGTAGGATGACACATCACCATGCCCACTCCCACAAAGTGACAAAATAATATTTACATAGAAAATTACAATAGTAGGCAAAAATAAATAAATATAACATTAGGAACTTGCAAAGATTGAGACACCTTAATTCCCAACATTCTCCCACCTGTCAAACACCTTTCAAGAGCCACTAGAATGATAAGATTTAACTGCTAGGGGCTGAGAAGCCCATAGACTCTGAACACCATCTAAACTTCTTCGTGCTCACAGGTTTTGTTAAGGCATCTGCAACATTCATCAGTGTCAACTTTCTCCAAATTCACCTTTCCATCCTCTACCATGTCATGGTCAAAATGGTACGAGACATCAATATGCTTTGTCCTCACATGGAAAGTAGGATTCTTCGCCAAACATATGGCACTCTGACTGTCACAACAAATGGTAATCTTCCTTGCATCAAACCCAACATCAGAACACAATCTTTTAAGACAAATGGCTTCTTTACAAGCATGAGTTGCTTCCATGTACTCTGCTTCAGTAGTGGATAAAGAGACCATAGGTTGCCGCTTACTCATCCAACTAATAGCACCATTGAACATGGCGGACACATAAGCACTAGTGGATCTCCTGCTATCGAATGTCACCTGCCCAATCTAAATCCACAAATCCTTGAATGCAAAGTGAATATCAATCCCTTGTAGGATAGCCCTGATAACATAAGGAATACTTAGAAGTACCCCACAAGTATTTAAACAATCTCTTCACTGTATCCCAATGTACCCATCCAAGATTAGCTATAAATCAACTAAGGACTCCCACTGCTTGGGCAATGTCTGGTCTTATATTGACCATAACATACATCAAGCTACCAACCACATAGCTTAAGGAACTCTGCTCACATCCCTCAGAAGGAGACTTCAGACAATCTATAATAGATAACTTTGCCCCCATTATAACAGGAATAGTCAATGGTCTACAAGTTGCCATGCTAAATCTCTCCAACATGGTGTTCACATACTTACTCTAGCCTAACCACAATTTTCTTTTAGCTCTCTCTTTTGATTTACAATCCCAAGATATACCTAGCTGCCCCTAAATCTTTCATCTCAAACTGTGCTGACAACTGAGACTTCAAATCAGAAATCAAATTCTTACCATTCCCAATGAACAACATATCATCAACATATAGTACAATAATGAGAATGTGATCATTATCCATCTTAAAGTAAACACAATGATCTAATTTTGATCTCAAAAATCCTAAACTCAACACAAAGCCATCAAATTTATGGTACCACATCCTAGGAGATTGCTTCAAACCATACAAAGACTTTATATTCTTTATCTTTTACCATGTAGTGCTCTAGCTGTGACATATAGATTTCTTCCTCCAATTCACCATGAAGGAAAGTTGTTTTCACATCCATCTTTTCAACTTCTAAATCATATGTTGCAGTAATTGATAACAAGAATCTGATAGATGTTAGCTTTGCAATGGGAGAGAAAATCTCACCATAATCTATTCCCTCAACCTGGGAATAACCTTTCGTGACAAACCTTGCCTTAAACTTCTCAACACTATCATCTGAACCAAATTTCTTTTTGAACACTCATTTGTATCCAACAGGTTTACGTCCATCAGGCAAGGGCACTAGATCCCATGTATTGTTTTTCTCCAAGGAAGCCATCTCTTCTTGCATGGCATCTTTCTTAGAATCTACATCACTCATACCCATAGCCTCACTTATGGTCCTAGGCTCATAAATGTTAGAAATCAAAGAAAAAATACAACTAGAATCATGTAATGAATAACAAAACCTATCAGGTTGCCACCTTATCCATGTGGACCTCCTCAAAAGTTGAGGTGGAGGCTCTTCATCTTCTTCTAAACTTTTAGAACTACTAGAGCTCTCCTCGTCATTAGGTCCAATAGATGTTTTTGGTTCAACTTTCTCAGGGGTGGAAGGAAGTTGAACCACATCCTCTTTCTTCTCTTCTTTCTTTGGCTACAAGACAATAGAAGAAGGATTGAGCTCTTAGAAGATCACACTTCGGCTATACAGAACTCTCTCGGCCATTGGATCCCAAAGCTTGTACCCTTTCACACTGATGCCATAACCGATGAAGATACACTCCATAGCCTTATTGTCCAACTTAAACCTCTTCTCCTTAGGCACATGTGCATGTGCCTGACAACCAAATAATAAAATGTGTCTCAATGAAGGCTTTTTACTAGACCACACCTCCATAGGTGTCTTATCAACAAGCATCGATGTAGGAGACCTATTAACTAGGTAACAAGTGGTAGCAACATCTATTGGAAACAAGGCAGATAACTGAGAGGGGGGGTGAATCAATTATCTTAAAACTTTTCTTACTTTCAATTTCTTAACATTCAGTGCTATATCAAAATATGAAAGCATAAGCAACTTTAAGAACTGAAATGAAATTAACACACATAACACAAGGATTTTTACATGGAAACTCTATTAAGGGAAAAACCATGGGGTGACTAACCCAAGATTGTATTCTCTGTTAAAAGAATAGAAGAGTACAAAATGACACTTGCCAGTTAGGGCTCACTGCCCAAGCACACTGCTCACAAGAGGCTCACTACCTACTAGAGACTTACATATAATACCAATGTGTTTGAACTGATGAACAACATCTACATATGCAGAAATTTAGTTTTGGTTAGGCTTAGTATACTGATCTAGCACATTTCATTCTTCTTCTGCTTAATATCACTTTTCTATCACATTGTGAGCTTGGATTACTGTCTTCTCACTTTTCTCTACTTTTCTTTGCACTTCTACCAAACATCCATCACTATTACACCTTCACAAGCTTGAATCCATCGGGTATATATATCCGTATCAAGGATTTCCAACAACTTTCTAGTCGGCAACAAAAACACTTAGGATATTTGCAAGTTACTGTTCTGTAGGATGAATCCATACTTGATTGATAATGCACACCAAAAACTTAGGTATAGAAGTCATTAATCATGTTGACCAACAATGTATAATGCCACAAATTGCTTGATCAACACCTTTTACATATCTAGATTGAAGTCGGATACTCTGTCGGTTAGTTCTTCCTCTGTCTACTCTGCTTGACTGGGACCCAACACTCAGATGCTCATAGCTTTTTTATGCTTTATCACTGGAGACTAAATCTATGGAATACAATAGTCATGATACCCCTTTTGACTTGTTTGAGTCCACAACTTACTGAATTACACCATCTAAGAGATCTGGACTTGATTGACAGACCATGTTACACACTCTATTCTTGTCCACTAAACCAAAACAATCTTCAATCTGACTTCCGATAAAGGCATATTGTGTACTGCGGATGTATGGGATAGACTTTGTTGCCATAAATGACAACACTTATGAAGCCACACAGTGTCTCTTGCCAACAATCTCCCCCTTTGGCATTGATGGCAACACTTAGTGAAAAATTGCTAAGTGTCGCAGTAACTCCCCCTTTGCTTGTGCTCTTACCAGAGCTCCCCCTTTGCTGGATTCCTTATTTTTCACTACTCTTCACTCCCCCTTTGACATCAATGGAAAAGGGTGGAATTTGCATACCAAAATTGTAAAACAAAACTATTATATACATGACCGCATATGTATATACAAATCATATGTTATACTTAGATATAATTAACTATATCTGCAAAGGTTGTCTTCAACTGTACAATCTTTGTGGCCCAACTCCTCTTCATTCTATCCAAAATGGAGATGTGTCCACTTAACAAAAATGCATATGCTTTTGGGGTAAATGCAGGAAGATGGGGGGCCAAAAAGGGGTCTTAAGTGGCCACTTTTTTTCTAAAATCAGGAAATACTAGCCTTGGATGAGAAATTGAGCATAGTTACACTCAAAATTTGGAGATGCAACCAAAACAATGTTCATAGAGCTCCGAGTCTACTTTCTAAACAACTATTTTGTTTTGAAAATAGCATAGATTAAGGGGTTCAAAAGAGGGAGACACAGAAATTGGTGTTGTTTCTGTCAAAAAAATATAACATAGCATGTTTTGTGGCTCCCTCAAAAGGTTAACTTTTTTTTGGTATTTTTAAAATCACTTTAGTGAGAAATTAGCTAATAGCATGTAGTTTATGCCTGATTTTTCTGATAATTTTTTGATGAATATTTGATTTTTTACTAATTTTCAAAGTGGACACATCCTAAAAAATAGAATTTTGGCCATGTTACCCCTATAAATTTTGAAAACTAATTGAAAATCATTTTTTTATTTTTTTAATATTTGTAGAATGGATTCTAGTTTCTAAATATGTAATTTTTTTGAAATTTGAATGAATAGTTAATTTATAATGAAAAAAAGACCAAACAGTGGTTTTTGCCTAAAAACAGACACACAAACAAAAGAAATTAAAGATGAAAGGCTTAACATTGTTAAAATGTGAAAAAAATCACATCGTCAAATAACTAAGAGAAAGCCTAACATTACCCAAATGTTCAATTTGTTTAACCTTGAAACACGTGCAAATCTGAGGGTTAGCATGAATGAAATTATGTGAAATTTTGAAGAATATGGAAAAACACGTCTGTGACTATTCATAAGGCACTCCAAGCCTTTGGGTTGGAAATCCAAAGCAAATCCCAAGCCTAAGGCTTGGGATTCCCAAAGCAAGCGTTATGTTCCTCTTAAATTTTTTTATGTTCAAGGCTATTAATCATGAGGGTTAAGGGATAAGGGATAGGGTTGGAGGGTTTAGGGATAAGAGATTAGCGTTTAAGGTATAGTATCGAGCCCGTTGAGGGTCTAGGAATAGGGATAGCATTTAGGGTTTAGGGATGAGGGATTAGAGTTGAGGGATGACAAATTAGGGTTGAGGGTTTAGGGTTTAGGGTTTAGGGATAGGGTTGAGGGTCGAGGGATCAGAGTTAAGGGTTGAGGGATTAGGGTTTGACATTGAGGGTTGAGGTTCAAGGGTCAAGGGTTTAGGGATAGGGTTGAGGGTCGAGGGATTAGGGTTAAAGTAGAGTGTGGAGGGTGTAAGGATTAGGGATAGGGTTGGAGGGTTTAGGGATAAGGGATTAGGGTTTAAGGTATAGTATCGAGTCTGTTGAGGGTTTAGGAATAGGGATAGCATTTAGGATTTAGGGATATGGGATTAGCGTTGAAGGATGATCGATTAGGGTTGAGGGTTGAGGGATTAGAGTTTAAGGTATAGTGTTGAGGGTTGAGGGTTTAGGATTAGGGTTTAGGGTTAACGGATTAGCATTTAATGTTGAGGTTAGGGTTAGAGTGTTGAAGGTAGAGGGATTAGGGATAGGGTTTAGGGTTGAAGGTTTCAGGATTCGGGGTTGAAGCTTTAGGGATGAGGGTTTAAGTCTTAAGATATAGTGTCAAGTGTTGAGGGTGTACGGATAGGGTTTAAGTTTTAAGGGTTAAGGGTTGAGGGATAGGGATTAGAGTTTAAGGTATAGTGTTAAGGGTTGATGGTTTAGGGATAGGGTTTAGGTTTAAGGGATTAGGGTTTAGGGTTGATGAATTAGGGTTTAATGTTGAGGGTTGAGGGTTGAGGGTTGAGGGTTGAGGTTGAGGGATAGGGTTAATGGTCAAGGGATTAGGGTTAAATAAGAGTGTCGAGGGTAGAAGGATTAGGGTTTAAGGTATAGTATCAAGCCTGTTGAGGGTCTAGGAATAGGGATAGCGTTTAGGTTTTAGGGATGAGGGATTAGAGTTGAGGGATGACGGATGACGGATTAGGGTTGAGGGTTGAGGGATGAGGGACAAGGTTTAGGGTTAGGGTTGAGGGATTAGGGTTTAAGGTATAGTGTTGAGGGTTTAGGGATAGGGTTTAGGGTTGAGGGATTAGAGTGAAGGGTTGAGGGATTAGAATTTGACGTTGAGGGTTGAGGGTCAAGGGATCAGAGTTAAGGGTTGAGGGATTAGGGTTTGACGTTGAGGGTTGAGGGTTGAGGTTCGAGGGTCAAGGGTTTAGGGATATGGTTGAGGGTCGAGGAATTAGGGTTAAAGTAGAGTGTGGAGGGTATAAGGATTAGGGATAGGGTTGAAGGGTTTAGGATAAGGGATTAGGGTTTAAGGTATAGTATCGAGTCTGTTGAGGGTTTAGGAATAGGGATAGCATTTAGGGTTTAGGGATGAGGGATTAGAGTTGAGGGATGACGGATTAGGGTTGAGGGATTAGGGTTTAGGGATAAGGTTTAGGGTTGAGGGTTGAGGGATTAGGGTTTAAGGTATAGTGTTGAGGGTTTAGGGATAGGGTATAGGGTTGAGGGATTAGAGTGAAGGGTTGAGGGATTAGGATTTGACGTTGAGGGTTGAGTGTTTAGGGTTTAGGGTTAGGGTTGAGAGATGAGGGATCAGACTTAAGGGTTGAGGGATTAGGGTTTGACGTTGAGGGTTGAGGGTTGAGGTTTGAGGGTCAAGGGTTTAGGGATAGGGTTGAGGTTCAAGGGATTAGGGTTAAAGTAGAGTGTGGAGGGTGTAAGGATTAGGGATAGGGTTGGAGGGTTTAGGGATAAGGGATTAGGGTTTAAGGTATAGTATCGAGTCTGTTAAGGGTTTAGGAATAGGGATAGCATTTAGGGTTTAAGGATGAGGGATTAGAGTTGAGGGATGATGGATTAGGGTTGAGGGTTTAGGGATAAGGTTTAGGGTTGAGGGTTGAGGGATTAGGGTTTAAGGTATAGTGTTGAGGGTTGAGGGTTTAGGATTAGGGTTTAGGGTTGATGGATTAGCATTTAATGTCAAGGTTAGGGTTAGAGTGTCAAGGGTAGAGGGATTAGGGATAGGGTTTAGAGTTGAAGGTTTAAGGATTGAGGGTTGAGGCTTTAGGGATGAGGGTTTAAGGCTTAAGATATAGTGTCAAGTGTTGAGGGTGTAGGGATGGGGTTTAAGTTCTAAGGGTTAAGGGTTGAGGGATATGGATTAGGGTTTAAGGTATAGTGTTGAGGGTTGATGGTTTAGGGATAGGGTTTAGGTTTGAGGGATTAGGGTTTAGGGTTGATGAATTAGGGTTTAATGTTGAGAGTTGAGGGTTGAGGGATGAGGTTGAGGGATAGGGTTAATGGTCAAGGGATTAGGGTTAAATAAGAGTGTCGAGGGTAGAGGGATTAGGGTTTAAGGTATAGTATCGAGCTTGTTGAGGGTCTAGGAATAGGGATAGTGTTTAGGGTTTAGGGATGAGGGATTAGAGTTGAGGGATGACGAATGATGGATTAGGGTTGAGGGTTGAGGGATTAGGGTTGAGGGACAAGGTTTAGGGTTAGGGTTGAGGGATTAGGGTTTAAGGTATAGTGTTGAGGGTTTAGGGATAGGGTTTAGGGTTGAGGGATTAGGGTTTAGGGATAGGGTTGAGGGTCGAGGGATCAGAGTTAAGGATTGAGGGATTAGGGTTTGACGTTGAGGGTTGAGGGTTGAGGTTTGAGGGTCAAGGGTTTAGGGATAGGGTTGAGGGTTGAGTGATTAGGGTTAAAGTAGAGTGTGGAGGGTATAAGGATTAGGGATAGGGTTGGAGGGTTTAGGGATAAGGGATTAGGGTTTAAGGTATAGTATCGAGTCTGTTGAGGGTGTAGGAATAGGGATAGCATTTAGGGTTTAGGGACGAGGGATTAGAGTTGAGGGATGATGGATTAGGGTTGAGGGTTGATGGTTGAGGGATTAGGGTTTAGGGACAAGGTTTAGGGTTAGGGTTGAGGGATTAGGGTTTAAGGTATAGTGTTGAGGGCTTAGGGATAGGGTTTAAGGTTGAGGGATTAGAGTGAAGGGTTGAGGGATTAGGATTTGACGTTGAGGGTTGAGGGTTTAGGGTTTAGGGTTTAGGGATAGGGTTGAGGGATCAGAGTTAAGGGTTGAGGGATTAGGGTTTGATGTCGAGGGTTGAGGGTTGAGGTTCAAGGGTCAAGGGTTTAGGGATAAGGTTGAGGTTCGAGGGATTAGGGTTAAAGTAGAGTGTGGAGGGTGTAAGGATTAGGGATAGGTTTGGAAGGTTTAGGGATAAGGGATTAGGGTTTAAGGTATAGTATCAAGTCTGTTGAGGGTTTAGGAATAGGGATAGCATTTAGGGTTTAGGGATGAGGGATTAGAGTTGAGGGATGCTAGATTAGGGTTGAGGGTTGAGGGATTAGGGTTTAGGGATAAGGTTTAGGGTTGAGGGTTGAGGGATTAGGGTTTAAGGTATAGTGTTGAGGGTTGAGGGTTTAGGATTAGGGTTTAGGGTTGATGGATTAGCATTTAATGTCAAGGTTAGGGTTAGAGTGTCAAGGGTAGAGGGATTAGGGATATGGTTTAGGGTTGAAGGTTTAAGAATTGAGGGTTGAGGCTTTAGGGATGAGGGTTTAAGGCTTAAGATATAGTGTCAAGTGTTGAGGGTGTAGGGATAGGGTTTAAGTTTTAAGGGTTAAGCGTTGAGGGATATGGATTAGGGATTAAGGTATAGTGTTGAGGGTTGATGGTTTAGGGATAGGGTTTAGGTTTGAGGGATTAGGATTTAGGGTTGATGAATTAGGGTTTAATGTTAAGATTTGAGGGTTGAGGGTTGAGGTTGAGGGATTAGGGTTAAATAAGAGTGTCGAGGGTAGAGGGATTAGGGTTTAAGGTATAGTATTGAGCCAGTTGAGGGTCTAGGAATAGGGATAGTGTTTAGGGTTTAGGGATGAGGGATTATAGTTGAGGGATGACGGATGACGAATTAGGGTTGAGGGTTGAGGGATTAGGGTTTAGGGACAAGGTTTAGGGTTAGGGTTGAGGGATTAGGGTTTAAGGTATAGTGTTGAGGGTTTAGGGATAAGGTTTAAGGTTGAGGGATTAGAGTGAAGGGTTGAGGGATTAGAATTTGATGTTGAGGGTTTAGGGATAGGGTTGAGGGTCGAGGGATCAGAGTTAAGGGTTGAGGGATTAGGGTTTGACGTTGAGGGTTAAGGGTTGAGGGCATTTTCTATCAAGAAGTTGATTATGAGGGCTTGCCCCTTCATTCTTATGCCTATCATGTGGCGGAGCATCTGGCAAGCTCTTGCAGGAAAGAGATGTGATCAATGCAAAGGATGTGATCAATCTATAGCAGGACAAAACATGAGCACGTTATAATGTGCTCGCAATTTGTCTTGCTATTGAAACAGTAAAAAAGTGGTTACCCCCGTGATCCAGGCCCACATGCTCTGTTTTCTTACTGATTCTGCATGTGCTCCGATAAAAAAGAAGTGCTTTCATGCTGTTGGGAAGTTCACATGCACATTTGACACATTGTACCACCTTTGCATGATCTTTCCACCACCTTTTCTGCTTTGCCAACTTGAGAAGGAGGAAATAACATAGTTTTCACACCAAGTTTGATATATATCTATTCAAGTTTCAATTTTTATAGTGTTGCAATGTTAATTGTGATTCAATTTTAGGAATTTAACATTATAGATTGGTTAATAGTATTGTTGTTAGTAATGATATTTGAGTGTTATTCAATTTAACATTGAAAAGGAAGCAAGTGGTGAAAAACTCAAATTGTTAAGGAGTTTGATGCAAGAAGATAAAAACACTACATAATTGGGTACTCTCTCCATTCAAATCTTTGTTTTTTAGGTATGTCAAGTCTTTACATGCATGTTCTTTACATTTTCCTTATTTCGGATTGAATTACTTTATCATGCTTTATCATACATGTTTAAAATAGACACATTCCCAATCAAGAAAGTAGTCTAAAATCTCACATGATGCCATGTATATTTTCTACACTTGGGCTCTTTAATAATTATGTGTAATAAACAAACCTTAACATACCATTATGTCAAACTATACAAGAATAAATCCTTACAACATAAAAAAAATACAATCCCACTATTATCTTGTATTCATTTCTTAGGAACTAATATTGGTCTCTTTATCATGCTACAGACAAATTCTCTGTCATGCCGAGGAAACGATCAAGAATTAAACCAACACAGGAAGAGATAGAAGCTAAGAATGCAAAGAAAGCAGTGGCTATGAGGGAACTTCATGAGAAGAGGAAATTGGACATGATAAATGAAGACATACCAATTGAAGAGGAACCACAACCATCACAAAGAGATATGGTATTGGTAGCACAAAGAGAACGAATGCAAAAACTTCGTGGTATGAGAGATTTGAATACCATAGTTGGAGACACGTCCTCTACCGCAAGTCAACATGTAGGGACATCATCTACCACATCTCAAGTTGAGAGTACATCATCACTCACATGTGATGAAGGAGGTACGCCATCATTCCCACCTCAACCTCAAGGTATGTCATCTATTCCATCTTCAATCAAAGGTATGCCATCTAACCCATCTCATTTAAATATTGATGAAATTCCTAATGTTGAGATGAATTTACCTAACTTGACACCACCTAGAATTTTGCATAGAAAGCCAAAGTATTTGATTGATATTGATGAGAATATTTTGCAGCCAATGGAAGGTAAGATTCCAAAACGCACTTGTAGAAGATACGCTAATAAGATTTTGAGATTGTTCTTTGAAAAGTTAAATGAGACTGCAAGATGTCAACTATTCGTTGAAATGATGCGAAGTATAAAGTATAGGTCTATCATGAAGATTCTTGGGTTGAGAACATCAAAGGCTTCAAGTGAAAAATCTATTGTCAAGAATCTAATGAGTGCGTATGAGAGTGTGGGTAACACCTCACGCACAAAAGAGAGTAATGTAACACGGCGTGTGATTACATCGACTATAGTAAGTAGTCAAACGAGGAAAGCTCATCTCATTAGAAAGACAAGTCAAGAATTGAGAATTAATAGGAAAATGTTATCAAGAGTCGTTAGAAGATGCTAAAGAATTAAGGACACTAATGCCAATGAATTATGGGCGTTCTCGGGGAGACAACCACGAAAAGATAAACCAATTGTTGAAGCATTGAGATCACTAATTGAAGACTTTTAGAAGAATTACACAAGGGTATCTCTGAATCAAATGGATGTGGTAAGAAGGAGAATCGGTAGTCAGAACCACGAGCCACATCCAAAGCATTTTTTGGATGAGACTCAAACACAGTTTTATGGTAAATTTCTAGAGAAGTATCCTCAAATTAAAATTTTTCAAAGATATTTTAAATTGCTAAAACCCTTTTATGTTAAGATAAATCACACACGCACTACTTGTTGTTGTAGATTACATATTGAATTTTATAACCATTTTGATGCTTATAGGTCTTTATGTTTAGATATGCATACTAACAATGATTTGCAGGGTTGTGCCATATGTGCCCCACCAACATCTTCAAGAGACTTCATATCAAGAATTTTATGTGAAAGAGAGGAAGGTCAAATATTCTACAAGAAATTATGCTTGGATGGCACATGTCATCGTTGCGGTGGCTTGCAACATTTGCCAATATGTGAACATATAGAAATGACACATGTGGTTAGAAACGAACTAGTAGAGTTTGGCAAGTATAAAATAGTGGCATACAATACAAAAGATGGTAAAGAAGCAAAGAGATGTGAATTAGTTATTGAAAAGATTCCAGTGTATCAGTTTATGCTATATTTCGTGACAACAAAGTGTATGAGTATGCAAGACATGCCCATAGAGCTCGATGGTTGGACTTGCAATTCAAGTTATGCAAGGACACATTTTTTGTTGGTAGCATTGTTTCATTCGTCAACTTTGTAGAGAACTACAGTCTACAGCCACAGCGTGAGGTGCAATCACAATATTACAACTCCACACAGGTTTCTATATTTGTGCATATCGCATTCATTCATGTGAATGATAGTACAGAGGATGACAGAAAGATCATAAGGGAGTATAATTTCTATATTAGTGATGATCGAATGCATCCTACGGAGTTCGTGCAAGGTTGCTTTCAGGTGTTCTACAATGATTTGGCTAGAAGGGGCATATCGTTCAGTCAACATATCATATGGTCAGATAACTGTGCGTCACAATTCAAGAACTCACAGAATTTCTATTGGCTGAGTAGGAGGCATAATTTTATAGGTATTCAACATATGTGGAACTTTTGTGAGGCCGGGCATGGAAAGGGAGAGCATGATGGTGCAGGAGCATGTATCAAAAGAGCCATAGCATGAGAAGAGTTAAAGTATAAAGACAATGAAAAGTTGACAGATGCAAAATTGATTGTCGAGTGGTGTAATGCTTCCATGGGTCCAGGTAATGAAGGTAAGTCTTCAGTTCGTAGATTTTTTTGGTTGATAGATGATACTAACATTGCACCATATGAGGATTGTTGTACACTGATAGGATCAAATGAGATGCACTCTTTCAGAAGCTCAATTGCAGGTCAAAGGAGTGGGTTGACGAATGGTAGTTAAGTTATCTTAGCCCACTTGACACGTATCAACCCCTGACGGCATTGGAACTAACACAGATTGAATCGTCAGTTGACTTTGACCACATATCAGATTTAGTTCAACTAGGTAATATAGGGCACGTATATGCATCTAATTTCATCTAGTTCAACTAGGTAATGTCATCTTACTTCGTAGTGTTTTTGTAATGTTGACTAATTTCATCTTATTTGCTACACATATCAATGTAGGGCACGTATATGCAATTATTGCAGATGAAGATAATGAAGAGGGAACCGATTATTACTTATGTCGTTGTGTTGAGGCCAAAAAGAAATTGGAGGCCCCTATTACAAATAGAGAAAACATCGAATACCCTATAGGTTTAGTGGTTATTACTGGAACATGGCTTAGAAGGTACCCACATAAGATAAATATTTGGCTATTTCAGGACTTTGACATGCATCAAAAGATTCTTCATTACTTGAACCTTGTCGTGGCATCCAATGTTCATTTGATAAAGTATCGGGGTAGACCTTTGAACAAAATATTGTGGAAGGTGCGTGAGTCTGACCATGAAGCAATACTTGACACAATAAAGAGTAGAGCAGACCTAGATGGTTCATTGGATTAATTTGTAAGTATTCACATTGATTTTGTAAAGTCATGTTACATTAAGTTGTAAGTATGCACATTAATTTGTAAGGTTTGTCTTTTTTTAATTTTCTCCTGCATTTTTACACAT
Source organism: Cunninghamia lanceolata (assembly GCA_027924645.1). Lineage (NCBI taxonomy): Eukaryota > Viridiplantae > Streptophyta > Pinopsida > Cupressales > Cupressaceae > Cunninghamia > Cunninghamia lanceolata. The sequence goes on from BSBN01000159.1 coordinate 3,324,534, forward strand.
ATGTACACATTTTTACATCATCATGTTATGCATTTTTGGTGTCCTGCTCCTGATGTGACCAAACTCATAACTCACCCTACTTCCTCTAGACACCATTTGATGATCTCTCCAACACTCTGGATCTAGGGTGTCCAATCATAATGATGACCTATATACCATTCTCCCAAGGCACTCATAATGAATGAAAAGAAGACCAAGGGCGCCCAAGCTTAATAGACTTATTTCTTTCAATTTTGATGATCCAAACTCTTACAATACGACATCCACTTTCATGCCTTTAGATCTTCCTTTACATACAGGGCGCCAAATCAAGTTGAAAAATCTACATAAGGGCACCAAAATGGATGAGAGGAGACATGAAATGTGCCTTAGGACTCCATGCTAAGGTTTGAACCATTAAAGTCTCTTGATATTAGGCACTCATGATGGTGATTTTAAGTCACTTTGAGTCATTTGGGGTCAGTTTGAGTCTTTGAGTCATGTTGCAAAAAAGTGTCAATGTTGTCAAGTTGCACAAAGCAACTTTTGCATTTTTGGTGTCCTGCTCATGATGTGACCAAACTGACTATTCCAACGCATCTGGATGGGTACATTTACACTAGGCATGGTCCTTTTTTTCACCCAAACATGTCGAGACAGTCCGAGCTACATTGTACCCATGATATCCCTAAAGAGTCCAAAGTGCAAAAAGGTAGAAATCTTTGACGAGATGTTACTCAAAAACCGTGTCACTTAGAAACATTCTATCTAAGGAAACAAGATCACGTAGAGTGCCTCTACAATAACCTCTATCAGTTTTTTATATCTCTGAGGCATTTGGCCGTGGTGAAAGGTTTTCTGCTGCCCCAAAAATTATCAGAAGGAGGCAGTGTAAAGTTGCAAAGGGGTGTAACTTTTGTCCTGCTCCTGATGCGACCAAACTGACTATTCCAACGCATCCGGATGGGTACATTTATGCTAGGCATGGTCCTTTTTTTACCCAAACATGTTGAAACAGTCCGAGCTACATTGTACCCACGCTATCCTTGAAGAGTCCAAAGTGCAAAAAGCTAGCAATCTTTGACAAGATGTTACTCAAAAACTGTGTCACTTAGAAACATTCCATCTAAGGTAATGCGATCATGTAAAGTGCCTCTACAATAACCTCTCTTAGTTTTTTATATCTCTGAGGCATTTGCCCGTGGTGAAAGGTTTTTGCTGCTCCAAAAATCATCAGAAGGAGGCAGTGTAAAGTTGCAAAGGGGTGTAACTTTTGTCCTGCTCCTGATGCGACCAAACTGACTATTCCAACATGTCCGGATGGGTACATTTACACTAGGCATGGTCCTTTTTTTCACCCAAACATGTCGAAACAGTCTGAGCTACATTGTACCCATGATATCCCTAAAGAGTCCAAAGTGCAAAAAGGCAGAAATCTTTGATGAGATGTTACTCAAAAAATGTGTCACTTAGAAACATTCTCTCTAAGGCAACACGATCATGTAGAGTGCCTCTACAATAACCTCTCTCAGTTTTTTATATCTCTGAGGCATTTACCCATGGTGAAACATTTTCTTCTGCCCCAAAAATCGTCAGAAGGAGGTAGTGTAAAGTTGCAAAGGGGTGTAACTTTTGTCTTGCTCCTGATGCAACCAAACTGACTATTCCAACGCATCTGGATGGGTACATTTACATTAGGCATGGTCCTTTTTTTCACCCAAACATGTCGAAATAGTCTGAGCTACATTGTACCCACGATATCCCTAAAGAGTCCAAAGTGCAAAAAGGTAGCAATCTTTGACGAGATGTTACTCAAAAACTGTGTCACTTAGAAATACTCTATCTAAGGAAACATGATCATGTAGAGTACCTCTACAATAACCTCTCTCAATTTTTTATATCTCTGAGGCATTTGCCCGTGGTGAAAGTTTTTCTGCTGCCCCAAAAATCGTTAGAAGGAGGCAGTGTAAAGTTGCAAAGGGGTGTAACTTTTGTCTTGCTCCTGATGCGACCAAAATGACTATTCCAATGCATCTGAAGGGGTACATTTATTCTAGGCATGGTCCTATTTTTCACCCAAACATGTCGAAACAGTCTGAGCTACATTGTACCGATGATATCCCTAAAGAGTCCAAAGTGCAAAAAGGCAACAATCTTTGACGAGATATTACTCAAAAAATGTGTCACTTATAAACATTCTATCTGAGGCAACGTGATCATGTAGAGTGCCTCTACAATAACGTCTCTCAATTTTTTATATCTCTGAGACATTTGCCCATGGTGAAAGGTTTTTTGCTGCTCCAAAAATTGTCAGAAGGAGGCAGTGTATTAAGTCAGGATGAAAGCCTATTCACTCTAGGCGCCTATTGTTGAGTGCCTTAACATGGAGTGAATGTTTTAGTCTATGAAAGATTGCACCTAAAGAATATAACAACCCCTTGTGTCACTAGGATGAACTAAGTTAACAAAATGAACTTCATTGAGGGAGGCGCACTTGTGCATCTAGACAACTCCAGTTTAGCACCTGAGAAAAAACATGTTTAGATCCATAAGTTTGGGGAGTATTGAGTGAGGTAAGTCTTCATGAGCATATACAATGACTTAAATCCATCAATGATGAAGTAAACACTTATTTGAACTAAGGCACAATTTCACTCCTCTACAATCATCTTCTGGTGCCTTGAAAGCTAAGTGTTTGAAACTATCATGATTTATGCCTAGATGAGGAAGTCTCTATAATGAGTTAAAGCCACTTGAATGGCAAGCATGAAGGGAGCGTCCAAACTTACCCAAGGAAGCACCTAGAGGAATAGAAGTTGAGTTTGAAGATAGATGACCTTCCGAGTGCACTTGCCCTTGAGTGACAATTTGATTTGGCACCCTTATGTAAATTTAGATATGATCTAGCGCTTTGAGGTTGAGTGGAGTAATCTTGGCACCTTTGTGTGTTATTTTATACCTTGATAAGCACCTTGGAAGAATGGATGTTTACTCACCCTTGAGCGCCTTAGTTCCAGAGATTGAGTTCGAAGAGTAATACTCCTCAAAACGCCTTTATGAGAGTGATGAAACTAAGTAGCATAAGAGATGATAAGTGTAAGAGCTTAGGGACTCAAGGCGCATTGTAGGGTCAAGAACATCAAGTTTGTGCACCTAAGGGGAAAATCAAGCTTTAAACACCTCATCAAATGGCACCTTGGTAGAGGAGTTGCCAAAAGACCTTAAAATTGAAAATTTGATAAAATAACTCACATTATGAGTTTAGGCGCCTTTCCAAGATCAAGCTTTCATATAGCGCCTTGAGTTGTTACTTTCATATTAGCACCCTAGCATAAAGAAGAAGTCCTCAAATGCGCTTTAAGGAGGAATATTGGTGATGGGAGTAATTATGAGCGCCCTAGAGTGTTTGAAGTGGGAAGTAGTAAAGGATAGCGCCTTGAATGAGTTTGAGCACCTCGAAGAGGATTGAGCACCTTGATAAATCAAAGGATTGAACACTTAAAGGATAATAGGATCTTTTGAGACTATTGGTAAGTGTTTGGAATCATTAGAATTTCAAAAATAAGATAAAGACCCTAGGCACTATCTCCTACTTGGAACATCACACATGGGAACATGGAAACTAGATTGATTGAAGGAATGATACTTTAGCGCCTTGAGGGTGAATGAGTCAAATAACACTAAATTGGTGCCTAGTCCAATTGATTGAAATCATCTTGGGCGCATTTTCTTGCTTTAGTTGGGTTAAACTTATTTTGGCGCCTTGGTGAGAAGTTCTCTAGATATGAGTTAGAACCATCAAAATAATAAAACTTGCCAAGAAAGAGATAGGCATTTTTATGAAGTTTTTCCTCAATGTTGAGCACCTAGGAGGTAGATTGCTCAAGAGAGGGTTAGATACTTTGTATTTCACTCTATTGTTGACTTGTATAAAAATAATGGAAGCATAGAATTATCAACTTTTAAACCTTTGAACTCACTATTGGTGAGACCACATACCATCGGTGAGCATAAAATTTCATCGGCCGATAGGCTGATGCCACCATGACTCTGTTTGATTTCACTTCTAACAAACATCCCATCATTGACTCTTATCGATCAGACAGACCACTATCGATGACTTTATATCCTTTCACACCAATGTCTTTGTCACTTTGATATGAGACTCTAAGTCCCTCGCCTATTGGTAGGACTTAATACCATCGACACACTCAAAAACTCTTCTGCCGACACACCGATCTCACGAATGACAACCTTCAGACCACACCCATCGGTGAACTCTAATCTCGTTGGGCTGATACACCGATGGATTTCGACTGTTAGTGTGACCCCCTTCATCGGCGAATCTCTCAATTGCTCTTCCGATGTACAAATGGGATTATCTTCCAATACACTGATGTCTTCAACTTCGAACCACACTTGTCGGCAAGACAGACCACTATCGGCGAAGCCTAACCAAGGTCTGCCGATATGCTGATACGACCAACTCTTGATGTCGATACAAGGTTCTTTTGTAGGCAAAGGGCGCCTAGGCTTATGGGGCTCAATTTGATGTATTTATTGAAAGCTCAAGGTGAATTGATGCTTATTGAAAATGCCACTTAGTCCTTCATTTGCATTATAGGCACCATTTCCTATTGACTTATATACTCCTCCTCATGCTAGGGTGCCATAATGAAGTGGTTTAGACAATAGGTTGCTTCACTTACTAGAGGCTTATTCTCCTTCCACCTTAGGCACACTTTTATGGTGGAACAGGTGTCAATGGGTGCCTTGTCTTAAATGAATGCTCTCTCTAAGTTGGGCGCCCTTTTGAGGCTTTATGAGTTGCAAATTGCGCCTTAACCCTTCATGCTTGTTGCTCAATGTTTGAATGTTTAAGAAAGTCTCCTTTAGGTGCTCATCTTAATGACTTTTTCTCAAGGCGCAATCATCCTAATGACTTGGATATTCATCCTAGTGTTTCAAGATATCAGGCTACCAGACTTAGTCATTTTCAGGATCTCAAACATAAAGAATAACATGATGATTCATTTTTTTGTATTGCATATAGTTGACATTCTATGCTACTCATAAAGAATATTAATATTTTCTGTTCAACATGATGATTCATTTTTTTTTTAAATACAACTTTTATCTTTTAGTTCCAAAATGAGGTTTAGGTGATACTTGAATAACAATAGCTAGCTTATTGGATCAACAAACATCCTATGTAATACAATCAGACTTTAAATATTTGAAGTAGCCGTCTACAAATATCCATTCAAATGTGGATTTATAATGCAAGTATGGATGCCATCAATAAAAAAGATTTGTATTAACCAAATATCCATATAGGCATACATCAATATTTGTCGATATAAGTATAACATATATACAAAATAGCCATATAGGCTTACAAGAATGCCATATAGGCATACAATGTCAACTATGTACAATACAAAATATATGTCCACAAACGCCATATAGGCATACAACAAAGGAACACAATAAAAAGTCATTCCCCTCTGGCTGGTGAAGAGAATAAATCATGAGCAGCCTTTGATCTTCTAGGGGATGGAGATGCGCATGTGGGTGGTCTACTACGAACCCGAGGGCTACTCCTCCTATTTAGGTCTTCCTGCATCTTTACCTGTTACAATAAAAAGTATAGACATTAATATATATAAATTACATGTTATAAAAAATGAAACATTTAACAAAATAATCACTTACCGCTAACATATAATCTATCTCCTCGCTTGCCTCAGTAGCAGGAATAGGCCCTGGTGATGTCATGTCCTATAGAGACCATCCAGATAGAAATTAAACTTCAAATCAATAATCTTTTGAGTTTTCAAAAATAGACAACTATAACAATGAATGTAAATTGAAATTTACTAATCTGCCTCATACCCCTGTCAATGCCATGGAGCTATGAATCATAGAGGCCACACCCTGCTCCATTGCTCTATGAACATGGGGAGGTGTCTCCGTAGCCTGCATCATCTGGAAATAAAACAACATTATTCAATTACAAAAACTATAATAGTGATGCAAATCATGGCTCCTAACATACACACATGTTCATCTAAACATGGAAGTACACACAATAAAGCACACAAATCACATACAAAAATTTAGTAAGTACAATTCATTCATTAAACTATTTATTTTATTACCTCCGTAAAGCTTTGAAGTCCACCACCGCTGGCAAGTGTTGCCATGAAATCTACAGTATTAACCTATTCAACATCCAAAATCAGATATTAGAATACCATTCATATAATGATGCTATTTACATGTAATATTTATAATTCTTTACTAGTCACATACATTAACAGTAGATGATCTAGTGAAAAATGTAGGTGGAGAACCACTGAAAACTGCATCGACGCTATGACCCTGAAATTTCATTAAAATCATCAATTTAAATTAGTTAATCTTGTATTTCAAAAATGAAATTTAATAAATTAAATTCAATAAACTTGCTAATATTTACTTGAGTATCAAGGCCGAAAGTCTCACTCAGGAGGGTATCTGTCATCACCATCTGCTCAGTTGCAGATGTAGCATGTGCACTTGCGTCCTGATTGTCCATGGGGTCATAACCACAGGCTGACCCGCAAGCTTGACAAGTATGGGGTGGGACCCTACTCCTGGCACTATCTCCCAACCCACTCTGTGTTGCAGGACTAGCATGCTCTATGATGCTCTTGGTCAAGGCACTAATCGACTGAAGTGTATCGACCTCAACACTCTCCTTCACAATGGAAGGGATAGAAACATGCTCATGGGCTAGTCTGCTGATTACTCATCTCACTACCTGCTGTGGGTAAAGACATGCCCCTGGTCTATCTTGTGCTGATCCCCCACCTCTACCTTGGAAGTCCCGCATATCAAAATAGTTTGGCACTTTATTGAGGACAAACTCGTAGTAGAGTTTCCTCAAAAAGTATTGCGGGACCTCATTATTATTACATGGAGGATGGTCAAAAACCATCCACCACCTCTACCCAAAATTGTCCCTTATCGCTTGGTTGTTGCACCAATGGATAGGAAACCTCTTGCATGTAATGGGTGGAGGTTGATTTGTTTGTGGGTTTGTGAAAATTGAACACAAGTCTAATTTTGTAATTTGTAATTTTTTCACATCTTGGTATGACAACTTGTCTGCATAGTAATCTCTAAACTCTCTCTTCTTATCCATCCAACTAGTTATTTGCTTGCTAATTGAATCTACATTTGATAACATAGACTCAAGAGATTCAGCAAGCGTGGACCTATGCAAGGTTGAAGTGGAAGGATCTTTCAACCTTGCAATTATATCTTCAATTTCCTTTTTATTGTTTTCAATTTGCCCCATTATATTTTCTTGTGTTCTAGGGGCATGTCGAGGAATGGATGGAGGAGGTTGTTGTTCTGCAGGTATTTCCTCCTTAGGATTTTGTGGATTTTGAGGAGGAGGAGGTGCATTAACATTTCCTGACAATTAACGAAATATACATCAAAAATCAACTAAAACCTACCTATTTAGAAACAAATTCAAACAAAAAAACAAATATAATTCACTCCTTTGGCGTGCTCGATGTCGTGGCGGCATTTTGGTGACAAATCGATAAGCTTTTTGTGTTGAATGGAGTTTTGCAAAACGTGAGCGCGCTTTCTAGGGTTTGGAAGCTGCGGGTAGAGAGGAGAAGATAGAAAGAAATGAAATTGGAAACCTTTTTTTATTTATAGGAAGTCATAATGCGAGCGTGTTATAACGCGCTCGCGTTATGGCTTGGTAATGACGAGCCTTAATTAATTTTTTTTGAAATTAATTTGGCCACTTTTTGGCCCCCCATCTTCTTGCACTTACCCTTTGCCCTCTTCAAATTTGTCGAATTACTGGTCCAAGCTGTACTTTGAGTATATGTTAAAGCATCATGTAATACCTCTAACTTAGGGAGGATTATTCCCCTAAGTTCACCCATTCTATCCATCAGATGCCTCTTCTCCTTAACCAGTTTCTTTACTTCATTTATGATAACAACAGCTTGACATTCTTGGTTTACCAGAGAGATAGTAAGAGGATCAAACTTCTGAGATAGGTTTGTTAATTTTTCTTCTTGTTCTTTTATCTTCTTCTCAATGTCCTCTGTAACTCTAGGCCAAGATAAACAAAATTTATATATATCTCCTCCATCTTTAAGAGTGTTTTCAATGCTCTTTATGCCAATGTCTAAGGTTCTTCTGTCATTGTTAATTAGTCCTTGTACTTCACTGAATCTTTTTCCAAAGAACTCTTTCTAGACCTTAGTTTCGCCGATTTTTCTAAAGATTAACAATGAGAATTGATAGAGTTAACCAAGTTTTTCAAATTTCTAGATGGAGAGGCAGATGCATCCTTCTGATATGTGGGCATGATATTCTCTAGTATTCCAAATGCAATATTTAGCAGTTCATTGTCCTCCATATGAGATTTTAGAAGTTTTTCTTTTGCTTTGGCCTGAGCAAAAGATGCTATCTTCATTATCTGAACTAGAGAGAGAGAGTCCAGATTCAGTGACCCTTGAATAAACGCAGGTTCATCCAACTCCATCATTTCTTTGTCCAAGAAATTCTACACTATCTCTGTAGTGTCTCTTGTTGGGGATTCAAACCTCTTCCCTTTAGACGTGTTTGGACTAGCTGGTTTGGATGTGTACACACCATCATTTACTGCTTGTTCTTCTTCCTCTTTTGCCTTATCTTCTTGATTCTCCTTCTCTTCTTTTCTTCCTTCCTCTACTTCTCCAGTGACTAGAAGATTTGTCTTGGGAACAATGGGATCTAGAGGAGTGACATCCTTTTCCTTGTGAACTTCTTCCAGAAATGAAGAGTCTAATGCGTCAGATGGCTCTTCATCAATTTTCTTTAATCCTTTGACATCCTTGTCAGAGAATTCTTCATTGATTTCTACAATGGGAAGATTAAACCTATTTAGGGCTTTCCAAAGAATTTCTTTTATTTCATCATCTATTTGATTTGTTTCTCCAAGCACGAGTTTATTCATTCGGGACTTGCTCTGGAAATCATCTTTACAATCGTTGAAAACCATGTCCATTTGTTTTGGAGTGATAGGACATAGCTGTATCACTATCTACTCCTAGATCTCTAAGTCTTTTGCATTTGCATTCTCTTTTCTTAGCTCCAATACTTCTAGGCTCTTAGGAATTAATGAAATTATTTCAATGAATGCTTTGTTATAGATATTCAAATACTTAATAGTTGCCTCCTCAAGTATTTTCTTGTCTACATCATTGTATTCATCATAAAATTCTATCACCAGCTACAGGTTTCCATCCACAGTGATTGCTTTGATGATGTCTTCAATTGAGAGAGTGGGTTTCTCAACAAATTCCTCTGTTTTCTCTTCCTCATTTATACTATCAGAGGACTTCCTGAAAGTTCTTTTCTTCTTCATTTTCCTGATTTCCTCATCTGATTCTATCTCTTCATCATCCTTTTGGCTCACATATGTTCTTGTGGCCTTGGTCTTCATTCTCTTTTCTCCTTTACCAGATGGTTTGACTTCCAGTTTGGTGGTTCTTGAGTTTTTAGGAGTAACAAGAGTAGAACTCCTGGAAGATCTTGTCCGGGAGGAGGCTTCCACCGGAACACTTTTCTTCTTTGCTTCTTGCCTTTCTTTTTTTGTTTTCTCTAAATTTTCTCTATTAGCATCTACTACTTCTTTTGTTATACCAAACCTTTTGGCAAGTTCTTCAACTTCCTTCCTCACTTTTCTCTTGATCTCAGGCCCCCTTAATTCAACATGTATTTTTATGCTTAGCTAATCAAAGGTGCCAAACCTTTTTTCTTCAGTGTCCTTGGGTTGGCTTAGCAAGTGCTGAACATGAACCTCCAATATGTTTTCATCAACCTCATATCCCATGGGCATTACCCACACAGTTCTTGGCTCAACTGCCTCCATTAGGCATTGATCTATGTCAACCATGAAGCAAACTGTGTCTTTGTATTTCTCAACTATTGACTTTGGTATTCTTTCTCTGGCATGCATTATGCTTTGGAAACTCTTGAAGTAACCCCAGAGACCTATGTTTTGGGCTTGAGCATCACCAAGTCCATACATGTAATCTCTTATTTGAATTGCAATAGGTTTATCATTTTCTAGACCCAACCCTTTGATCTAGGTAGCTCATTCATATAGTAGAAAAATAGACACAATATTAGATTGCCATATTTGAAATAATTTTTCTTATCTTTCTTGATTTTCTGCAAATTTTCCATTAGTTGATTCAATAGAAGCTCACACAGATCATAACCTGCATTTTCCTTTAGCATCTGATATGTAGCATAGATTGATGTACCAAACACAAAATTTTCCCTACTTGAGTGGTAGATTTTGTAACCAATTATCATTGATGCAAACTTAACATCCGGATCCATGATGTCATCTATAGTCATTGCTCTCTTGTCATATTTTGATCTAGTGGCTTCAGTTACCATTTGGTTCTTTATAGATTTGAGTGCGGGCACCCCACCAGTTGAATGTAGTCTGATCACAGCCTTGATGTCATCTTTGGTTATCTTGAATGGGCTCATTAGCCACATAAAGTTATCATGCATCCTACTCAGAACATACCAGACCCATTCATCTTCTGCAAAGGACGAGAAATGTATGCAATGTTCAAAGTGCTTGTCCTTTAGAATCTTGAATTCAGGTTTGAGGTCAAAATTCTCATCTATTAACTATTTGTGATAGATATCGATCAATTTTGAGTCTCCAAAATCTTCAATGTTTGCATGAATATAAACCCTAACATCTTCTACATGCAGAACACCATGTGGAATACTGGAAAATGCACCCAAGGGATCAACTTCTAGAGACTTGTAAGGGTGTTTCTTGAATTTTGGTCTTGGCCTTTCAGAGATATTGACAACCATTGGAGTAGCCATTCTAATTGAAAAAAATTGAAGAGATTTTGCAGAAAGAAATACCTTGTTGCACCTTAGGGTTTGTTGCAATAGTTGCATCAAAATTCTGATTGACAACTTGAATGTTTTGTAGGATCTCTTCTCTCTTCTTTGTTTTGAATGCAAAGTGTGATAAATGGTGAATGAAGACCCTTTTATCCTTGCATAAAACCTAATTTGTCATTGTAATAAATGCACAACCTTTTAATTCATCTGGTTACCCTATTTCTCAAGTGATCTTTTCATGAATCATCTTGCGGATCTTCAACCTAGTATCTTAGTGAGTTGATAATGCATATCTACCTTATAAACTTGCCTCTAGATCCGTAGATCAGAATATTGTATTTTTAGATCATACTGGATCAATTTGTTTTGCTCTGTTAACACTAGATGGTTGCCAGAACTGAATCTACTCAAGTGGTCATAAACCCTTATGAATCTTCATGTAGACCTCTCATATTCTGACTAAAAGCTCTTTGGAGGATTCTCTAGGAACCCTTTAATCCACAACATTAGACGTTTACTCAATGTGCTGAATTCAAGCACTTACAACCTGGCTGGGGGAATTTTGATCTTCTTTTGCTACTCCCCCTATGCCAGAGCTCACCCTTTTAATTTCTGGAAGGATTATCAGTACCAGATTCTGGTGCAGACCCATCACCAACGTTCATCACATTCTTCTTTGTCCAAATCTTGTTCATTTCCTTCTTAACCTCATCTGCATTCATTTTACCTTTGCCTTTGTCTTGTTTCTAATCATGTTTCACTGAACCTTTTCCATTTTGATTTTTGCTCATGCAGAATCTGGCTATATGACCGGATCCATTGCAATTGTAACACAACATTTTTTGGCTTATTTGAATGATATCCTCTTGATCTACACTCATTAGCCATATGTCCAATTTTATTGCATGCAAAGCATCTACCATTGAAAGAGTTGTTCATTTGCATATTTTTGCATTCATGAGATTTGTGACTGTAATGAAACAACTTGCACAATATCTGAATATAATAGTAAATATGCTGCAAATACTTGATAATAATATGCCACTTCGAGGGGGCAACCTCCAAAACCACTTCAAGGGGGATACCTCCAATAGTCTTCAATGAGAACACAATGCTGAATATATGATGAAATAAGACTCACTACCTCCTATATATACCTATTTATGCCTAGGATATCACCTAGGCTGACTTAGATGGGCCTATATAAGCCTTAGGCCGACCTAAACAACTAAATAACAATAAACTAATGATAATATGACTTAATTAAGAGTTAAGATAGCCACAAGCCGACTATTCATAACCCTATACACACTATAGGATTAAGGGCGTAGCATGCCCCCCCTCTTCAAAGAAGCATTGTCCTCAATGCTAACCAAATGTGGATGCTTTTGAATGAATTCCTCATTCTCCCATGTAGCTTCCTCCACTGGAGAGTTTTTCCATTTAATTAGATATTCTATGATTTCCCTTGTCCTCAGCTTCTTGGTGCGTGTTTGAATAATTCTCTTAGGATCCACAACTATTCTTCCCTCTTCATCAAGCTCAGGTAACTTAGTCTGTGCTACCACTTTATTCCCAATAACCTTCTTCAAGCAGGAAACATGAAAAACTGGATGAATTTTTGTTGATATGGGCAGCTCCAATTTATATGCTACATTGCCAATCTTCTGCAACACCTTATAAGGACCATAGTACTTGGGTGCTAGCTTATTAGCTTTATGTTGTTGTTTTAGAGACATTTGCTTGTATGGTTGTAGTCGCACAAAGACCCAATCTCCCAGTTTAAAAGTTCTTTCACTACGGTGTTGATCAGCTTGTTGCTTCATTCTATTTTGTGCCATTGCCAAGTTCTCTCGAAGACTAGCCAATACCTCTTGCTGATGATGGATGTGTTCTTCTACTGTGTGAACCTTTGGTTGTACCCGCAATGAAGAGATGATTGACGGTGGGTGGTAACCATATAGTGCTAAAAATGGAGACATCTTGGAAGAAGTATGGAAAGAAGTGTTGTACCACCATTCTGCTAGTGGTAGCCATTGTACCCATCTCTCTTGTTTATCTGAAGCAAAACAATGGAGATAGCCTTCCAAGCATTTGTTGACCACTTCTGTCTGTCCATCTGACTGGGGGTGATATGATGAACTACGAGCAAGCTGAGTGCCCAAGCATGAAAACAAGTCAGTCCAAAAATTACTTGTAAATATAGGGTCACGATCACTGACTATAACTTTCGGAGTCCCATGCAGTTTCTGAATAGTATTCATAAAAGCTATTGCTACAGTGCTTGCTGCCAATGGTTGTGCCAAAGCACAAAAGTGACCATATTTGGTGAGACGATCCACAACAACCATGATGACATTTTTTCCTTCAGATCTAGGCAAACCTGTGATGAAATCCATAGATACCTCCTCCCACCTTTGACTTGGGATACATAAGGGTTGTAGAAGACCTGGAGTCTTAACTGTCTCCCCTTTATGTTGTTGACATACCATGCATTCAGCTACAAATTTTTGAACATCCCCTTTCAGCCCTTCCCAAAAGAAATCTTGCTTGATTCTATGATAAGTTTTGAGGAATCCTGAGTGCCCACCTATTGGAGAAGCATGTAGTTCTTCCAACACCTTAAGCTTAAGAGTTGAATTCTTGCAAAGGTATAACCTCTCCTTGTACCATAAAATATTTCCTTTCCATGAAAATTTGTCAGACACACTTGATTCCTGTTGGAGTTTCTCAATGAGCCTTAGAGTATCTATGTCCTTCTCCCACTCTTCTCTTGCCTCATTTACCCAGTCTGCTTGTAACATGGAAATGGCAAATAAAAATGACTCTGTGGGTTCATCACGCCTTGATAGAGCATCAGCCACAACATTCTCCTTGCCTTTCTTATATATGATCTCAAAGTCATATCCCAACATATTTGTGACCCATTTTTGTTGTTCTTCAGATGATAACCTTTGTTGCAAGAAATATTTGAGACTATCATGATCTGTCTTGACCTTAAAGTGTTGTCCCATTAGATAAGGTCTCCATTGTTTGACTGCATGCAAGATAGCCAACATTTCTTTCTCATAAACTGGCTTCAACAAATTCTTACCTTTGAGTTGGCGACTTTCAAATGCTATGGGTTTTCCTTCTTGCATAAGTACTGCTCCTATTCCATGTCCTGAAGCATCACATTCAACAACAAATGTTTTAGAAAAATCTGGGGTAGCTAGGACTGGAGTTGTACACATGGCTTCCTTTAGTTTCTCAAATGCCCTTGTCGCCACTTCATTCCATTGGAAAGCATCCTTCTTTAACAAGGATGTGAGAGGAGATGCTATGCTACCATAATTCTTTACAAATCGGCGATAATACCCTGTAAGCCCTAAAAAACCTCGTAAGTTCTTAAGGGTCTTAGGAATTTTCCACTCTACAATTGCTTGGATCTTATGAGGGTCCACCTTAACTCCCTCATGTGACACAATGTGACCAAGGTACTCCACTTCTTTGACACCAAAGATACACTTGGATGGTTTAGCATAAAACTAATTCTGCTTCAAAATGTCCAACACTTGATTTACATGTTGCAAGTGTTCCTCCCATGTTTTACTATATATTAAGATGTCATCAAAAAATACCAAAACAAATTTCCTCAAAAATGGCCTGAAGATAGAGTTCATTAAACTTTGAAATGTTGACGGTGCATTAGTGAGACCAAAAGGCATTACCAAAAATTCATAGTGGCCCTCATGGGTTCTAAAAGCTGTCTTATGTACATCGTCATCTCTAATTCTAATTTGATGATAACCAGAACGGAGATCAAGTTTTGTAAAATAAATAGCACCATTAAGCTCATCTAACAAATCATCAATTACTGGAATAGGAAACTTATCTTTTATGGTGAACTTGTTAAGCTCTCTGTAATCTGGACACATCCTCCATGTTTCATCCTTCTTACGCACCATTACCACAGGAGATGAGTAAGCACTTTGACTATGCCTGATAATGCCTGCTTCTAGCATCTCTTGAACTATCTTCTCAATCTCACTTTTTTGAGCATATGGATATCTGTAAGGCCTGATGTTGGGTGGTTGGCTCCCTGGTACTAGTTGAATGGCATGATCATGATCTCTCCTAGGAGGCAATCCTTTTGGCATCTCCCCAAAAACTATAGAATGCTTATCTATAATTGCTTGTAGATCCAATGGTGTAGAAGCCTTTGAGTGATATGCTTCTAATGAAAATAATTGGGCTACCATCCCATCTACCCCCTTCTTCAACATCTTTTGCATTTGGTAGGAACTTACTATCTGTGGTGACTTTGCACGCATCCCTCGTAATTCTATTGTTCTTCCCTCTGATTGAAAGCGCATGAATAGTTCTTGGAAGTTCAATTCAATTGTTCCCAAAGTGGTAAGCCACTGTACTCCCAAAACAATATCTGCCGCACCCATTGAGATAGCATACATTGGACAATTAAGATGATAATCTCCCATGGATAATTTAATGCTATGGCATTTTCCTGAACAACTAACAGTACCACCATCTGCAATCAAGACCTGAAATTCTGGAGCTGGATATATAAAACAATTTAAACGAGTGGCCAACTTTTTGTTGATGAAGTTATGAGTGCTACCTGAGTCTATCAACACTGTTACTTTTTCTTTCTTTAAGAAACCCACTACCTTGAGAGTTTGTGGGGTACTAAAACCTGAAAGTGCATGGCAAGAAATGATTGGTTGAGTATCTCTTGACTCCTCCTCAATCTCATTGTCACTCTCTACTATTGGTACCTCTTCTTCTTCCTCACTTGGCCCTTCAATATAGAACAATTTCTTTTCAGTGCATTTGTGTCCTCTACTATATTTGCTATCACAATTAAAACATAATCCTTTTGCTCTCTTCTCTTCGATTTGTTGTGGTGTTAGCCTAGTAGGTTGTGGAAGTGACTGTGTAGGAGTGCTTTTATCTCTTATGTTTATAAAACCTTGCCTTTTATTAACCATAAATTTTTCCTCTACTTGCCTTGCCATAATCATTGCCTCTGAGATGGAATTTGGACGGAACATGCGTACCTCATATTTAATGTGATCCTTTAAGCCACCAATGAATAGCTCCAACAAATTTTCTGTAGACACATTTTCCACTCTTAAAGATAAAGTACGAAATTGATGAATGTAATCCTTGACCATACCTGTTTGCCTTAATTTGGTAATTTGGCTGAAGTAGCTATCCATAAGATTTTCACCATAATGAGTAATGAGTTCTTCTTGGAAAACTGACCAAGTGACAATGCATCCTTTTGCTTTCTTTTCTTCACATAGCCAACGGTACCAAATGAATTGATCAGGTTCCAAGTATAAGGAAGCCATGGCCACCTTTTGTTGACATGGAACATGGTGGATATCAAAGAATTGCTCCATTTGACAAAGCCAATTGGTAGGATCTTGACCATCAAACTTTCGCATATCCAACTTTGGTGTGAAATTCCTTGCCATAAAATGAGGGGTGTGATGATCCATCTTGAGATTTGATTCAAACCCAAAAACACCCTTCCCTTTTGTAGAATCCTCTTCCTCCACATCGTGGTGTTGTGACTGCTTATGTTTGGAAAGTATCTCCAGAATTTTCTCAATATCACATGACTTTGCCAACCCTTTCATTTGTTCATCCATAATGGACAAGATTTCACCTTTCATCTTGCTATTTTCTTTATGAATAAGTTCAAGTATATTTTCATATTCTTTTTTATCAACATCCTCACTTTCCACCTCCTCCTTGCCTGGAGTTTTTCCCGGTGTGGTAACATTCTTTTTGCCCCTTGTTGAAGGACCCGTCATGATTGGAAAAAATAATTTTGAAATAAATCACACAAATGAAATGCAAATTCTCTAAAATTTTTACTGTAACTTACTAAGGCCAAGATACCACTTACCCAGAAAAAATTCTAAGAAATTCGCAAATTTACTGCCTTGAGAGTGAATTTGTTGCAAACCCTAAGTTTGCAATAACTCGCTTATTTTTGCTCCAATTCCTCTGAAATCTGGACTGTATCTTCTTTAATATTGTCTTCAAAAACCCTTTAAAAATCTTTAAAACATTCGCTAAAATCTGAAAGTTATGCTCTTCCCAAAATCGCCTCCAATGATGAGAAAAAAATTTTGCCTCTACGGTGCCAAGATCATGCTCTGATACCACTTGTAATGAAACAACTTGCACAATATCTGAATATAATAGTAAATATGCTGCAAATACTTGATAATAATATGCCACTTCGAGGGGGCAACCTCCAAAACCACTTCGAGGGGGATACCTCCAATAGTCTTCAATGAGAACACAATGCTGAATATATGATGAAATAAGACTCACTACCTCCTATATATACCTATTTATGCCTAGGATATCACCTAAGCTGACTTAGATGGGCCTATATAAGCCTTAGGCCGACCTAAACAACTAAATAACAATAAACTAATGATAATATGACTTAATTAAGAGTTAAGATAGCCACAAGCCGACTATTCATAACCCTATACACACTATAGGATTAAGGGCGTAGCAGTGACCATACCTTTTGTAACTAAAACATTGACCGGAGAAGGAAGGATTGTTCTAATTCATTTTGTTCTTGCACTAAGTTGCTTTATGACCAAATTTGTTGCAATTGAAGCAGTATCCACTGAAAGATGGATATCTTTGAGCATTTGGTTGTCTTACTGGAGGTCTTCTAGACCCGTTTATTTGACTTTCTGATCCAAAGTTCTTTTGAACGGATCCAGAGCTTTCACCTTTCTCATATCCCAAGCCACACTTATCATCTACCCTCTTTTGACTTTCAAGAAGAACTTCAAGTTGGGCTAAGCTTATCTTGAATTTTTCCTTGTATTCATTTACAGATTGAAGATCTTGTTTAAGAGTGTCAATTTGGCTCTCAAGTTGTTCTTCATTGTATTTGGCTTCTTCAAGATCAGATTCAAGATGTCTCATTATTCTGTCCATTTTGTGGCAGTCCTCTATTTTCTCCTTAAGGGATTATTTTAGGTTATCTTCAGTCTTTCTCTCCTCTTCAATTTCTTGGGTGAATTTCATAACCCTTGATTCCATTTCATGTCTTATCATAATGACTTCTTTTGATAGCTTCTCGCATAGCTTAGTTTTCTCATTCTGATCATCAATATTATTGGCTTCATTCTGATTTGCTAATTTCTAAAGTAGTTCCTTTCTCTTTTTCACATAGTTACTAAGTTTTTCTTTCATCTCAATGATGAAATCATCAGCTTCCTTGAGTCGCTCTCTCAAATTATTGACCTCAGAGTGGGATTGTTCAAGATCATCTAGGACAGACTAAAGTTGTTCTTTCATAGCATATGCATCCATTGAGATTCCTAGATCCTCCTCAAGTTGTTAGGCTTTTTTTGAGGAACTTATCTCTGATACCAATTATTGGAAACAAGGTAGATAACTGAGAGGGGTGGTGAATTAGTTATCTTAACACTTTTCTTACTTTCACTTTCTTAACATTCAATGCTATATCAAAACACGAAAGCATTAGCAACTATAAGAACTAAAATGAAATTAACACACATAACACAAGGATTTTTACATGGAAACCTTGTTAAGGGAAAAACCACGGGGTGACTAGCCCAATATTGTATTCTTTATTAAAAGATTAGAAGAGTACAAAATGGCACTTGCCAGTTAGGGCACACTACTCACAAGAGGCTCACTACCTACTAGAGACTTATAGATAATACCAATGTGTTTGAACTGATGAACAACATCTACGTATGCAAAAATTTAGTTCCAGTTAGGCTTAGTATATTGATCTAGCACATTTCATTCTTCTTCTACTTAGTATCACTTTTCTATCACATTCTGATCTTGGATTACTATCTTCTCACTTTTCTCTACTTTTCTTCGCACTTCTACCAAACATCAATCACTATTACACCTTCACAAGCTTGAATCCATTGGGTATATATATCAGCATCAAGGATTTCCAACAACTTTCTAGTCGGCAAAAAAAACACTTAGGATATTTGCAAGTTACTGTTCTGTTAACTGAATCCATACTTGATTGATGATGCGCACCAAAAACTTAGGCATAGAAGTCATTAATCATGTTGGCCAACAATGTATAATGCCACAAATTGCTTGATCAACACATTTTACATATCCAGATTGAAGTCTGATACTCTGTCAGTTAGTTCTTCCTCTATCTGCTCTGCCTAACTAGGACCCAACACTCAAATGCTCATAACTTTTTCATGCTTTATCACCAGAGGCTAAATCTCTGGAATACAATAGTCATGACACCCCTTTTGACTTGTTCGAGTCCACAACTTACTGAGTTACACCATCTGAGAGATCCAGACCTGATTGTTGGACCATGTTACATACTCTATTCTTGTCCACTGGACCAAAACAATCTTTAATCTAACTTTCGATAAAGGCATATTATGTACTGTGGATGTATGGGATAGACTTTGTTGTCATCAATGACAACACTTATGAATCCACACAGTGTCTCTTTCCAACAACATCTTCATCCCAAAACTTTTGTTCAGCACTAGCTCCACTTAACATACTCCTATCCCTCTCCATTAATGTTCTATTCATCCTCTCTACAACTTCACTCTACTAAGGGTTATACAAAGTTGTCTTGTGCCTCTCAATCCCCTGTTCTTTATAAAACTTGTTGCACTTTGATGAACAAAACTCACCACCGTTGTCAATCCTCAAACACTTAATATTTCTATCCTTCTAATTCTCTATAAGATCTTTGAACTCTTTGAATCTACTAAAGACTTCAAATTTACTTCTAAGGAAATACACACATGTCCTACTATAGTCATCAATGAATGAAAGAGAAAATAGATTTTGAAATTGAAGGAACATTAACATGACCAAACACATTAGAATGAATCAAGTCCAACACCTCAGAAGATTTGTGAGAACTAGAATAAAACTAAACACAATTTTGTTGTCCATAAATGCAATGTTCATAGAAATCAAACTTAAGGTTACAGTTATTCATACCCTCAATAAGATTTTTATTTTTAAGGTCCTCAAACCCTTTTCACCAATGTGACCAAGCCTTTGGTGCCATAATATTGTCTTCTCAGCTACAAGTCTCATCCCCATAGAATGAGCACCCTTAGCTACCCAAAAAGTACAACCATTGGAAGTAGATGCAACAATCCTCTTCACTATTGGTTCCAATGGTGAGGATGAAGACTCTAAAGCTCTCTTATTTGAAACAAAGGCAATATTGCACTAAACTGCACATGCATCAAGCTAAAATAGAGTGCCAATACAAACACCCTTAGCCAACACCATAGCTCCTCTAGTCATCTTGCATCCTTCATTTGAGAAAACAACCTACACACCCACATCATTTAGCTTACTTATAAAAAGAAGGTTTCATGCCAAACTAGGGATATGCAGAACACCATTAATCCCCTTCGCTCGTCCATCAAGGAATCAAATCAAGACTCTTCCATAGCCAAGAATATTTAGGTGAGAGTCATCACCCAAGTAAACCTTTCCACCATTGTATTCTTCATACTTCAAAAACCAACCATGATGTGAGGTCATGTGAAAAGATGCACCAGAGTAAAAAAGCCACACATCCTTAGATGTATGTGTTGCCAAGGTAGCAACAAATGCTTCTCCATCATCCTAAGAGGACTTGTCAGAATCTAAATCATAGTTCTTCTTTTTCTTCTTCTCCTCGGTGCACTCTTTGTGGAAGTGACCAGGTTTGCCATAGTTCAAACATAGAGCCTTGGACTTTCTAGGAGACTTGGATCTCCCATGGGATTTGGATCTTCCTTTTTCTTCTTTCTTCTTATCCTTTTTCTTCCCTTTCTCTTTAGATCTACCATGAATCCTCCTTAGCCAACTCAAAATATTTTCTTTGCATCTCTTCAAACAACAATGAAGAAACCACTTCATCTATCTTGAAGGTGGTAGTGGTACTCCCAATGGTCATAACAAGGTGGTCCCACAAATATGGTAAGGAACATAGTAATGTCATACATCGACCCTCCTCCATCTTCACACTAACAGAGGTCAACTAGGCAACAAACACATTGAAAGTATTCAGGTGATCAGTGATAGATCCTCCACCTTCCATCCTCAAAGAATACAATTTATTTTGTAGGAATAACTTGTTCACTAGGGATTTAGCCTGATAAACATCTCCAAGTTTCTTCTAAAGATCTTTTGCATTCTTCTCTTAATGGATATTCAAGAGTAATGAATCAACCAAATAGAGTCTTATCAGACCCTTAGCCTTCTGATCCATCAGATCCCAATCTTTTTTTTTCATGCCTGATGGCATGGTTCTAGATATTACGAGCCATAGATCTCTATCCACCAATAATTCCTCCATCTTGAGTTTCCATAGCTCAAAGTTTCCTCCATTAAACTTCTCTATCTCAAACCTCCCAGATGTTCTCGCCATCTCTTTCCTACCACAAAGATTTTAAAATCCTTTGCACAAACTCCCACTCAAATGAAGATCAACACAAAAAACCCTTTACCCAACAATTCGAAACAAAGGTGATTAGGGTTTGATACCAACTAAAAGGAAGCAAGGTGGTAGTGATCACCTAAGTTTAGGATTTTGTGATCAATTTGTAGGTTCCTGTGTGTATTCCTTCAGAGCTTTAGTGCCTTGATTTAATTGTTCCCCGAGTTGTTAATAGTGTTTTACTATTTGTCCTTGTTGCACTTCATAAAAATGCTAAGTTCTATGCATGCAAAGGTGAATTGTATATTATCGGGCTTGAAAATCTCCATCGGACTTCAAAAAATGGTGAAAAATGAGTTGTATGCATTTTTAAATGCATATCAGGCTGCATATACAAGGGGGAATCTTTCACAGATTCCTGGGAATATTCACTGGTTGCATATTGGGTTGCATGTATATTTGGTTTGTATGTTTAGACATACAACAGTTAGATACAAAGAAAAGATACATCACAAGTATATTCATGGAAGATTCCCACTTGTATATAGGGACTTGTACGTTGCCAGTACATATGCAAGGAAAATATACAAGGGCGCAGATGCATTTGCTACAGTGGTGCGGCCGAGATACATGTGGTGGGGCCCAGGGATATACAAGTGAGAATGTATGTGCAAATATACATTCAAGCATATGAAGGTGGTCACAGGGTCGAATGTATTTTGAGTTTGTATATCCAAATATACAATGAAAAGGTATGAGAGAAAATGTACATTCGGCAATATACAATGGGAAAGTGCAAATGGTCTTGTATGATTCGACAAATATATAAAGCAACAGGAGATGCATTTGGTGGGGTCCACCTCACATACAAAGGGCTTTGTATCTCATATACAAAGGAGAATGTATATGTGATATACATTCAAAACTATGTAAGGGAAAAGGATGCAAGGCGGACCCGATGGTGCTTTCATTTTGTTCTATAGGTTCTTGGCTTCCACAACTTGCATGTATGTGTAAGTTGTTATTGCGGATATACAAAGATGAAAAAAGTACATTCTAGACCTAATAGAAATTTCAAGTTGCTTCATAAACATTTTGGGGTCCGTGGCATGCATGTATATAGCATTTGTACATGCTGAAATCCAAAAGGTGAGATACAAGCTAGATTTCAAGGTGAATGTAATGTGTTTCATAATTTTTGAGATCTGCCTTGTATGCATGTCGCACTTGTATGTGCAATGCGATAATCATAAGGAGATACAAGGCCTGGATTTGAAAGTTTTCCAAATCTGATGGATAAATGGTTGGGGTTCACCTTGTATATTAAGTAGTTGTATGTATATGCATTTTGCATATACAAGGGATTTTTGAAGGGTGAACAGTGGCAATTGTATGTGCATCCATTCTTGCATATATAAGGGGGCGAAAAGGCAAAATAGTGAGAGTGAAGGTCAGCGATGAAAACATAAGGTGCCTACGTGGCATATTCTCACTGGTTGGCAACTTTCAGGGCATGTTTCGAGCTGTAGATCTCAGCGATGGGAGTAGATCGATGATTGTTTTTGTATTTTGCTGCAGCGATGGATTTCTTTGTATCTACGGCCACGTTTGGCAGGAAAAAATCCAAAGACATGCCACTGAGGACCTGTAGGTAGCTGAGCAATAATGGTGACATTTGCAGGATTTGGGTCGATGATGGATAGGTCAACCACCGATTTTATGAAAGAAGATCTTCAGGTGGTGGCTCAAATCCTGAGTTCACTTGCTCATTCCTCTTGGTCTCTCTATTGCATTGATGTTTTTTAGTGCCATTTCTCATGCATTAAATCTGGCAAAATTTTGATGTGCCTTGTAATTAATTTTGCTGAGTACACAGTCTTGGTATAAAAAGCCAAACCGTGTTACTTAATGCGGTTGTTGAAAACTGGACAAATTTTGGTGCTGCAGTAGGAATACAATCTTCTGGTTACTCTGTTTCAGGTGTCTTGTGAGTTTATGCATTGTATGTTGTATGTATTATGCACAGAATTATCAATTTCATGTTGATTTAAATGAGTAATGCATCATTGCGTGTGTTTTGTTATTTGTCTCCAGACTGAATGTGTTTTTCTTCTGACTCTGAACATCTAAGGGGTGTTATGGATTCTAGAATATAGGTTTTCTATATTGAATACTTAGTCTCTTACTTCTGCTCAAGGAGTAGATTGAATGTTTTGGATTAAGTGCTGAGAAGAATACATTGTAGTAAGGATATTTGTAAGCAAAAATAACTAAATACTCTCTCTTGGGTATTGTCTGTAAGGCAGACATTTTAGAAACCCCTTGAAATCTGATTACTGTCTTAGGTCTATGGTAAACATTCACATATATATGTCTACTAACTCCAAGCCCTGGATAGGCACCGATCTGGTCTGATATCTCTGTTGTAACCCAAAGTCTTAGTTTTGCATCCAAATATAAATCAAACTCAAACTTCATAATCAAACCTTTAGGACTTTAGATGTAGTTTTAAGACCTAAAATCCTTTATTGACAACTGAATATAGGCCCGAAGCTAGCCCCTTTGCACTTATCTCATAGTTTTGGTCTACATAAGAGAGGATTTATCTGCTTTGTGTCAACATTCCAGCAAATACATAGATGCATTTTATAGATGTTGAGTGGGGAATACCCCCCTTGGTTCTGTAGAGCCTAAAGAAGAAGAGGAGAAATTTATAGAGTCTATCTCCTATACTGTTGGCCCCTGGCTCAGGAATCCTGTTGATCACTAATGACTATTTTATAGAGATTACTAGGAATAAGCATCCAGTCTGGGAAAATAACCAACAAAAATTGGTGACTCTGCCGGGGAAGTGAAGTGAAAGAACCCTGATTAAACAAAAAAAACAATTCCTAGTTATAGGTGGCAACTCTGAACCAATCTCCCAACCGGTCAAAGTGAAATTTATATGCAGGGGAGAAGATACCAGCGTAACCTTTTACTTGAAGAATTATCCATAAAAATGATGTATAGGAAAAAGGGGGCTGTTCAGGCCAATCAAGAGGGTTCTCCCAGAAGTAATGATAATATTCAAAACAATCCAAGATCTTCAGAGAGGATAGAGCCTTATTTTTCAAACATAGAAGCTGAAATCCAGAGAGTATATGAAAGACAGCAGGGTGGTGCTTTGAGAATAAGGTTAGAGGTTTTTCAGGAATGCCCTTTCTTGGATCCCAGTGATAGATTTGAAGAGGTTGAGTCTCCAAGGGATGAAGATAATGATGACCAGAATGGAATGGGACCATCCTCTTCTATGCCCAAAGAGGAACAATTAGCTAAATAAATCAAAAGTTTAAGGGCAAAATTAGAATATCTGCAAGCATTAAAGATTAGGGATGACATGAGACAAAAAGTGCAAGCTCTGAGAGTTGCTCAGAATGATTTAGTTCTCACCCTTGAAAATGGAAATATGCAAAGAAATTAGCACATGAATGAAGTTCAGGATCAACATGATGATCAAAGACAAAATGCAAATAATGCTAGAATACCATTAAATAATGTAAGAAATCAAAACGCACTCAGAAATGCCAATGCTAATCAATTTGGTAGACAGCCGATGCAGCTGGATAGATTCAGGCAGTTAGTTTTTGATGGTATTCCTGGTTACCCAAACCTTATCGACAAACATGTGAGGCTGCAAGTGCCTAAATTTTTAGGAAATAATACTATGTCAGGAGAAGACCACTTAAAAGCTTTTCAGAATATCATGGACAAATTTGAGGTTGAGCATGAAGATGTTTTCATGAAATTATTTATGCAATCTTTAGTTGATGAAGCCAGAGAATGGTACAAAGGTCTGCCTGACAGAAGTATTTCATCATGGGATGACTTCAAGAGAATATTCAAAGAACAGTATGGTGACAAAACTGATCCTAGTTTTTTCATTAATGAATTTACTAGCATTACCAAAGGATCAAATGAATAGGTTGCTGATTTCAATGCTAGATTCATGAAGGTATTGAACAAATTGCCACATAACCTGAGGCCTAATGAACCTATGTGCATAGTGTTGTACATAAATACTTTTGATGCCAAAACTACTTATGGATTGAGAGACAAGGGTCCTCATAGCCTCAGAGATGCTTTCAAGATTGCAACAAATATTGAAAATAACAGAAAAGCATTTGGTAAGACAAACATAAGATATGATGTAAAAATTCTACAAAATCCAAACACTAAATCTCAAAGTGTTCAAGGCAATACATCTACTTCTGAGGATAAATAAGATAAATTGACAACTATTGTCAAGGACCTGAGTTATAGAATGGATAAAAATGAAAAGGGGATAGGTCCTGATAGACAGGTTTACCCAAGGAAAGAAAGAAGACCTTCATTACATGATATGTCATATAACACCAATTGGCATAATGGTAAGCCTATTCTTCCAAATAGAAACACAGGTCAAAGGATTCAAAATGCAAAGGAAACTTCTGATCCTTTGAAGAGAGCTATAAATACTATTAATGACACCCCATGGTGTATCATATGTCAAATGCCTCATTCACAGTCACAATGCATGATTGCTTAGCCTTTATATAATAATGTTGTTGCTTGTGATGAGTGCAATGAGCCACATTGCATGGAAGATGAGAATGTCAATATGCTGTTTGCAAATAGAGAATACTCTTCTCATGATGCTGATGTAAGTGCAAATGATGAGATTCAAGTCTGGCAGCAATTTCCCTATGATGAAGATAAGGAAGATAATTATGCTTATGCTTAGGACTCACATAATTTTTTGAATAATTTGAGGAGACCATTTGATGAAGAGATTAGAGCCTTCACAGCTACAACAGTAGCTCAAGTTAAAAGCAATTATAACCTAAGAGGTAAAGCTCAGGTAAGAAACTCACACCAATTAGAGAATACTTCTGTAGGCCAGCCAGTGCAAAATTATAAAGGGACTAAAACATATAAGAAACAATGGAACAATAATAAGCAAGGTTTTAAGCAGAAAATAGGTCATGATCTACAAGGACTAGAAAATACAGTTCCTCAGGTTGATGATCAAAACAAAATTTCTCAGATCGAGACTGACAGTCAAGGAGCCCTAAGAGTTAAAGCTGGATCATATCAAGATAAAAGTAAAACCGCAGATCAACCTACAACTGTTATTCAAAATTATGCCCCATTTGACATAACTCAAGTCTTATCACAGATAAAAGTCTCTGTTCCATTAATGGAGCTGATGAAAGTTGAAGAGTTTAGAAATAAAGCAGTGCCCTTAATTTCAAGAGTACCCTGTCAAGCCAAGTTGGGTGATGAACCTCAGGGTAAGAAACAGGCCCTGTGCATTGATGAAGATGAAGTTCTTGAAGTATATCTTGGGATGACCATGACAAAATGCCCTTCACAGGTGGAACCATTTTATGTCTCCCTTGTCATAAACAGAAAATTAATTAAGAATTATATGCTTGATTCAGGAGCATCAACAAATATCATGCCTTTGGCCATCATGCAGCAAGCTGGGTTGAAAATAGACAAAGCATGTGGGAAATGCTATGCCATGGATGCAAGAGAAGGACCTATTTTTGGAATCATGAAAGATGTGGATTTTAGACTGGCAACATATCCGAAAAAAGCTTACAAAATGAACATAACAGTTGTTGACATCAAGCCACAGTATGGCATGCTGTTTTCAAGAAGGTGGGTAGCATTGATTGGTGGAAGTATGCAATTAGATCTGTCATATGCTATGATCCCGATGAATGGTAAGGATGTCAAATTGATCAAAGAAGAAAGGTCTCTAGACACAGTCGAGGATTAGGAATCAGAGGCGCATATTTATTTTGTGGACACTGACTATGAAAATTTTAGAGTTGTCTCAGATGTTAAAGAGGGTGAAGGGAGAGACATATGTGCTCTAGAGCTTGACTAGCAGGGTCTCTGGACCATGTATTTTGATGGAGCTTGTTCAAAGGAAGCTTTGGTGTTGGAGTGGTGTTTTTGTCTCCAGCTGGTAAACTTCTAAAATTCTCTTTCTTGTTGAAGTTTGCCTGTACAAACAATATTGCAGAGTATGATGCTCTGTTGTTGGGATTGAATGTGGCCTTAAAGCATGGAATTAAGATGCTCAAAGTGTTTGGTGATTCAAAGCTTATTGTTTCCCAAGTTAGAGATAAGTATACATCAAAAAATAAGAGATTAAAATAGTATAAGCATGCTGTTTGGGATACAATTGAATTGTTTGATGCTTTTTCAATAAACTAGATAGAGAGATCAAAAATGTCAGGGCAAATTTTCTAGCTAATGTAGCTATCAGGCTAGATGATATAACTCTATCATATGTTACAAATGTTGAGGTCAAACTTAGACCTACAGTGCCAGATAATGTATGTAGCTGGCAAGTGTTTGATGATGATAAGGATTTGTTGAGATTTCTACATTGCATTGATGAGTATGAGAACCAAGAAATGGATTTTTAGAACTTTGTGGAGATTGTAGATGGAAAAGAAACTCTCTTAGGGAAAGAAATAATTCAACTCAAGACAAATAAGATCCCTAGAGGGCTGGTTGCTTTAGAGAGAGCTTTTGACAATAGGGACCAATTTGTTACAAAGACATCTCCAACAAATAAGAATGATCTGGAGGAGATAAACTTGGGGACATTTCATGCTCCCAAAAAGGTATACATTGGCAAACAGCTCAAGCCACATATTAGGACTATGTTGATTGCATTACTAAAAAAGTATAAGCATGTCTTTGCCTGGTCTTATGAGGACCCCGAAGCTTATTGAGAGGATTTATTTCAGCATGAAATCCCTTTGAAGCCTGGAGCTAAACCATTTAGACAAAAACAGAGACCTATTAACCCAACCTTAGCTCCAAAAATACAAGAAGAACTTATGAAACTTAGGGAGGCTGGAATAATTATGCCTATTAGGCATTCAACTTGGGTGTCAAACCTTGTCCCAGTTAGAAAAAAGAATGGTGACATAAGACTTTGTGTGGACTTTAGAAATTTCAATATATCTTCTTTAAAGGACAATTATCCATTGCCAAACATGGAAGCCATGTTGCAGAAGGTGACTGGCTATGAACTTCTATCCATGATGGATGGATTTTCAAGGTACAATCAAGTGAAAGTAAAGGAATCAGAGCAATTCAAGACTGCTTTCACTACTCCATGGGGAACATATGTATATGTGAGGATGCCATTTAGATTGACAAATGCGGGTGCCACATTTCAGAGGGCAATGGATGTTGCTTTCACAGGGTTGATTGAATCAATCTTGGCTGTGTATCAAGATGACTTAACTACTTATTCAAAAAAGGAAGAGCAACACTGTATGCACTTGGAGCAGATTTTTATTAGAGCATTAGAGTATGGCATCTCGCTCAACCCAAAGAAATGTGCTTTTGGGCTAGTGGAAGGAAAATTGCTTGGACACATTGTTTCCAAGGATGGAGTCAGGATTGATCCTGAAAGAGTGGTTGCAATTGACAAAATTTAGATTCCTAAAATAGTGAAAGGTGTTCAATCCTTCTTTGGACAAATTAACTTTGTCAGAAGATTTGTGCCTAACTTTGCAGAGACCACAAAATATATCTCTAAATGTTGAAGAAGAATGCAACTGTCAAATGGGAAGATGAAGCAACCAAATCATTTCAGAATATAAAAGAGGCTATAAAGATGGCTCCTATGCTGAAATCTCCTAATTTTTCTAAGCCATTTCAGCGGTTCTCATTTGCTTCTTACCATACTATTGCTGCATGTCTATTGCAGAAAAATGAAGAAGGTTTTGAACAACCTATAGCTTTCTTTAGCAGGTCATTGCAGGCTGCTGAGTTCAAATATGACATCATGGAGAAACAAGCATATGCATGGTTAGAGCAGTCAAGAGCTTCAGACCATAATTGGTAGGCTCTCAAGTAATTGCATATGTGCCTCATTCAGCAGTAGAGGATATCTTTACTCAACAGGAAGTAACTGGAAGAAGATGCAGATGGATAAATAAATTGCAAGAGTTCAATATTGAGATACAGATCACAAGATTGGTAAGGGGACAAGGTTTGGCAAAACTGATGACACAGTCAAATCTAGAGGCATGCTAAGTGAATGTAGTGCATAATGAAGTTGTAAACATGTCAGATACTAAATTGTATAAGGACATAATACATTATTTATAGAATTTAAATTATCCTTCTCATCTCAGTGATGATCAAAAGAGAACCTTGAAGCTACAGGCTATTAAATACATCATTGTTCAAGGAGAGTTGTATTGGAAAAATCCTGATGGTGTATTACTCAGATGTGTGGATGCAAATTAGGCTAAGGATATTCTAAGTGACATGCACGATGGAGTGTGTGGTGGACACTATGTTGCCTATACGACAGCCCACAAAATTCTTAGAGTTGGCTACTGGTGGCCAACTCTTTTCTTAGATGCACAAAAAATGATAAGAAAATGTGATCCTTGCCAAAGGTTCTCAAGAAAGATAAAATATGAAGGTACATTGCCCCTTAGGACTATAACTGTAGAAGCTCCATTTCAGCAATGGGGAATTGATTTTATAGGGGGAATCTCAGAAAAATATAGTGGAGGGCATAGTTGGATTCTTGTTGCCACTGATTACTTCACTAAATGGATTGAAGCCATTCCAACTAAAAAGGCTACAAGCAAAGTGGTGATGGATTTTATTCTAGAAAATATTATTATTAGATTTGGAGTTCCAGCCAAATTGGTCACAGATAATACAATGTGCTTCAGGTCTGGTGAAATTATTGATTTTTGTAGCAATTATGGAATAAATTTGTTACATGCATCACTGTACCATCCACATGGAAATGGTCAGGCAGAGTCAAGCAACAAAAGCCTCATGAAAATTGTCAAAAGGATGGTAAGTAAAAACAAAAGGGCTTGGGACTCAAAGCTGAAAATGGCATTATGGGCTGATAGAATAATTGTGAAGAAAGCAACTGGAAGGTTGCCATTTGAACTAGTGTATGGTGCAACAGCTAAATTGCCTGTGAACAACCTCTTGCTAGTTTATAAACTCATACAAGAAAATGAGGAGGAGATTGAGGACTCAATGACTGAAAGAATAAATCAGCTGGTTGCACTGGATGAAATGAGAAGGGAGGCATAGAAAACAAACATCAAGAGACAACAAAAGGTGAAATATCTGTTTGATAAAAGGGCTACAGAAAAAAATTTCAGATAAGTGATTTAGTCCTTGTATGGAATGCAAGGAACCAGGATAAGGGCAAGCATGGTAAATTTGAACCCTTATGGGTAGGCCCGTACCAAATCAACAACACTCATGGAGAAGATTCCTATTTTCTCTAGGCCCTAACTAGTGAACTACTGGAATTGCCTGTGCATGGACAGTTCCTGAAACCCTACTTCTCATAAATGGGTAACTTCTGTGTACACTATAAACTAGATGTGAATATTTTGTACATGCCCTATATAGTTGGTTGTGTTTTGAGTTTTTGGTTTTGTCTGGTCTACTCCAGAGTAGTTTGGTTTTCGCTGCAATCTTGCATCTGCACATCCCTGGTCAGAGCCACTAGTGGTGATCACCTAAGTTTAGGGTTCTATGATCAGTTTGCAGGTTCCTGTGTGTATTCCTTCAGAGCCTTAGTCCATTGATTTAATTGTTCCCTGAGTTGTTAATAGTGTTTTACTATTCATCCCTATCGTACTTCATAAAAAATGCTAAGTTCTATGCATGCAAAGGTGAATTGTATATTATCGGTCTTGAAAATCTCCATCGGCCTTCAAAAAATGGTGAAAATGAGTTGTATGCATTTTTAAATGCCTATCGGGCTGCATATACAAGGGGGAATCTTTCACAGATTCTTGGGAATATTCACTGCTTGCATATTGGGTTGTATGTATATTTGGTTTGTATGTTCAGACATACAATGATTAGATACAAAGAAAAGATACATCACAGGTATATTCATGGAAGATTCTCACTTGTATATAGGGACTTGTATGTCACCAGTGTATATGCAAGGAAAATATACAAGGGCGTAGATGCATTTGCTATAGTGGTGCGGCCGAGATACATGTGGTGGGGCCCAGAGATATATAAGTGAATGTATGTGCGAATATACATTCATGCATATGAAGGTGGTCACAGGGTCGAATGCATTTTGAGTTTGTATATCCAAATATATAATGAAAAGGTACGAGAGAAAATGTACATTCAACAATATACAATGGGAAAGTGCAAATGGTCTTGTATGATTCGGCAAATATACAAAGCAACAGGAGATGCATTTGGTGGGGTCCACCTCACATACAAAGGGATTTGTATCTCATATACAAAAGAGAATGTATATGTGATATACATTCAAAAATATGTAAGGGAAAAGGATGCAAGGCAGACCTGATGGTGCTTTCATTTTGTTCTATAGGTTCTTGGCATCCGCAACTTGCATGTATGTGTGAGTTGTATATCACGAATATACAAAGATGAAAAAATGTACATTCCAGACCTGATAGAAATTTCAGGTTGCTTCATTAACATTTTGGGGTCTGTGGTGTGCATATATATAGCATTTGTACATGCCGATATCCAAAAGGTGAGATACAAGCCAGATTTCAAGGTGAATGTAATGTGTTTCATAATTTTTTAGATCTGCCTTGTATGCATGTCACACTTGTATGTGCAATACGATAATCATAAGAAGGAGATACAAGGCCCAGATTTGAAAGTTTTCCAAATCTGATGGATAAATGGCCGGGGTCCACCTTGTATATTAAGTAGTTGTATGTATATGCATTTTGCATATACAAGGGATTTTTGAAGGGTGAACAGTGGCGATTGTATATGCATTCGTTCTTGCATATATAAGGGGGCAAAAAGGCAAAATAGTGAGAGTGAAGGTTAGTGATAAAAACATAAGGTGCCTATGTGGCATATTCTCACTGGTTGGTGACTTTCAGGGCGTGTTTCAAGCTGTAGATCTCAGCGATGGGAGTAGATCGATGGCTGGTTTTGTATTTTGCTGCAGTGATGGGTTTCTTTGTATCTACTACCATGTTTGGGCAGGAAAAACTCCAAAGACACGCCACTGAGGACTTGCAGGTAGCTGAGCAATAATGGTGACATTTCTAGGATTTGGGTCGACGATGGATAGGTCAACCACCATTTTTATGAAAGAAGGTCTTCAGGTGGTGGCTCAAATCCTGAGTTCACCTACTCATTCCTCTTGGTCTCTCTGTTGTATTGATGTTTTTGAGTGCCATTTCTCATGCATTGAATCTGGCAAAATTTTGATGTGCCTTGTAATTAATTTTGCTGAGTACACAGTCTTGGTATAAAAAGCCAAACCGTGTTACTTAGTGTGGTTGTTGAAAACTGGACAAATTTTGGTGTTGTAGTAGGAATACAATCTTCTGGTGACTCTGTTTTAGGTGTCTTGCGAGTTTATGAATTGTATGTTGTATGTATTATTCATAGAATTATCAATTTCATGTTGATTGAAATGAGTAATGCATCATTGCATGTGTTTTTTTATTTATCTCCAGACTGAGTGTGTTTTTCTTCTGACTCTGAACATTTAAGGGGTGTTATCGATTCTAGAATATAGGTTTTCTATATTGAATACTTAGTCTCTTACTTCTGCTTAAGGAGTAGATTGAATGTTTTGGATTAAGTGTTGAGAAGAATACATTGCAGTAAGGATATTCGTAAGCAGAAATAACTAAATACTCTCTCTTGGGTATTGTCTGTAAGGCAGACATTTTAGAAACCCCTTGAAATCTGATTACTGTCTTAGGTTTGTGGTAAACATTCACATATATATGTCTATTGACTCCAAGCCCTGGATGGGCACCGATCTGGTCTGGTATCTCTGCTGTAACCCAAAGTCTTAGTTTTGCATCCAAATATAAATCAAACTCAAACTTCATAATCAAACCTTTAGGACTTTAGATGTAGTTTTAGGACCTAAAATCCTCTATCTACAACTGAATATAGGCCCGAAGCTAGCCCCTTTGTACTTATCTCATAGTTTTGGTCTACATAAGAGAGGATTTATCTGCTTTGTGTCAACATTCCAGCAAATACATAGATGCATTTTATAGATGTTGAGTAGGGAATACCCCCTTGGTTTTGCAGAGCCTAAAGAGGAAGAGGACATATTTATAGAGTCTATCTCCTATACTGTTGGCCCCTAGCTCAGGAATCATGTTGATCACTGATGGCTATTTTGTAGGGATTACTGGGAATAAGCATCTAGTCTGGGAAAATAACCAACACAAGGTATGCTGAAACAACTTCCTACACTAATCTAATGAGGAAATTTATGTAAATTTTAATCTTTTCTAGTTACAAGTTATTAGATGTACATTAATAGAAAGGTAATAGCACATCAAAAATAAGTACAATGCTCACAACACAAGATATACGTGGGGAAAACCCTTTTATGTAAAAAGCCCCACACTCCAAAACCTACACAATGTATTATCAAATCAAAAGATGATTACAACACACTTGCAAAGAAAGCTATTCCAGGAGTACACAAATGTTGATTCTCATTTGCATCCCATGACCTTTCACATTGTCCAGCTACTTATTTATCAAGCCTCTTTGGCAGTTATCCAAAGTCAATTTTTCCATGTCGTCCAATAACAAACTAAGTGTTGATGCCTTTATTATGGGGGGAAACCGTGGATGACAAAGTCACCAAAATTTACCTTGTTGCATTTACCCAAAGCTTTGCAACATGATCAATCACCACATACTAATAACTTGTCACACCTATCATTTCAACTCTTACATGTCTATCATAACTCATGACACATGACCACATGGTGCCGCCACATGGAAAAACTATGCCAAGTCAACATGGAATGCCTACCTCCTCATATGAGGATAAAACATACATCTAGTCACCTTCCTTGTAGGATGGCACATTACCGTGCCAACTCCCACAAAGTGACAAAATAAGACTTACATAGAAAATTACAATGGTAGGCAAAAATAAATAAATACAACATTAGGAACTTGCAAAGGTTGAGACACCTTAATTCCCAATATTGAAGTGTCTAGCTATTTTGGCATAGTGCACCTCCCAAATGAGTCTCTAGCATGACACACTATCTAAAAGACATAGATGTCCAAGCTTGTAGAAAATTTTATCAGATAGGTAAAATTCACTAACCCATTTACCTTGTAAGAGCTCAATGTAGGTCTATGAAAAGTCTATGTCTATTGGGTAGATTGACTCCCAATTAGCAAATTTGTTACTATGAGTCCAACATTATGATGACTACATGAATAGATAGTTAGATGAGGAAGTCAACTACCTTATTGTCTTTTCCCTTCTTAAGATTGATAAGTAGACGGAACTAAATTGTAATTATATCATCCACTTGATGCATAAAATGTTCCATTTTTCTTTGATGCATAAAATGTTCCATAATCACATAATGCTCCACATGATTGACAAAGATGTAGGGATTAGTGATGCCTTCTACTCTCACCCTCACCAACCTGGGAAAGAGTGCTACCATGTTGTGCTAAAGATTGAGTGAGGAAGCTTCGAGACTATAGCGTCTCCACCTCAAAACTCTCCTTCCAAGATGAAGGGAGTGAGATATGTTGTGGCCTCCCTAGGGGTCTAGCAAGATGGTTCTGATCATGTTGTGCCCTCACTCTATCCTGTGCAGAGCCATCACCTTTGCCCTAGAAATCCCATATGTCCACTAGTACAAAAATATCAATATATTACTAAAAAAACTACTAAAAATTGCTTACAAATGACCAAACATGGTCACATGACCATTAGTAGTTTATTGCCAGTCATTTATAATGCGACCAAATTGATGACTAAACCATTTTTAGTCATTTATTGGTTGTTTTGATTGATCAAATTGGTAGTATATTTAGTCGTTGATTTAGTCATTGATTGTTGTAATTTGGTCACTTATTTAGTCATTTTTTATTCACTGATATATTTAGTCGTTAAATTAGTCATTGATTATTGTTAACTAGTCACTTATTTAGTCATTTTTATTCACTGATTTCCTTCCATTGGTAGTTTATTTAGTCATTAATTTTAATCATCATTTTGATCAATTTGGTAGTTTATTTAATTATTTTTGTTCACTAATTTTTGTCAACTGGTAGTATATTGATACATTGTTTATTAAACATCATATCACTAGTTGCAAAGAGAAACACAAGTCTTGAAAAAGGAATACTGTTGTCTTTATTAATTTGAAAAGAGTTGATGTTACATAAAATCTCTTGAAAAAGAGTTACAAGAAAACTATTGTTGTTGCAAAAGAAGCAAGAACTAAAGAATAAAAGTCCTCCGAGAAGACCTTAAATAGAGAAGCCTTCAAACAGAAAACTCTCCATGAAGAGAAGGTTGCAATTCCTTGTAATCTGCTACAAACACCTTGTAATCTTTGACAACATATCATAACAAGTTCATATTCTACCTTCTACAATTCAGAATCAAAACTACTTCCCTCAAAACCCTATGTCACCATGGTTTAAACCTCAATGAAGCCTTAATTGCAATCTTGACTATGTAGGGTTTGGATTTCACTGCCTTGTTATTTGGTGCCATCTTTATACATTGCAAACTTTACCTTAAAAGTGTTTGAAATCTCCAATGTATAACTCAGTTCAAAAATCCCATAATGAGACTAATACACAACAAGAAGTCACTTTCTCAAAACCTTTAAGATTGCAAACTATCAAGTGAAACAAGGAACACACTGGGCACATCCAACATTCCTCTCAAGGTCCAACAAAATAGATGAAAAGCTAAGAAACAAAACACAATTACTAAGAATATATTGTGTATTTGAGACTTGACTGCCACCTATGCAAAAATTTCACTTGAGACTACCCTCCTTGATCACTATATTTACAACCCTATTGCTTCTGTGCTCTTTATTGTTATTGATAATTAGCATTGTGTTTCCCTACCACCATATTTCTTGTAGTTAATACCTCTACCTCCCTATGCATAAGATCATGTTTGCATTATGTTTCATAGTAACCACTATGACTACCTATTCATCCATGTATTCTGCTATCTCCAAGTCTTTGCACATAGAAGTGCCTAAATGCATTGTCACGGTTTCCTCTTTTTGTTTACTGTCACTCTTTGAAAACACCATCTTATATTCATATGCGCTCTAATATTGAAGCACATACAAAATATAGAACCTTTAGCTTCTACTCCATAAAAATATTAAATGCTTCATATTCAAATGAGCCAAAATATTGAAACATCCACTTGTTAACTCAAGGACCACTAGCACACCAAAAGTTCTAATATGCAGTGTATAGGTTATCCATCAAGTGACTGCCACTAATTTAAAACCCTATCCATGTTTGCATAAAAAACATGTACCATCTGATAACAAATAACACTTGCCATTGCATTCATTAAAGGTGCCTCACTGTCATGATCTAGATAAAAATACAAACCCATAAAAGTCAACATAACATAGTTTTTACACACACAAAGCCCGTGTCTTTGTCCATTTAACACAAAAATCTGCCATATAAGGCTAAGATCAAAAGTTTGAACCATGCAAGATTGAACTATGATTTGCCATGGATTTGACTATCTTTTTCAACCATGCACCTGATATCCTTGTTCATAGACTTGCAGATTACCACTTGACATGCCTTCCAACAACCTCAATGACCGTCCTGTTATAAGGTTTTGAATAAGGACTGAAACTATCCTTAACATCAACTATAAACTATTTGCCAATGCTATTAACAACCAATCACTTGATTCACCAAGACAAAGTCATGAAACCATGTTACCAAAGCATTATACCTTCAACAGGAAATTAGAACTACTCCTATTTATGCATTCAAAATGATGAAATTCTGGATCCAAGCATAAGAGCACACTTGAGCTTGTGTTTGGCATTGTCAACTCTATTTGACCACCTCTTGGCAAGCTACTAACTGCCTCTCAAACAATATACTTGCTAATGTTTAGCTACCTCATTTGGATCATTCACTTTAGGCATAGGTGTAATGAATCGTTCCATTTTCTTAGACCTGCATGTAAACAATAATTATTCATGGTATTTCTTATATAGGATAAAATTAGTATCATATGATAGGATAATAAAAACTGGCAAAGCACTTTAGAAAAAAAATAGTTCTTTTGTTCTATACTGCAATGCAACACAGATGCAATAACAAAAGCTTCATCCAAAGTTTACTATGACTGCCAAGAAAACATGGTCTGCAAAAAAAATCAATATTCATTGAAATGGAATACAAACAGGAAATAACACAAGCTGATATGAAAATTAATTGTAATGTATCCAAAAGTTTTCAGTAAATTGGCTAGGGATTCCTTATAAATATCACAAATGCAAGTACTAGCCATTATATTACTTTTTTAGAAAACAATCCTCCAAATGTCTAAATCAACTCAAAGCTAGAATTTTAGACAAACTTGACTTTAAGTTGTTTAGTTGTCACTGGCAGAAAGGCAAGCAATCCATACCAGGGCAATTGCAACTACAACAAATGACAAAATTCCTCTATCCTTCATGCTTTGATGGATGTCCATACCATGTTCCAAAGCTCCCATTTTGGCACAGGCAGGGAGTATGATGGCAAAGGTTGTCAAATTTGGATTTAGACCTGCCAATTGCATTTTCT
This sequence comes from Cunninghamia lanceolata, assembly GCA_027924645.1. Lineage (NCBI taxonomy): Eukaryota > Viridiplantae > Streptophyta > Pinopsida > Cupressales > Cupressaceae > Cunninghamia > Cunninghamia lanceolata. The sequence continues at coordinate 3,362,572 of BSBN01000159.1, forward strand.
TGAAAGTTTCTAAAGCCTTTTCAAAAAATCCATTTTTTCCATATCCTGCAATTATGGCATTCCACGAGACAACATTTCTTTTAGGCAATTATTCAAACAATTCATGTGCCTTCTCTGTGCTTCCACAGTTTGCATACATGTCTACCAAGGCAGTTGCAACTACAACAAATGACAAAATTCCTCTATCCTTCATGCTTTGATGAATGTCCATACCCTATTCCAAAGCTCCTATTTTGGCACAGGTAGGGAGTATGCTGGTAAAGGTTGTCAAATTTGGCTTTACACCTGCTAATTACATTTGCTTGAAAGTTTCTAAAGCCTTTTCAACAAATCCATTTTGTGCATATCCTACAACCATTACATTCCATGAGATGACATCTCTTTGAGGCATTATGCCAAATAGTTCACATGCCTTGTCAATGCTTCCACATTTTGCATACATGTCTACTAGGGCATTTGTGTAGAAGACCACCACAACATCGCAAGGTAGTTGTTGAGCCTTCGTGTGATGTGGGGAAACTCCCTACATCATTGCAAAGGCCCAACAACCACCTTACGGTGTTGCAGTGACTTGACCATAGGAGTGGATGTACCTTCCATTGAAAGTTTGGATCGAAAATGCCATTCTTCCTCCAATCTGCAAATGTAGGTAAGCGCTCCCCATAGGCATACTGATAATGAAGAGAGGGAGAGCTTGTGGAGTGAAACATGGTACCCAAGTAAAAGTTTTTGAATTCATCATGGGTGAGGTCTATAAACTTGTTGAGGCCCAACCTATAAGACTCATTCTTCTGATTGTATGCCTCTATATAAGCAAGGTTATTCTTGAATATGTGGAAGCATTCTTCTTTCTCAAGTAGGTCATTGTAGGCTTTTCCATGGTCACCCATCTATTGTTCATAAAGGTGGAAGAGCTCCTCCTCACCTCCTTTACACTGGCCAATGCAAAATAGCGTGAACAAAGACAACAAAAATATGGGTCTCTCCATCCCCATTATGAATTGAATTGTATCTATCCTTAGTAAATATAGTTTTGACCCATCAATAGAACTAATATAGTTTTTGTTTCTTGTTGGTAAATACCTAGAAGTTATATTCCTATAACTGCTTTGTTTGTATAGGTAAATATTTCTAGTGTGGGACAATTCATGCCCACTTTTTTAATTTGATGTAGCTCATACCACAACATTTGTTCTTAGATCACTTTAGATCTATAATGGACATATGTATAATTTTACTTGTTTTTGCTTATATATATTCTAACCTCTAAGGCTTCTTTTTCTCCTTTTTGTAGTGGCACTTATATATTTTTTTAATCATTCAAGCATGATTCAACCATTTTGATAGTGATTGCTCATTTTTTAGAGCACTTTGGTCTCTAAGTTTTTGCCTAATTTAAGCCCTTGGTATGGCATGCTCCAGTTTCTATGATCTGTCTTTTCAAACTTTGTAGGGTATGCATTTTCTGCTTAGCTATGTGGCTGCTAAAATATACCTTAACTATTGTAGATTCAATTAACAACTTTTATATGGTTGAGAAGGGAGACCTTTTTCTCTAATCTATGGACTTGAAGATATATGTTGATTATAGGACTTGGCTATCTACTATATTGGATGTTTGCCTCTAAATTTATTCTTTCAAATAAAATAAGGCCTTCTTCTCTAGTCTATGGACTTAAAATACAAGCTATTTATAGGCCTTGGATATTTGCAATATTGGATTTTTGCCTCTTAATTCACTCTCTCAAACAAAATAAATGGTTGTTGAGCTCTGTATATACTAGAAAATGGGGGAACAATGGAGAATTTAAACTATTTGGTCAGAACATCTGCAGGACAGACCAATTTACTCATTCTATTATGGTTTAATTCTTCTTGTGAGATGAAGTGAAGTGAAGAAGAAACAAGCTAAACATGACACGGTAATCCAAAGTTTGCATGGGTCATTTTACATGTAAATGCACATCCACACTACAAGACTAAACCCAGGTCCTTGTAGAGGCTCACATTTGGATATTGAAATTTTGATACCCACTCTCTTGCAAGCACTTCAAGTCATGCCTGTGGTGATGCAAGAAAGCCCCACATCACTGTAGGCATGCCTTGAAGTGCTTGAGGGAGAGCCGGTATCCATGAAGAATGCAAAGGAATGTTACTAAAGGAGTTTCTTATGACAACTCTTCAACCTATGCAGGAGGGAAGAGATGTTTGTATAAGGTTGAAGGCTGAGATGAAGGTATAGATGACTGTCAAGCATGAATAATAGAGACAAAGTCTTCAAAAAAATTAGAGATAGTGATGATAGTGATAGTATCCTCTATCTAAGAGCAATAACAATCATTATTGCCATGGTGTTAAGAGGTAAAGAGTGAAAGTGGGAAATAATGAAGAAATATTTACAAAGGATAGTTAATAGACATGATTTAATATGAATATGTGATCAAGTGATCAAAATCATTATGTAAAAAACCAATGAAAAAGATGGCAATCATTATAATAAAAGGATAGAGTTAATACATTTGTGGGATCATTGCATAAAGTTTCAATTTAGAGGATTTGAAGGCATAAGCTACTTTGATTCAAGATGATGATGAAGTTCCTTCTTTGAAGGAGCATCCAAGAGAATCAAAACCCATAGGAAAACATTTTTGGGGTCAATGGGAGTAGTATCAAACTTTGACTCTTTATTGACCATTCATTCTCACAAAATGGAGTCTACTACCAAAATTGGAAGGAGTCTATGGAACATTAGCATACAAGACTTAAAGCTATGTAGTGGGAAAAGAGAAAAAGGAGACCCCAAGCCCTAGGATAGGAGCAACAAGCAGAGAGCAAAGATTTAAGAAAATGGACTTCAAACTAAGGCATGACACTTTCCTATAGATTCCCAAAAGGAGATCACAATCATGACTATTCAAATAAATAATGATAGTCCATGGCATAACCATGAAGGGCGCATTGAAATTAATAATAACAATGATAAGGTAGTATGATAGACTTTAAAGATAAATAAAGACAAGTAACTAAGTAGTCAATAGGGCTTTTACAACATCATAAATCTTGTCAAGGGTTCATTGTCTTCAAAGTAGTATGGTAAACTAATAAATATTTCCATCTCACAAAGTTTCAAAAGAGGACAACCTACAAGTGTATTAAGGAGTGCATGGACAATATCTCAAGAAGCTACCATGGTCAATTTCAAGGTGTTGATCATGGGAAAGAGAGGTTTACATGAAGTGTTGATTAGGATATGAAAATTAGCACTAAACAAAATACCTGACTATGAGCTAAGTGTGAATGACTTTAAAGGAACACAAGATAGTGAGTTGTTAGTAGACAATTCATGATCAACAAGGATAGAGTTAAATAAGATGGACTGCGATAATCACAAGTGATAGTAGCCATTCATATGACAATGACAAGGGGTTTAATCACAGTCCACAAGGCAATCATAAAACAATAAATTCAAAACTCAATAGATGACAGTTCCAAGGCATTGTTAGTCTTCCAGAAAAACAATGTTGATTGAAATGCTTATGACCTAGGGTAAGAATAATTAATGACAATAGGGAACTTTTAAAGAGTAGAATGCATGACTGAACCACAATGACAATGCACTATTAGAAGCTTCATGATATAGAGGATAGTAATCTTCAAGTGACAATAGGACCAAAGGAGAAAACACAATGATAAGAAAGGCACACTCAAAGGTGAAAATTTTCTTCAAAACATACAGTTTCATTATTTATTGAGAGAGTAGTATCATCCTAAAGAATATAGTGTTGTGGACAGTCACAAAGGCTATCATAGCATTGTCACAAAAGACATCCTTGGAGAAGGGTAGTACTAGCTAAAAGGGACATTCAAGACAAATATTGAACAAATAATAATGGCAGGAGCATGCATATTCCAATGACAACGTGATAGGAGCATAGACCAGGCAATGAACTATTTGAAAAAATGCCTCAAAGAAATGTGGTCTCATGGTGATGGAATGCTATGACAAGCACATTGAGACCACATTTCTTTGAGGCATTTTTTTGAATAGTTCACTACCTTGTCTCATGGTGATGGAATGCTATCACAATTCATAGCAATTTGTTTGTCATGGCATTTGCTTGCAATAGCCCTCATGAGCTTGGAGATGTATCCCCTCCCTATTATATAAGAACATATATGCATACTAAACCCAACTTTACTGATCCACCTACACCCAAAGTAGCTTAAGTGTTGACTTAGTGGCAAAATTGCAATGTTCAAGATGTCAACTAACAAAATGACCATAAACAAACATTTTATCAAAACAAGTAAAGCTTGTGTGAATTATGATATATAAAATATCAAAAAGCCATAGCAGAACACTTTTTTCTTGATTGTTTTGGAGGTTCCATTTCTTTCAGCATCATGCATAAGAGACCTTTTAAGACAACTTTTAAAATAATATTTTCAAACCTTAACTAATACCATGATATGTGAATTTATCATTTTTGATCCCCCAAATAAATATTCTCATAAAACTAAGCTTATCACATGAACATCATGAAACAACAGAAAAATGAAAAATGAATATGACAGGAAGAGAGTGTTCAGGAATTGAGTTACTTTACATCAAGAGGATCAAACTTGGCACCAAGGTTACTAAGTTTTGCATAAGCCTCTGCATAGTCCTTAAAAAATGCATCTTGATCAACTACATATTTCTCAACATATACCTATAAAAAAATTTAAAATCCAACTAGTACTTTCCTTATTATTGAAAGGAAATCAACTATAAGCATCCTCTAAAACTTTATTTCAGATGCATATATCCTTCACTGAGTTGAATTATCTAGTAAAATGTTTCTCATTTTTTTCAAAAAGGGGAAAAAGATTTCCTATAAGACTTAAGATATTGGTTTAGAATTATTAGTATGTTATGTTAATGGAAAGATTGATTCTTTTGACATATTTCATCAATATTTTTCATCTTCTTTGAACTTTCATAAGTTGACATCAAGCTTTGTTGGAGTTCAAGATGGATTTTAAAATGTCCAGTTTTGTAAAAATTAGGGCAGGTTAAAATGGAGCATTCTTTTTGAGCTTGAAGAACCAGAAAGAAATAAGGAAATTATAATAACCACCACAAATGACCAGAGTAGGTCCATGGGGACTCTAAAGTACAATTAGTTAAAGAATCACCTTGAATCCAAGATCTTCAAAAATAATAGTGTCAGTCGCAATACCAGAAGATCTAGGTCCCTCCTCTCTTTTATGTCCTTCACAAAATCAAGAAAAAACTTTTTCTCATTCATGATAAAGGTAAATTCTAGTACATGAGGTTCAATTCAGCTCTACTCTATAACTTGATATAAGAATTATCAAATTTAAGCTGCTCTACTATCCATGATTGACCTCCTGGTGCCCCAGGACCATCTTTCTGCACCAAAAATAATCACATTGTTATTCAAATTTACACTTTTCTAGACTACAACACTTCAGGAAGTTCCCACATTCCTTAGATGTCTTATTATGGAACCCTATAATTAAAATTCAGGTGCCAACGTGTTAACATTCGCCATATATGTTGAAACTTTGTACCCAAATGTCAACCTTTTTTACAAGTGTAGAAGTAAGCAGACTACCCCAATCAACCTACACCCAAAGTACTATATTCATTTATATTTACCTACTAAGGGTTATATCGAAATGCCCTAGGAGCATACCAAGCAATATCAGTCTATCAGAGCATCTACTAATTTCTTGGCCTGTGCTTGCCTTCCAAGGCAATAATGTGTGGCCATAATTATTTGATTTCTCAAACCTGTGGCTATCCTATTATTGAATTGTATCAGTGAGAGCCATTTCTCTATTTGTTTGAGTTTGACATTATATATGGCCACTGGTTTTATCAGTAACACACGACAGTTTAATTATTTATCCAAATATTATAGCCAGTCATATGGAAATATGACATATGGAGACAGTGGTGTCATTTTAATATAGGATACAGGAATATATGAATAATGGTACATGTTATATCCCATTTAAATATAAGACTCCAGAGCTGTAGGTAGAGGTACAGGGGTAGAATTGAAGTTTCCTGGTGACTATGCTTTAGAAGATTTGTTGAAATAGATAATAACTGCCCTGGAAATATATCCAGGAACTTCATCATCAATTTCCAACACTGCGATTGACTCTAAAAGAAAAAATACTCTAGATTTATTAGGTTACCATGATAAAGATTAAAGTGACTGAGATTTATTTAAAATCCAGTGTCATGAAGTTATTAAAAGATGTCACATGCAAAACCCTAGCAACTAGAGTAATGAATACAGTGCCAAAGAGGATAGTGAGCTGGGGCATATTTAGGAGATATCCACATTATCTAATCATAGGAAAATACATCATTTATTTATTTTTTTAAATTAAAAGAAATTATTCTAAACCCTATATAGGGTACATTGATACTTCAAAAGAATCTAAAGGAATTTGAAATTATACAAATATATGTCAATTAAATACCTGGATTATAAATAGTAGTGTGAACAATGTAACCCTTGTTGAGTAGAGCAGGAATGAGATAAGCAACAATGAATCCTATGCCTCCTGTCACACACATCTCCTTACTATTCTATGTCATTCTTTACTAAAACACGTCTCCATTTTGGTGGGCTACACCTAAAAATAAGGTTTCAACCAAGGTTTTAGAGTACATTTATTACAATGAAAACTCCATTTTGGCCTGCTACACCTAAAAATAAGATTTCGACAAAAGTTTTAGAGTATTTTGGTGGGCTATTGATTCTTGATTCCTTAAATGATTTATTCAAATAAATTTTGACTAAATAAATGACTAACTATTTCATCATTTTTATGCCTAACTAAATAAATTTTTAGTCAACAACTAAATTAGTCATTTATTTAATCATCTATAGCTAAGTTGCAAAAAATTAGTAGAATTTAGTCATTTTTAGTTGTTGTGACTAAAAGTTTTAGTCACATCGTCATTTATTTGCCAAAATTCTACTACTTTGAAATCTTGTTGAGGAAAAAATCACAATAAAGTTTCCTTAAAAAATATTGTGGGACCTCAAGGTTGTTACATGGTAGCTCGTCAAACACCATCCACCACCTATCCCAACAGTTTTTGGATATTCCTTTGTGCACACACCAGTGAATGGGGAATCTTTTACAACAATCGTGTAATGGTTGATTTATTCTAGGATTGACAAAATGTGCACATAGATTAGATTTTGAAATCTTTTGGTATTTAACTTGTCTGTATGATAGTTTGTTTGCATAGAATCTAATGGGACTCTGATAATTTTCCTTGGCTTCTTACATTGGCCCTGCTTCAAGCATCAAAACTAAAAGTCCTTTGTTAGGGTTTAGTGTTGAAAATGTTGAGAAATCTTGTCTTTAGGTCTAAAACCCTAAAACCTAGGGGTTTATGCAAGCTTCACAATACTTTTGTTTTATCTTGTAAGTGATTGCCTATTACCCACTGCCAGTCTTTAAGTCACTACTTTGTGTCTAGGGCATCATTCTTTTACTGGCCCCTTCCTTTTGCATTACTGTTTACTGCCCATGTGCAAAATTGATTCTAGTACATGCCTAAGTTTTTTCTCCCCCCTAATGAAAATATGGCCCCTCTATTTCCTAGTCGCATGAGGTTGTTTTAACTACACATTCCTTTTATTTCTTTTGAGTTGTAAAGTGGTCCACATGGCCTCATCCTGATTGGTTCCACTGTTCTGCCAAAGACATTTTATTACGGCAAAATTTGCCTGCGAAACTACGAGAGGGTGACATCTGGCAAGGGATCCAATAGGGATTGTCACCGTGGTATATTGAGCCATGTGGCATTGTTCTATTACTTTCTGCTATTCTGCAGGGTGTTCCAACAAGGCTTTGTTTAAAGTCGCAGAACTACAGAAGGCTACAATGTGTCAATTCGGTACTGCTAAAGGGATATGCAATGGATGCCTATAACGGGTGGAAAGGTTGTTAGAGTATGAAAGGGAACTTTAGGGGTAAAGTTGATTTGTGCCACATGGCCTGATATGAGATTTTATGGCATTCTACGGATCCTCATCTACAGCCTGGTTTCATGACTGCAGAAGCATGGAAACTACCACATGGGTTTTATTGACTTCTCTTTTTCAAAAGCGTGGCTGAGGTGGTAGTCTGGGTGGCTTGTTCTTATTGATTCATGCCCCTTTTCCATGGATGACATATATTTTTACCTTGTTATACTTATTTGTGTCGTTGATTCAGATGTTCTATTCTACAATCGACGGTATTTTCAAATGGAGACAGAGGAGTGGTGGCACGTAGTAAACAATGAACTAGTGTGCAGTGATGGGTTTTTTAGGCATGTTCCAAGCCTATCTCACACCATAGTACAAGATGATAAGCTTGAATAGATACCAGCATGATACATGATCATCCCTTGGGGATTTATGTTCAGGCTTTATGAGATTTTCCACTTGACGTCGTGAAAAAATTTGAGGGGATGTGCTGCTTAAATGGATAAAGTGTTGCACCCGAGGAACCTAACTTGGCATCCTCATTGTGGAAATTGGCATATACAGGTGTTCTGGGTTCTAGGAAATTATTGTGATGATGGAATGTCACCTCCTTTTCCCTTTCTAGCAATATTGGTATAATATTGAAGGATTTCTATTTAAGACCAACGTGCTATGGTATTGGTTGAAATGAAATGATCAAGAAATTGGCCGAGTGTGACTATTTAGACATGGGAGCCTCTACAATTTTGCTATAAATAAGTGTCCCTATTGTTACTATATGTATCATTCCTTTTGCGTAGACAAAATGGGTCCTCTTTTTAGTGCGCTATATCTACCACCCTATTCTTTAGGAAGTTCTCTATTCTCATGGTTAATGCTATATGGTTACAGAATTAAGGAATTAGAGATGTTTTTCTAAAGAATGGGGGGAACTGGAAAGATTCAGGGGGTAGGACATCATACATTGAATTGCCTTCATTTCCATGCTATCCTTTGGTATCATCTTGGTGAGGGATTTGATTTCCTATTTGGCAATTCCAATGACTCCATGTTATTGTGAGTTTCCAGATTGGGATTGGAGGAAGAGAAGCATTATTTATCCCTCTTCTCCTCCCTCAAGATAATAGCACTCAATAGAGTAACAAATGCAATTGAAGGAGTGTTACATCCACCAAGATGAAATAACTGGTGATGGAAAGATAGAACTAAGTTGACAAGAATAGTTAGTTCTTTGTTTAACTTAGACATACAACTATTGTTGTTTCCTCTTTAGCTAGAATTTTGGCATTGCCAGAGTCAGCTATGTGTGGCTTCCTCGAGCTTCTTGAGAGTTGAGGTGGTTGGAAACCTCCTCTCGAAAGATGAGGAGTCACATCCCTGTGCTTGGAGCATGGAGCGATGGTGGGGACTCCTAGCTTTGTGGGTTCCTTGTTCTTTTGTTCATGGTAGGTATTCTCATATCTTCATGCGTGGAAGGGTGAACCAGAGGATTCTTATTTTATGAACAAATATTTGGGTCTAAGGTGTGGCTGAGCTAAAAGGGCATCTAGCAAACCACAAGCTGTTAGCATCAGGGCTTGCCTCCACACTATGAGTGGGAAAGCATACGAGACAAAAATAGTTATTCATGTCTGCCAGAGAAGATGATTTGTTGCTGAGGCATGCCTAGTGGGTTAGGGATAGTTATATTATCATCTTGTTGGTGTAAAGTGTGTCAAATGAGAATGTGACACTTGTCATAAGGCCTAAAGCTTGTTTTGCTCCCTTGTTTCTATAAAAGGGAATTCAAGACCTTAGACAAAGGATCTTGGAGAATTTTTGTATCATGATACACATAGTTGTAGAGTTAGTTTTTCCTATTTTAGGTGTTATTTGAGAATAGATTTTGATGTACTTGCAAATTTTGTATGACAATACCATTTCATAAGCTTGAATATATTATTAAAGTTCATTACTATATTGTCTCCTACAATTGTTTTCTTCATTTCATTTATGAATAGCAACTAGTTAAGGATCATTTTATTCATCTTCACAATATTTCCTATGTAAGAATGTTCTTCTTATAGATTTTACTCAAAGAGTGAATTTAATGCTTTAAGAGAATATTGAATGTTATGAATGCCTATAGGGATTCCTCAGTAGAGTTGGTTTTAAACTAATAAAAGTGTGATCTAGTGTAATGCATTATTACAGTGTTTACATGAGCTGGGAGTATGTTGTTGTATAATTTGGTTTCATCTATATCTATTTTGACTCTGTAGCCCAGGATCTAGGCACTGGTCTCTTAGAACTATTGTCTTGATACAGCTCCTTGGTCATCTATATTGAAAACCAAAAATGAATTTTCATTTGTCTTAAGTTTGTAATGTTATTCCAATGTTCTCCTATAAGAGAGTTGTGTTAAAACTTGAGAATCTATCCCATTACTCTAGCATATTAGTAATTCTTTAGGTACTTTAGAGAGAACATATCTGTTATGAACAATATTTGAGATAAATAGAAAAAGATCCTGAATAAATATTGTAAGGAATACCCTCCTAGATTTTGCAGAGCCTGAAGTGCAGAGGAAAAGTATGACCAATCTTTTCCTATTTGTTGGCCAATCCCTCAAGGCAAATCAATCATTAGATGTTGGAAATAGTCCAGACAACTGAGAGGGGGGGTGAATCAGTTGTCCCTAAATTTTAACCTTTTCTAAACCTTTTAAATCTTCTTTATAATTAGATTAATCATGAAGACATTTAAGCATAAATCAACACATGAGCAGAAACAACATGAACACATAACACCATAATTTTGACATGGAAAACTTGGTTAAGGAAAAAACCATGGTGGGGGTTAACCCACAAAAATGTGTACCTTGTTAAAAGTACTTAAGAAAATAGAAGGCACATTGCCTAAAGCTCACTGCTCAAGAAGAGGCGCACTTCCTATAAGAAATTATGATTTACACAGAGATAATCAACTGAGAAATAGCATCTACATTCATGCCTAAATCAGTCCCTTTGAAGGCTCAAAACCTTTTGCTCTTATATTAAAATTCTTCTTTACTGACTCTTCACTCTATACACCCTTCACTCCTCTTCATTTCTACTCTGCTTTTGATCCTTCCTTCAGATTTAATGCATTGTATACAAGGATACTTTTCAACAACTCTTCAACAAATATTTATATGCTTCATCAACCTTGGAATGATCAACAAGGTCGGCTAAACTTAACGCAGATCATCACACTGTCAACCAAACATAATTTAGACTTGAATCTTCTTCTACAACCATGCCACGCTTCATAAAAATGCTTTTAGATCATCTGCAACATGCTAGGATCATTTGGTTGGCCAAGACTGGGAAGAACATCAACCTCAAAGAAGAAATCTTCAATCAACAAGCTCAAACTTCAATGCAGACCTTCAACATAGTAGCCACACAATCCAGAGACCTCCACAAGCACATTGAAATCACTAATAACATTCACTCTAAACCAAATTACTAGAATCATTTGTATCTTCCTCTGGAACCTCAAGAACACTATTTGCCATGGCTGTCAAACTAGAAGGATAGCTTATGGACCTCCAAACCATAAACCACTGGAGTTGATGATACACACTGACTTCCCAAACATGCCTTCAAATTTGCAGACCATAGTATTTCACTGCGGAGCAATCCGGAGCAACTTACTGTGACACTGTCTCTTCTGAATACTGTAAAATTTGGTTCTACTTAGATGGCCATAACTTCTTCAAATGTTCATGCAGACTTCTCAATTCTTAACTAGAGAAACCTCTGACAATGCTCTACACAGCCATATGGTCTGCATGCATTGATTGTCATTAATTTTCTCAATATCCTCAACAATCTAGTCTTCTATACGGACAAAAAAATAGGAAACAATTGACACCAATGACAACAAGGATATGTTGACATCAATGACAACACTACTTAGGCACATATTTGCAATAATCTTCCCATTTGTGATTAATGGCAACATATGATGTGAAAAACTTAATTCAACCATCAAGACAAGAACTTTTCCCCCTTTCTCTTCTCACTTCTGCAACTACTCCCCCTTACACCAACAACTAGTTTTTCAAATGACTTCTCTCCCCCTTTGACATCAATGGCAAAGGGCACATATTTTCTATCTTTTCTCTTTTTGCATCAGACTGTTCCCAAAATTTGCATACTAACTACTCCCCCTTTGAGTAGTACCTCCTTAACATCAATCTGAATCACAAGATATGAATGTGAATTCTACCAGGCTAATGCACCTTAGTGCATCTTAGTTCTGATCAGGAGGGGTAATAACCACTAACTTTTCTCTGAGATACTCAAAAGTATCTTTGGGAAGAGGCTTAGTGAAGATATCCACAATTTGGTCTTTGGAAGACACGAACTCCTACTTGACTTCATTCTCATTTTCTCTCTCATGAAGTGAAACTTGATAGATATATTTTTGTCTTTGAGTATAATACCAGATTCTTGGAAATGCTTATAGCACTTGAATTATCACAAAAAAATGTGATTGGCTCCTCAAACACAATTTTGATGTCCTTCAACATTTGCTTCATCCAAAGAACTTGAGAACAATTATTTGTTGTTGCTATATACTCTACCTCTGTAGTAGATAGAGAAATTGCCTCTTACTTTTTGCTCATCCAAGAGACCAATCTTCTTCCCAAGAAGAATGCACCACCACTAGTACTTTTTTTGTCATCCACATCTCTTGCCCAATCAGCATCTGTATATGGATGAAGAGTGAAATCATTATCTTTTTGATACCACAGTCCATAATCAATTGTCCCCTTGATATATCTATAAATTCTTTTGATTGCCACAACATGAGATTCTTTTGGATCAGCTTGAAATTTGGCAACAAGTCCAACTACATTCATGATGTCAGGTATGGTCTGAGTTAGATAGAGCAATCCTCCAATCATTAATCTATACCTCTTCTGATTTGCCTTTGGGGAGTCATCATCTTTGCTTAGCTTGCATCTGGTTACCATAGGAGTACCTATTGACTTTGAATCTTCCATTCCAAACTTCTTAAACAATTCTTTCACATACTTGGACTGAGATATGAAGATACCTTTATCTGACTGAACAATTTGCAGACCTAGGAAGAAGTTCATCTCACCAAACATTAACATCTCAAACTCACTTTTCATCTGATTAGCACAAGCTTTGCACATACATTCATTTCCACCAACAATGATATCATCAACAAAGACTTCAAAAATTAGAATGTCCTCATGATTAATCTTGAAGTACATATTACTATCACCAGTAACTTTACTGAATCCTATCATGAGCAAATGCCTATCCAATCATGCATACTAGGCTCTTGGGGCTTGCTTAAGTCCATATAATGTTTTTCTTAGTTTGCAGACCATATCTCCCTGATTAGACAATTGAAATCCTTCTGGTTGTTCAATGTAGGCTTCTTCCTCCAAATCTCCATTTAGAAATGTTGATTTGACATTCATCTAATAAACTTTAAAATCTTTGAAAGTAGCAAAAGCAAGAAATAATCTGACTGCCTCTATCCTTGCCACCAGAGCAGAAGTTTCTTCAAAATCAATTCCTTCTACTTGAGAATAACCTTTACATACCAACCTTCCCTTGTTTCTTACAACCTCACCATCTTCATTCAATTTATTCTGGAAGACCCATTTGGTTCCAATCACATTTTTATCCTCAAGTCTAGGAACAAGATCCCAAGTGTTATTCTTTTCAATTTGCATCAATTCTTCTTCCATTGCCTTAACCCAGTTTTCATCATTGCAAGCTTCACTTACTGATTTAGGTTCAATCTTTGAAATCAAACAAGTCTCTTCTTGATCTTCAACAACTCTTCTCCTAGTTTGAACACCTCTATTTTTATCTCCTATGATTTGATCTTCAAGATGATTCATTCTTACATACCTGGGGGTTTTAGGAATTGTTTGAACTTCTATTTCTTGAACTTGTTCCTCATCTTCTACACTAATCTCTTGAGTTACTAGAGTTACCAGATCAATCTGAATCTGAGGCTAAATTTGATCTTGCCTTCCTTGACTTTGACTTTCATCTTGATCATCTGAATCATATTTGTAATACTTGGAATGACCTTCTTTGCTTTCATCAACTTTAACATTAGCACTTTCAACAATCTTTTTCAACCTCTTGTTGAAGCATTGGTAAGCCTTACTTTGAGTAGAGTATCCCAAGAATATTCCTTCATCACTTCTTGCATCAAACTTGCCTAAATATTCATCTCTTTTGATATAGAATTTACTACCAAAAACTTTGAAATATCTCACAGTAGGAGGATGACCAAACTATAGTTCATAAGGAGTTTTACCAGAATTTCCTTTGATCTGCACTCGGTTAAAAGTGTAGACAATAGTACTCACATCTTCCCTCCAATAAACTTGAGGAACATTTGTTTCCATCATCATGGTCCTGGCAGCTTCTTGAATGGTCCGATTCTTCCTTTCCAAAACTCCATTTTGCTAAGGAGTCCTAGGAGCAAATAATTGTCTTTTTATTCCATGTTTTTCACAAAAACCATCAAACTCACCAGAAGTGAATTCTCCACCTCTGTCAGATCTTAGACATTTCAATTTCCCACCAATCTCATTTTCAACCATCATCTTGAACACCTTAAACTTATCAAGAGCTTTTGATTTTTCTTTTAGGAAAGTTACCCACATCATCCGGGAGTAATCATCAATCAGAAACATGAAACATCTGTCTCCTTGCACACTCCTAATTCTAGCAAGACCATAAAGATCAGTATGTACCAGTTCCAATCTCCCACTTGAAACTTGTTCCTTACTTTTGAATGAAATTTTGTTTTGTTTACCCAATTGACATTCTTTACATATACTATCAGGTTTCACAAGTCTTGGAAGATCTCTTATAGCTTGAGTGGAACTTATTTTGACAATGTTGTCAAAATTTACATGACACATCCTCCTATGCCATAACCAACTTTGATATGTTTGAACAATCAAACAACTTTTGCCTGAACTACTTAAGTGAAAGATGTTACCTTTAGTCTAAGTACCGGATGCAATTTTAGTTCTGGAGCTTTCCAAGATTCTACATTTTCCATCCTTGAAACGAAGATCATAACCCTTGTCAACCAATTGTCCAACACTAAGAAGATTATGCTTTAGTCCTTCCACATACAAAACATTATTAATCTTGTTCTTATCATCAAAAGAGATGGATCCTCTACCACGGATTCTACCAGCTAAGTTGTCTCCAAATTTCACAAGTCCTCCATAATTTTCAAAATTCACAAACTTACTCTTGTCACTAGTCATATGATGAGAACATCCGGTATCAATCACCCATTCATCCTTTTCAACAACCTAAGAAACCAAGACACTTTCCACATTTGCATAGCTAGCAGATTCGGTACACATTGGATCTTCTTCTTTAATAGCAATGAACACCCAATCACCTTCTCTATGATCAGATTCATCATCTATGACTCCTTCTCCAGCTTCTTGGACATAATAACACTTCTTCTGACCCTTGTACCTATTAAGGTTTGGTTTTGAAAACCTCTTCGGACAACTTGAGGCAAAATGACCAATCTTATTACAAGAAAAACATTTGAGTGGAAACTTCCATTCACACTTACTACATCCTCTTGGCATTTGTTTGGCAATGAGAGCTTCAAGATCTGCAATTTCAATTTCAATATCTTCAAGATCCTTCCTTTTCTTCACAAACTTGTTTGATCTTGCAGAGGAGCTTTCACCTGGATCATATCTTTGCTTTCTATACACATTGGCCTTGAATGTAGATTTAGACTTAGGAACATAATCGCCAAACTCACTCATTTCAAATGCTAAAAGCTTGCCCACTAATTGATCTCTTGTGACTGTTGTTACTGTCCTAATTTCTTCAATGGATGCAACCTTGTGCTTGTAAGTTGTAGGTAAGGATCTGAGCACCTTGGCAACAATTTCTGATTCATCCAATACTCCACCTGCATTTCTGATACTGGTCACAAGTTCATTTACTTTCTTCATGTAGGAAGTAATGTTTTCATCTTCACTCATTAACAATCTTTCATATTTACCCTTCAGGCTTTGTATCTTGGCACATTTAACAAATTTGTCACCTTCATATAGATTTTCCAATTTACTCTAGATTTCATTAGTAGTTTGTAAATCTAGGACATTTTCCAATTCGGTATCAAACAGGGCACTCAATAATGCTTCTTTGGCTCGAGTGTTGCATTCAACATCTCTAAGTTCATCTATATTTGAAGGTCCATTCTTCAGAATATTATACACATTCTTGGTTATTTCCAAAAGCCATCACCCATACATTCTAGATGACACTGCATACATATGTTCCAGAGGGAGTAATTTGTTCCATCAAATCTTGGACTTTCCTTTTTGTAGATTGACATCTTGGATCTCCTCAAGCGGTTAGGCTTATTTTAGAGGAACTTGGCTATGATACCAATTGTTGGAAATAGTCTGGACAACTGAGAGGGGGGGTGAATCAGTTGTCCCTAAATTTTAACCTTTTCTAAACCTTTTAAATCTTCTTTATAATCAGATTAATGATGAAGACATTTAAGCATAAATCAACACATAAGCAGAAACAACATGAACACATAACACTAGAATTTTGACGTGGAAAGCCTAGTTAAGGGAAAAACCACGGTGGGGGTTAACCCATAAAAATGTGTACCCTATTAAAAGTACTTAAGAAAATAGAAGGCACATGCCTTCAGGTGCACTACCCAAAGCTCACTGCTTAAGAAGAGGCTCACTGCCTATAAGAAATTATGATTTACACATAGATAATGAACTAAGAAATAGCATCTAAATTCATGCCTGAGTCAGTCCCTTTGAAGGCTCAAAAACTTCTGTTCTTATATTGAAATTCTTCTTCACTGACTCTTCACTCTATACTCCCTTTGCTCCTCTTCTTCTCTACTCTACTTTTGATCCTTTCTTCGGATTTAATTTATTGTATACAAGGATATTTTCAACAACTCTTCAACAAGTATTTATATGCTTCATCAACCTTGGAATGATCAACAATGTTGGCTAAACTTGATGCGGATCATCACACTGTCGACCAAACACCATTGAGACTTGAATCTTCTTCTATAACCACTCCACGCTTCATAAAAATGCTCTTAGATCATCTGCAACATGCTAGGATCACCTAGTCGGCCAAGACTGGGAAGAACATCAACCTCAAAGAAGAAATCTTCAATCAATAAGCTCAAACTTCAATGTAGACCTTCAACATAGTAGCCACATGATCAAGAGACCTCCACAAGCACATTAAAATCACCAATAACATTCACTCTAAACCAAATTACCAGAATCATTTGTATCTTCCTCTGGAACCTCAAGAACACTATCTGCCATGACTATCAAACTAGAAGGATAGCTTGTGGACCTCGAAACCATGAACCACTAGAGTTGATGATACACATTGACTTCCCAAACATGCCTTTATTTCCACAGACTATAGTATTTCACTGCAGAGCAATCTGGACCAACTTACTGCCACACTATCTCTTCTGAATACTGTAAAATCTGGTTCTACTTAGATGGCCATAACTTCTTCAAATCTTCATGTGGACTTCTCAATTCTTAACTGGAGCAACCTCTAACAATCCTCTACACATCCATATGGTTCACATGCATTGATTGTCATTAATTTTCTCAATATTCTCAACAATTTGGTCTTCTATACAGATAACAAAATAGGATACAGTTGACACCAATGGCAACAAGGATATGTTGACATCAATAACAACACTACTTAGGCACATATTTGCAACATTAGAATCAACTATTCTTTAGATTGCCCTTTTGAGATTAGGTTGGGAATTAAAAACAACTAACAGATTGGCAACTCTGCTGGGGACTTTTAGTTATAAGTATCAAGATTAGTCTAGTAGTTTGTCACAGGTGTTAGAATTTGCATATGAACAAAGCATTATCATTCCCTCTAGACGGTGGTGACTCTGCTTGCTTTTGAACCGGTTTATCAAAAGAAAGACTGGTTGTGTATTGAGAATAAGTTTTTGTGTGGTTCTGCTATTGGAAAAGACCCAAAATGAGCATGAGTTTTAAAAGAGCTATATGTTGTTTGAAAATTCAGTCCTCTATGAAAAAAGGTGGTGACTCTATAAGAAAGAACCTGATAGAAGTATGAAGAATATCTCAAAGTTTCCAGTCATGAGAGGAAAATGGTGAAGTTTGCAGTAATTTCTAGATATTTGGTCCTTCATTCTTGTTTCATATTGAAAGTAGAATAAAATCACATGAATGGAAGTTGTTTATGAAAGTGCTTTATGTAGAATGTTATTCCAATGTTCTCTTGCAAGAGAGTTGTGTTAAAGCCTGAGAATCTAGCCCATTACTCTAGCATATCAGTAATTCTTTAGGCATTTTAGAGATAACATATCTGTTATGAACATTATTTGAGATAAACAACAAAAGACCCTGAATAAATACTATAAGGACTAACCTCCTAGGTTTTGCAGAGCCTAAAGTGCAAAGGAAAAGTATGACCAAGGTTAAATCATGTTCATTGGCCAACCCCTCAAGGCAAATCAATCATTAGAATTGGCTATTCTTTAAATTGTCCTTTGAGATTAGGTTGGGAATTAAAAACAACCAATAGAATCATTGACAACACTCCCTATAGTCTTCCCATAGCTTGATTTCGCTTGTGACTGTACCAATGTGGGAAATATTGGACTCTAAGGAAGTGGCAAGGGATCTTTGATGATCATTGCTTCCATTTGGCTGTTTTAATTGTTGAACTAATTTTTCAAGTTGTTTTTTATTGTTTTTAATTTCCCCTAAATAATTTTTTTTGTGTCATGAGGGTGGCGAGGAAATGAAGGCGAAACTATTTGAGGAGGGTTTTGAGCCTCCTCTTCAATTGGATGAACTCATCTATTGAATTAAGCCTTTGGGGTAATTCATTGCCTAAAAATTTTAAAATAGAAATTCAATAAAAAAATCAAAGACAAATTCAATTCATTTTCAAATTTACAAAAAAGATTCAAACCCTACCTTCTTGAGTTTGTCAACTTTGTTGAGCTTGTGCATGATGAGAATGACAAGATGACATTGTGTTTCGGTGTTCTTTCTTCTTCAAATTGCTCCAAATGCAATCATGTAATAACCCTAGGCGTGTTTTTGCTCTCAAATTGAAATTGAGGTGAAAATTGTGACTCTTAGCTACACTTTTTTAATATATATTTAGTAGTCCAAAAAGTGATCGTGTTATAATGCGATCACATTATAATTCTCTAGGACCAAAAAGTGGTTTGGCCACTTTTTGGTATCCCCTAAGGAGATAAAATCCTTAGGAAGGCCCCTATAGGGAAAGAAATTTGGGTGCTTTTGATCCCTAAGATCATCTTGTGATACAAAGGGAGAGCATACACACTTCACATTCCTTGGGTTCTATGCTAAAAAAAATGGATTAAATAAAGGTTTTTGATCTCCAAGATCACCCTAAGGCACAAGGAGAGAGAATAAACCTTTACTTAACGCCAAACCATAGAAAATAAAAGTTCTTTCCGTTATAAAATGGAGTGTTCCTAATCTAGTAGCAAATAGATAAACTTTGGCAAGTGAAGCTACAAGACAAGTGTTAGTAGTTTCTTAAAATTGTTGTGGACTTATGAAATAGCTACAGGACAGAGTGTTAGACAACTAGATAAACCCAAGAAAATGATAAAAACCTAATTTGGTTAGCACAAAAACCAATGAAAATTGAAAATATTAATAGCAGAGACAAAGGCACTTAAATAGAAATGTAAGCACTGAGATAATTTAGAGACGCTTAAATACATAGATGCTTAAGAAATACACATGCACTTAGAAAATTATAGAAATGCTTAAACTTAACAAGTTCAACAACTTACCTATCTTACCTACACAAACACCCAAGTTTGACAGAAACATTAAAGTGCACATAAATGCTTGTTTATACACTTATAACAAACAAGCATGACCATTGGAAAAATACATAGATTTCCTACATAGTCAGAGACATAAAAGTCAATTTGGATATGTCCCCCTATAAAATTGACCTCTGTCAAAAAATAGAATGGTACTAACACCAAAAATAATAAAAAGTACGAGAAAACAAGGTTAGACATCGAGGCGCCTGTGTAGAGATGCATACACTTAATTAGAATAGAAATGTTTGTTTAGAGGAAAAGAACAACAAGAACAAAGAATGGTAACAAAAACTATGAAAATATCATGTTAGGACTTCATGTGGGCATTATGACAGCTTGTACAAATAGTTTTTGATAAAAAAACATAGTGTTAAAAGTTTAAAGTTTTGCAAGAAACATTTGTATAAGCTAGAAAATATGGAGGCACACCTATGTGGATGCAAGTGCTTAGGTTTTATGAAGGCACTCATTCAGGTCCTACCAAAATTTTTGTAAAAATTTCTACAAAAAGGGGTGATTAGACCTGTAAAAAGTGATGGTAGGCTAATAAAAGTGAAATCATGGTCAAATCCCTACAACACCACAAGAAATTAGGCCCAAAACCACTATAAATAAGCCTAAAAGTGGATTATTAGATATGGATAGTTCTAGAAATGGAGGTGCCTCTACATTGATGTAGGTGCTTGTTTGCAAATAGAGGCACTTATTTGTAGATGGAGGTGCTTAGATATGCAATGCCGACACTAAAAAATGGATGCACTCAATTGTAACCTTCCTGCTAAATCAGGCTAGAAAAAATAATAAAACATTAGAATCTAGGGATGTGGGTCCCACAGGACATGCCAAAATTTGAGATTATGAAAATAAATGATAGTGAGAAAACCAAGTATACTAATCTACTCCATTCATTAGTATAAAAACACTTCCAGATTAGACAAAAGAGACTAAAAACATAATGAGAATCATATACCTCAATCCTCACCAAAGCATCCTTAATGCATCAAGTAACTTGATGGATGCGTCCAAGTACCCCTTTGAGTACCTTTTGATTGACAAGTGTACCCATGAAGACTTGACCAAATAAAGCCTTGATTAATCATGCTTAAGTGCATGCAAATTATTAGTGATGGTACCAAACATGATCTAGTCCTTTAGTCAAAAGTGCCCAAAATGCCAAATTAAATAAATAAAAAGATTTATTTAATTTCTTTTAGGATGGGAGATGGACTTAGGTGTATAAATATTCTATTTATTCACCTAAGGTTGGACTATATGAAGAGTGTTAATTAGATGAATAAATAGTCCAAACTATTCAATTAATTATGACAAAAAGTGAATTTATTATTTAAATATTATTTAATTAATAAATAGTCAAAAATATTTCATGAGTGGATGTTTCAGATATCTACAATAGGCATACCAATATGGAGTATAATGCACATGCTTGAATTATTAATACCCCCTCTAAAATGTCTCTTTGGGATTTTATGTGCTCCTCAAAACACATAGAAACATCTTAAATCCTTGATGGTTAAGATCCAATTATGGTAGTTGTGTGTTGTCAAATATAAACCTATTTTGTTTTAACTTTCATGCAAGCTAGTTTATTTCCTCTATGCACTACATTTTATTTATTTATATGATGGATTTCATATATATCACATGTTGCTTCACTAGGGCGGCCAAGGGTAATCCAGGGTCAGCAGGTAGTGGGGGAGTGTTAAGAGATGATAAAGACAAATTTATTTCAGTAGTGGTACTCCCTTTGGGTACCCAGACCAACCACTATGCTAAAGCTACAATGGCTTATAATAGTATCAAATTGGCCATCTCTAAAGGATTTAAAAAAGTTTGGATAGAGGGAGATTCCCTTAATCTAATTCAATGCCTAAAGAAAGAGTAAAGTTCTAGTTGGACTATTGATACTCTTATTAAGGATTCCCTTGGTATGGTGAACACTTTCGATGATGTGGATTTTCCTCACATCTACCATGCGGGAAATGGAGTTACTGATGTCCTTGCCAATGTGGGAGTTAAAATCCAATCATTTAAGCAATGTGAAGAGTACACCTCTATCCCTATCGAAGCTCAAACCTTAATTTCCCATGAATGCCATTAGAGGTGAATTATTGGGAGGTCAAGTTAATGAGGACTGATGGTAGGCTCAAACACTTTCTGGGTGGTTGTAGTACTTTCCTTTTTAGCTCTATTTAGAGGGTTTTGTTTTAGAACCACCATTACAATTTTGAGTGTTTGAAGTAGAACAAAGAGATTAATAGAATTGTGAAAAAGATGGGTGGCGACATGAGTCGGGTGGAGCCCTTATCTTGTGACGGGGTTTGTAGAAACATGCATGTTTGGAAGGTGGTCGAGGAAGGGGGTTTAGTCCCCTAAATGGAGAAACTTCATGGAACTATGATCTAGCAGCTACTATTATGTTTGTCAAGGGATGGAAGAACTAAATGCCTATGGTCAGGATTTGGTGATCAACAAGGATTTGATAGCTCAAATTATGGGACTTTTTACTAATGGTAAAAAAGTCTTTCAAGACTGTAGGGTGAGTGAGGATTAATAAGTTCTTTGAGGGGAAGGAGAGAAGTAAGTTGGTGAAGCTCCAGTATGGTGGCTATGAACATGGCTCAATCAAACCAATTTAGGTGGAGGTGGCAGAAGTCATAATGAGGTAAATATCCCTTAAGGGAAGGTTCATTTCCATTTATGGTTATCATTTTACTCTTTTGAATCACTTTTTCCACAAGCTGGTTGCTTCTTTTCCTTTTTATGTGTTGGCGTCCATGGATTGTGCTATTAAAGAGAACAGAAAAAACCCTAAGATACTTGTAATTTATGAAGGGCTCATACTGTTAATCATGGAATACATGAAAGCTCAGGTCCCTACTTTAGACACTAAGGGTAAGTTCTTGAGAAAGAAAAAGGTTAAACCCATGGTGGTGGATTACTTTGTTACTAGTGATTCTGATACAGTGGGGGAAGATGTTGACAAGGAATGGGTTGTGGAGGAAGACTCGAAGGCTTCTATGGAAGTCTATCCCAACCCCCCTTGGACTAGGAAGATGAAGAGTATAATCCTAGAAATAGGGAAAGAAAAGGTGTTATGGAAACCCCCAAAAAGAAAAAAAAAGATAATTGTAAGGTTTCTTAGTCTAAAGGATCCCATAATGGTGAGGATAACAAGGGGGGTAGGTTTCTTGAGGTGGGTAGGTAGAGTTAGAGTGCTAAGGAAGTCACTGTTAAAAGGATGAGGATCCAAAATGATAAAGAAGGTGATGGTCACGAGAAGGTTTTTAGTTAGGATAAAGGTAAAAACAAGATGTATGGTCAAGTGGAGGGAGTTGAAGCTAATAATAAGAGACCTTCACAGAATCTGGGCTTTGGTATGGAAGATCTAGGAATTGGTATCCCCTTTCCTATTATTCTTTAGACCCTACACCTAATACTCCTCAAGACTTTTATTTTATGGTGTCTAATGTTGCTAATAGAGAAGAGCTCTCAAATGTCTTGGGTTTGGGTAGGGATGTTGTTTCTAGTCAACACAAGATGACTAAATGGTTTTTTATGAAAATTAACAGGATTAACATAAAGTTGAGTGCTATGCAGGATATGATGGGTAGTAGTAAGGAGATAAGTGAAGAGTTGGACAAGGAGATCCTTCAAGGGCGGGAAGCAATCCCTAAAATGGATCAAATGGAAAAAGACTTAATGGATATTAAAAAGGATTGTGATATTAGGATTGCATCCCTAGAGAAGGAATTGCATGAGATCAACCAAAACTTGAAGAGAGTTGTTAAGTTGAGCCAATGCACCATTCATAACAATGCTGAGGACATAAGGATTTTGACTAAAAAGTTAAAGGAACTCTGTGAAGAATAGGTGAACATTGGGATTGCCATTCACATTGGCAGTGTGATTGAGGAATAAAGCAACAAAGGTAAGGGTAAACAGGTGAAGAATATTGATCAGGGTGGCCCAAGTACCTAGACCTGTGGAAGTAAAAATAAGTCTTTTTAGGACAAGAAGAATGAGCTTCTTGTTTTTGTGAAGTTGCATAAAGAATTCTATAAGTAATAGCTGGAGGCAACATATACTTTGGAGAAGCTAAAGTCATTTTTTATTTACTATTGTTTGGCTTCTGGTTGGTTGTGCCTATTCTGTTGGTAGCATTTTGTAATAGGGTTTCGGGTCCCTTTGAAAACATGTTTTACCCTTTAATCCAAAACACACACTACTTCATGTTGCTAGGTGTAGACTTATTTCTTATATTGACTTGGCTTCTCATTTTGACTTGGACAAACTCCTTTGAAATTATCTATGCCTAGATGTTTTCTTTGCATGCCTCTTTTGTTTTATCTCTAGGTACATGGGTAAAAGCACAATAGTGTGTCACACTTTTGGCTAAATAAATAATTCCAAGCGGATCATTTATGGACATAGGCCCACTATTCCTTTACTTTAACTCCACAACACCCATGTGCACAAATGGATATATAAACTATACCCACCTGCAAAGATGTGCATATATCCTAATTGTAATATACACAAGATTAGCATGTATGCATGTTGGGAATGTGTCATAGAAATGAGATCTTTTTGTGAATGTGTTACAGAGAATGATTCCATCCCACATAGGAAGAACGTAAAACCCTAATTCTACTTGTCGACTACAAAATCCTATATGAATTTTTACAGTTTATTCAAAATCTCTCCTTTCATATGATACAGTCTTTTCTCCTTCGATATGATACCTGGTCTTTTTAAAAATGACTACATACAACTATACCTGGTCTTTTTAAAAATAACTACATACAACTATACCTAGTCCTTTTAAAGAACTATATAGTTGTATTTAGGCATTTTTACTATAAAATAAAATTAAAATTTTAAAAAGACTATGTCATATGAAAGGAGAGATTTTGGACAAATTGTTAAAATTCATATAGGATGAGGGATGGACAAAATCAAAACTAGAAGGCATGCCTTTATTGAAGATTGTCTTCAATGGATAATCTTCTTAGCAAAATTATAATTTATCTTGATGCATTTGGCCATGATAATTATATGTTTCTTAGTGTTCAAAGATTCAAAATTGAAAGAACATTAGCACTCGTTGGCTTGACTTTTGATATGTACCTTACTGTAATTCAAGAATTAATGGGGATATTATATTCCTTATTTTGTTTTTCATGATTTCTTAGGGTAACAATGTCATTTGGGAAGAAAAATAGTAGGGATTCCCTCTTAAAACTAGGGGAAGAACTCAGTTTAATAGAACAATAGAGGAAATTACAGAGGCAAGCCAAAAAGGAAGCAAAAACATGAATGTCTAAGCCACTTGAAGGTTGGGACAATAGGGAGGCTTTTGTAGGAAACCAACATATTTCAAATAGGTTTCCAATTGAGAGTAAATAAAGTTTGAATGCAGATCTCCCAATTTGTAGTAAGAAATTGGGTGGGTAAGTTGTCCTTTGTGTTTGACAAAATGCATTTATTCCTTGGTTTCTTTGCATACATTTATCTCAAATTTTGACATGCTTTTATCTTTCATCACATATGTCACATTCATCCTTGACACACTTATGACTTTATAAAAATTAAAATGAATAATTAGTGAGATATTTTTTAAAATTTTAATTAGTAATAAATGGTTTTTTTGATTCTAACTAAAAAAAATTAATTATTTTATGATGTTATTTTTGTTGATAACTGAGAGGGGGGGTGAATCAGTTATCCTAATATTTCAACTTTCTGAACTTTCTTAACAGTTAATGCAACATCAAATCAAATAAGCAAGCATAATCATGAAATGGAAATAACACCAATACACATGACAATGATTTTAACGTGGAAACCCTATTAAGGGAAAAAACCACAGGGTGATTAACCCAAGATATTATTCTCTGTTAGAAGAATAGATAGAACAAAATGACACTTGCCAATTAGGGCTCATTGCCCGAGCACATTGCTCACAAGAGGCTCACTGCCTACAAGAGACTCACTATCTGCAAGAAAGGAAGGTAAATCAATGTTTGAATTGATGAGAAGCATCTACTCATGCTGAGGTTCAGTTCTGGTTGAGCTCAATAAATTGATTTGCTGCACTTCATTCTTACTCTCTTTTGATGCTACTGTACTGTCACATTCCGGATCTGTCATATTGCTTTTCTGCTTTTTCTTCGCACAACACAACACACACACTTTCACATCTAAATCCATCTTGTATATATATCCACAAAAGTGATTTCAACACTTTTCTAGTTGGCATCCGGAATAGTCAATATTATCCCAAACTCTGGTCTGTCAGCTGAATCCTTGCATACCAACTAATGCGGATCAAGGATATGCTTGTAGAAGTCTTTAATTATGTCAGTCAATCATGAATGATACCTCAAGAAACTTGGTCATTAGCAATATCTCTTCCGGATTTGGATCTGACACTCTGTTAGTATAGTTCTTCCTCTGTCTACTCTGTCAAACAGGAACCCAACACTCAAGTGCTCAGATCTCTTCACCCTTTCATCACCGGAGGCTAAATCCTTGGAATCTATTAGTCAAGGTACTCCTCTTGACTTCCCCAAATCTGCACTTTACTGAAATACTTCCTCTGAGAGATCCAGACCTGACTATCAGACCTATTCTTGCTTACCGGATCATAACACTTCTTCAATTTGACTTCCGGTAGAGACTCATCATGTCTTACGGATGTGTGGGATAACCTTTGTTGCCATCAATGACAACATTCATGAATCCATATAGTGTCTCTTGCCAATAATCTCCCCCTTTGGCATTGATGGCAACACTTAGTGAAAAATGACTAAGTGTCACACTATACTCCCCCTTGACTGATGCTCTATCTCTATGTACATTTTCTAGAGCTCCCCCTTAGCTGGATTCCTTATTTTTCACTACTCATCACTCCCCCTTTGACATCAATGGCAAAGGGTAGGGTCCGCACACCAAAATTTTCAAAAATTCAATCTGTACATAGTTGCATAAGTATTTCATCCAGTTGTACTCTACATATACTTTAGTATATCTACAAAAGTGTTTTTCAATTGTACAACTTTGGTTGCCCAACTCAGCTTCATCCTGTCCAAAATTGATATGTGACCACTCAACAGGAATGCAAAAGCTTCTACCTTCTTCAGATCTATCAGATCATTTGTCTTGGCTGTGGTTTGAGCATCACTTAGGGCCTCATGCATGGCCTCCAACTTAGGAATGATTATTCTTCTAAGTTCATTTAACCTGCTGATTCTGTTTTTCCTTTCTTTCTCTAGCTTCTTAATTTCATCCAAGACTACAATAGTCTAACATTCTTGATTTACTATGGATGAGGTAAGTGGATCAAATTTTTGACAAAGTTTTGTTAGTTTGATCTCCTGTTCTTTCATTTTCTTCTCAATCTCCATTGTTGATTTGGACCATGATAGACAAAATTTATATATTTCCCTGCCATCTTTAAGAGCATTTTCTAAGCTCTTTATCCCTATATCCATATTTCTTCTATCATTTGATATTAGACTTAGTACTTCAGAGAACCTTTTATCCAAAAACTCTTTCCGGACCTTTTCCTCAGCTGATTTTTCTAAGGACTCAAAATGAGTGTTGATTGAACTAATAAGAGACTTAAGATTACCTGATGAGGAAGTCGATGAATCCTTCAGAAAGGATGGCATGATCTTTTCAAGCACACCGAATGCAGCTTCTATTAGCTCATAGTCTTCCATGTGAGACTTCAGGAGTTTTTCTTTTGCCTTTGCATTAGCAAATGAAGCTATCTTCATTGTTTGTACTGGGGAAAGAGAATCAAAATCAAATGGTCCTAGTAGAAGTTCCAGTTCATCAATCTCCATTGTCTCTTTGTTTAAGAATTCTTTGACAATTTCTGCAGTGTCTCTTGCCAAAGACAGAGTTTTCTTTTCTTTTGTAGTCTTAGAGCTGTCATCTTCTTTTCCCTTCACTTCTTTTTATTTCTCCTCTATTCTTTCTTCTTCTTTGGATCCGGAGTCAGCAGGGGAAACCAGAGGAGCAATGTTTGTTTGTTCATGGGCCACCTCTTCTGGAGAAGAGGATTCCAAGCCCTTATCTTCAACTGTGTCCATTACTTCTTCTGTCATTGCCTCAGTAGATCCTTCTTCAACACCTGTGGCTAAAGGATCAACACCTAAGTCCTCTATAATAGGAAGATTGAATCTTTTGAAGGCATTCAGGAGGATCTCTTTTGTTTCGCTTGCCACTTTATTAGTTTCTCCAAGCATGAGCTAATTCATTCTAGCTTTGCTCCATAACTCATCCTTGCAATCTTTGAAGATCATATTTATTTGTTTCTGAGTGATTGAAGGATAGAGCTAAATAGCTATCTGCTCCTGAATTTCTATATCTTTGGCTTGGGCATTGTTCTTCCTTATTTCCAGTTCCTTCTCTAAACTTTTAGGGATCAGAGATATAATTTCAATGAATGCTTTGTTGTAGATGTTTAGATACCTGACTGTGGTATCTTGCAATATCTTCTAATCAACTTCACCATAAGCATCATAGAATTCAACCATTGGCTGAAGATTTCCATCCACAGTAACTAATTTGATGATGTCATCAATGTGAAGAGTGGGTTTTTCAACAAATTCCTCTACCTTTTCTTCTTCGCTTTTACCGGTAGTGGATTCTCTGGATACTTTCTTCCTCTTCTTCATTTTATTTACTTCCTCATCTGATTCTGTCTCTTCTTCATCCTTTTGGCTAGTGTAAGACCTTATTGCCTTTTTCTTGGTTCTTTTCTCTGCCTTACCAGATGATTTTGCTTTTGGTTTAGAATCCTTTGAGATTTTAGCAGTTGCAAGTGTAGAGCTCTTAGAAGATCTGGTCTGGGAGGGGGCTTCTACTAGATCACTTTCTTTTTCAGTTTCTTGCTTTTCTTTCTTCGCCCTTTCCATTTTCTCTCTATTTGCATCTAGTGCCTCTTTTGAGATGCCAAAACTTTTGGCAATGTTTTCCACTTCTTTTCTTGTCTTTCTTTTCATCTCTAGTTGCCTTAGCTCAACATGGATCTTCACACTCAATTCTTCAAAGGTTCCAAACCTTTCTGCCTTGGGATTCTTTGGTTGACTCAGCATGTGCTGAACATGCAGCTCCACAATGTTCTCATCCACCTCATACCCCATTGGCATGATCCACACTGTTCTTGGTTCCACTGCCTCCATTAGACACTGATCAGTCTCTACCATAAAGCATATTGTGTCTTTGTATTTCTCAACTAGAGATTGGGGAATTCTCTCTCTAGCTTGCATCAAATTTTGGAAGTTTTTGAAGAAACCCCAGAGAGCTAAGTTTTGTGCTTTGTCATCACCAAGTCCATGCAAATAATTCCTGAGTTGTATGGCAACTAGTCTGTCATTCTGCCATACCCATCGACTGGATCTGGGTAGCTCATTCATAAAGTAGAAGAATAGACAGAGTATTAGGCTACCAAATTTGAAGGAATTCTTCTTATCCTTCTTTATCTTTTGTGGGTTCTCCAAGAGTTGGTTTAGAAGGAGCTGACAAAGATAATAGTCTGCATTCTTTCTTAACATTTCATAAGAAATGTAGATAGCAGTTCTAGGTACTGAATTCTCCCTGCTAGAATGATATTTCTTGTATCCAATGATCATGGAGGCAAACTTGACATCTGGATCAGTGATTTCATCTACTGTCATTGCTCTTTTGTCAAACTTTGATCCGGTAGCCTCACTCAGAGTTTGATTCTTGACAGATTTAAGAACAGGAATCCCACCAGATGAGTGCAATCTAGTACCTGCCCTAATGGCATCTTTTGTGATCTTGAATGGTCCATTTAACCATATGAAGTTGTCATGTATTCTGCTCAAAATGTACCTGACCTATTCATCCTCAGCAAAACATGGGAAATGTATGCATTGTGCAAAATGCTTGTCCTAGAGGGCCTTGAATTGGGGTTTGAGCTCAAATGAATCATCTATTAGTTGTTTGTGGTAGATATCCCTCAATTTGAACTCTTTGAAATCTTCAATGCTTGCATGAATGTAAACCCTAATATCTTCTGTATGCAATACACCATGCGGTATACTGGAAAATGCTCCTAGGGAATCTACTTCCAAGGATTTGTAGGAATGTTTCTTGAATTTGGGGTGAGGCCTATCAGTGATCTTTACTATATTTGGAGTAGTCATCATTCAAGAATTTAACAGAGAGATATTTGATAATGGAAAATACCTTTTGCGCTTGTAGGGTTCGCGGAGTGAATTGAATGATTTGCTGATTGAATTAACTCCAAAGGTTGGTCTTTGAGAAGTTTGAAGCAATTTGTTGCAGAGCTCTCCTTTCTTTCTTTTCAAATGCAAATGTGCAAATGACGAGCACATGAACCCTTTTAATTGCAAGAAAAAAAACCTAAATTCATACTGTAATAAATGCATGACTTAAGTTATTCTGGTTGCTCTGTTCTTCTTACTTTGAAATAGATCTCTTTCTGGATCACTGTAATATGCTTAGAGTAATCCTTGGTGATTAACAATGAGCTTTCTTACTTTTCTCAACCATTTGATTTATCCGTAGATCAAGATGTCTCAATTTTAGAATCACACCGGACCAAACTTGTAAGAAACCTACTTTTACCAGAAGTCTATTAAACTGGATCTATCTAAAGGGATTAGACTCTTTAAATCTTCATGTGGATCTTTCAAATCTTTACCATGGCTTATCTAGGTGTTTCTCTGAAAACCCTTTGATCCACAGCCTTTCATGTACCGATTATAGGCACCAATTGACTAGCTGGGGGAATTAGTTTTCTTTTGTTACTCCCCCTGAGCCAGAGCCCATCTATTCAATTTTTGGAAGGAATATCAGCACCAGATTCTAGTGCAGATCCATCTGCTACATTCTCTGTACTTTTCTTCACCCAAATCTTGTTCATCTTGCTTTTAACTTCATCTACATTCACTTTTCTTTTTCTTTTGTCTTGATTCTAATTATGATGCACCAGACCCCTTCTGTCCTGATTCTTGCTTCTACAGAATTTGGCAATTTGATTAGATCTATTGCATTTGTAGAAAACAACATTTCTTTGCATATTTGACTGATATCCTTTTGATCTACATTGATTAGCCATATGACCTACTTTATTGCATGCATAGCATCTTCCATTGAATGAAATGTTTATTTGCATATTTCTACATTCATGAGACTTGTGACCATACCATTTGCAGTTGAAGCACTGTTCGGAGAAGGATGAATTAGTTTGATTCATTCTCTTTCTACATTGATTAGCTTTGTGACCAAAGTTATTACAATTGTGGCAGTATCCATTGAAGGATGGATATTTTTGAGCATTGGGTTGCCTTACCGGAGGTCTTCTAGGCTTGTCCCATGGATTTCCTGATCCAAAATTCTTCTGACCAAATCCAGAGCTTTCACCTTTCTCATATCCTAAACCATGCTTATCATCTACCCTCTTTTGGCTTTCAAGAAGAAATTTAAGTTGAGCAGAACTTATTTTGAATTTCTCTTTGTATTCATTTGCTGTTTGAAGATCCCTATTAAGAGTGTCAATTTGATTCTCAAGTTTTTCTTCATTATCTCTAGCATCTTCAAGATCAGATTCAAGATGTTTGATTATTCTATCCATGTTGTGGCAGTCTTCTAATTTCTCCTTGAGAGATTGTCTTAGATCATCTTCAGTCTTTCTTTTTTCTTCAATTTCTTGGGCGAATTTCATAACTCCTGATTCCATTTCATGTCTTACCATAATGACCTCTTTTGACAATTTTTCACATAACTTAGTTTTCTCCTTTAGGTCTTCATTTGTATCATTTGCTTCACCTTGACTTGCTAATTGCTGAAGTAGTTCCTTTCTCTTCTTCATAGAGATGCTTAGTTTTCCTTTTAATTCATTAATGAAATCATCAGCCTGTTTAAGTCTTTCCTTCAATTCATTGGCTTCAGAGTTGGAATGTTCAAGATCGTCTAGGGCAGACTGAAGTTATTCCCTCAAACCATACATATCCATTTGAATTTCCAGATCTTCCTCAAGCTGTTAGGCTCTGTTTAGAGGAACTTGGCTCTGATACCAATTGTTGATAACTGAGAGAGGGGGTGAATCATTTATCCTAATATTTCAACTTTCTAAACTTTCTTAATAGTTAATGCAACATCAAATCAAATAAGCAAGCATAATCATGAAATGGAAATAACACCAATACACATGACACAATGATTTTGATGTGGAGACCCTGTTAAGGGAAAAAACCATAGGGTGATTAACCCAAGATATTATTCTCTATTAGAAGAATAGATAGAACAAAATGGCACTTGCCAATTAGGGCTCAGTGCTTGAGCACACTGCTCACAAGAGGCTCACTACCTACAAGAGACTCATTGTCTACAAGAAAGGAAGGTAACTCAATGTTTGAACTGATGAGAAGCATCTACTCATGCTGAGGTTCAGTTCCGATTGAGCTCAATAAACTAATCTGCTGCACTTCATTCTTACTCTCTTTTGATGCTGCTATATTGTCACATTCCGGATCTGTCTTACTGCTTTTCTACTTTTTCTTCACACAACACAACACACACACACACACCTTCACATCTAAATCCATCTTGTATATATATCTGCAAAAGTGATTTCAACACTTTTCTAGTCGGCATCCGGAATAGTCAATATTATCCCAAACTCTGGTCTATCGGTTGAATCCTTGCATACCAACTAATGCGGATCAAGGATATGCTTGTAGAAGTCTTCAATTATGTCGGTCAATCATGAATGATACCTCAAGAAACTTAGTCATTAGCAATATCTCTTTCGGATTTGGATCTGACACTCTGTCAGTACAGTTCTTCCTCTGTCTACTCTGTCAAACAGGAACCCAACACTCAAGTGCTCATATCTCTTCACCCTTTCATCACCGGAGGCTAAATCCTTGGAATCTATTAGTCAAGGTACTCCTCTTGACTTCTCCAAATCTATACTTTACTGAAATACTTCCTCTGAGAGATCCAGACCTTACTGATTGCTCTGTTCTTGCTTACCGAATCATAACACTTCTTCAATCTGACTTCTAGTAGAGACTCATCATGTCTTGCGGATGTGTGGATAACCTTTTTTGCCATCAATGACAACATTCATGAATCCATATAGTGTCTCTTGCCAACAAATTCCATAGAAATAAGATCTACACTTGTTCCACATCCTTGTCAATTCATTCTTAAAATAATAAAAATGCCTTGAATTAATTAGGTTAACCAATATGATGTAAGGGCATCCTAGTTTAACAAGTAATAATGTATCAACTAAGAAGAGATGTTTTGATTTTTTAGAGTATTATTATGTTGTAGTTTCTTAAAATGTGATTAGATTTATAGGGTATAGTTTTGTTAGTTTAAATTTTGAATTCCTGAGATGAGATGTAGTAATGTATAGAATATGAATGTGGCTTTCTTGTTGCATAAATATAAAAATAGTCATAGAACATTCTTTAATCTTAATAAATGGTATAAATTATATGTTAACAATTTAAATATAATTTTCACTATAAGTTTTTGGTTAATATTTTAGAGTTAGATCTTTATGATTGCTTATTTAGAGATGGAGTGAATAAAAGAAGGATTGTTTAATTATCTTCAATATTCATCTAAAGTAGGTCCAGTCATATGGATGCGAGTGTGCTCTTTATGGATGTGTCATTTTACCATTGTTATCTTTTCCCTCCATTGGATATGTTGGTGCTTACCCTCTCCTATTGGAGATGTTTATGGCATTTACCCACACACTTCATAATGATCCTCTTCCTTGTGATAGCAATGAACATCTATTTAGCAAAATATTACCATGTGATTCTACCACACCCCTTTCACTTATGTATGACAAATTAGTATACCTCTTGATGATACATCCTTTAAATGTCATGTTATCCCTATGTCCATAGATTCATCTAATTTGAATGAATTACCCTATTTCATACATCATGATGAGTATAGTGATGACCATTCTTCTATATTCAAGGTAAATCTATGGATACATGCGATACTCTTTTGCATAGTCTTGTTCTACATGATAATAACTTATCCCTTGATTATAATTCATAATCTTCTCATGTACCCTTCATTAATATTTTGAAATGTCTCAGCCTACATTAAATAAATATATTATGAGACTTAGTGATGAACTATTGCACAATGACTATGATGGATCTACCAATGCCACTTACATGTAAAGTCATCAAGACTTGCTAATTATGAAAATTTGGATGATATATTATTGATTAGTGAGTTTAGATTATACTTGAGTGGTAGAGCTTTACAAGGGTTTGATTCAGCTTGCTTGCTTTGTACACTTCCTTCATGAACGTGGCCCATGCTTTTATTGCATATATCTCTAGCCTTAATTCACATGAGGATAGTATGTACTTAGAAATGACTTCTAATGACTTATCATTTGATTATAATAATCCTTCTATCTATATGGTCCATGTCTCTCCTATACACTACTTTCATGCGGCCCTCAATTCACATGATCACAATTTAGTGGGGCATACACATCAAAGGTTAGGAAGAGGACAAGATGTTAACTTACCAACACCAATTTTTCCATCTATTACACATGAAAATTGATATAAAATTTATAAATTAACACACTTATAAAAACTAATTAAATTTATAAAATTATTAATTAAATTGATATAAAATAATCAAATTGATATAAAATAATTAAATTTATATGAAATTTGATATAAAGGTTATAAATTAATTAAATCTAAGAAACTATTTAGTTAACTAATCTAATCTAATATTAGATCAATGGAATTCATAATTTTTTAAAGTATAAAATATAGTTATGAAAAATAAATATACAAGATCCATGAACATATCAAATAGATCAAATATGTACGATATATGAATGTATATATAATGATCCTTAAAATTATCCAATGTTCATGTGTATCAAATATAAAAACACCATACAATATATAGATTCTCATCTCCTAAATCTACAATGATAAGGTTTGCCTCCTAGAAGAGAAAGCTTTAGAGTGTAAACTACTATCTCCTGAGTGTTGGTGTGAACCATCCTACATGCACATGTGTGTACATGTAAGCACATATGTATGTATGTAAATAACATGTAATTAATTTTTAGATATTTATTACAAAAAAATAAAAAATGTACAAGTATTATCTCACTTGTTGAACACTATACTAATCTAAATCATGGTGGTGTACAATGCCACTCTATCTAATAGGAACGTTCCTAAATAACCCTTGTGTCCACAAAAACACATGTTTTCAAAATTAGTAAAAGTTCAAAATAACTAGACATTGAATTATATACAAAAGGTCTTAATTTATACCTCTTTGCTTACAAGAGGATCATCATGGTGTTCTAGATCTTTACAACATGGATCATATCTATCAACTTTAGTATCAATAATGTATCATCTACTAAGTGTTACATGGAATCACCAAAAAGTGTATATATCGGTGTCCCTAATGAATCAACCAAAATCAAATGCATAGAAGGCATGGCCTCCAACATCATATCTGCATAGATTAAGATATGCTTAGAATGGCTAACTACATCAAGTATGCCATGATTAGTAGATGTATAACCACCATGAGTAGCTAAGGCAACCAAAATAATTAACTTTGTCATTTTCCTAACAACATTATATGTGTGATAGGATTGCACTTTTGTCCATCCAAAAACCATTGAAAACCCCAAATATAGTCATTTACATTTACTTGGTCTTCTCAAATTTACATTCATTTTAATAGGAAAAATCTATTTGTTGAAAATTGGAAATTTGAACTTTAATGTATTTCAATTCAAAAGGATAGCTCTGCCATTATAGAAATAGATTAGTGAGTTTTGTATTTACATTTATTTCAATAAAACTTGCACTTTTATTCAAGATCTGAAATCTAACTACATTATTAGTTTGAAAATTTGAACTTGGCTAGATGTATTTGAAATATGTGCACATACTTGAAATTTGCTTGCCTTGGTGTATGTGACCCACAATAACTAATTTAGTATAAATAAGAACATGTAGGTTGTTTCATGTTTTATACTCCTTGTTGCACATCTTGATTTAATATAAATGTTGATGTAGGGGCATCTTGCCTCTTTCAATTTTGGTTTTATTTGTTTTTTTAATCTTTTGGTTTGTGTGAATAAAGTAGGGTTCTTTCTGCAGTTTTGGTGTGAGATTCCTGTCGCTCCTATCACCTGAGTGATAGGATATATTTTCTTGGCTATTCTCTATCCTCTCATCAACCATTTCTTGGCAATTTAATTTTCTGCCTATTATGGGGACGTCGTGGCTGGCGGTTGCCTTCATTTAAAAAGATATTAAAAAGCCTCCTATCATGCATATCAAGTACATGGACCAGCTGGCAAAGGCAATTCAAGGATTCGATGAGATTTTCTTTCCTTCTTCTTGATGGCTCGACCAAAGTTAGAAACAATAGATTTATTCCTTGGGTGATGCATTTATGTATCTCTCTATTTTCTTCTTTCTTGGTTGTTTCCTGGAAACAGCCGTTTCTTCATTCTTCGTGGGGATTTTCTCTATGGTTTTATTTTTTCTTCTTCATGGCCATTGTGGGGTCATTTCTTCTGGCAACGACAGTTATGTTTTAATTTCTACAGACCACAATAAGGAAGTTGTGGACATCATGGTCTACATTCTCTCTGGCATTTCATTTCTCCTTGTGGCGGCGACAGTTATCTGATGGTAGCAACAGTTGTAGTTTATTCTCTTTCTCTCTACAGATTACAAAACTGTTGATACATTTAAGGGCTTGGATAGCTGGTAGAAAAGGAGAGGGTCGAATAGAAGGAGGCCGACAGGATTGAGAAGATAGTTTTGTTTTTGTTTCTACATATTTTGTATGAGAGAGGCCAACTGTATGGCCAATATGAGAATTTTGTAATAAACAACAACAAAAGATAATAAAGTTATCTCTTTTCATTATTTCTATCAAAAACTCCATTTTCCTGTTGCTCTTGTTTAGAATCTCCTGCCATTTTCCTGCATTGATTTTTGTGATTGATTTTCTGAAGTGGATTTGTGAAGTGACTGGCAAGACGTGCCATTAGTTTGGTATCAAAGTAGGTTGAGATTGGGCATTGAAGGTGGTCAATATGCCTCCAAGAAGGATCGGCAGAGGCCAAAGGGACCATGGTGACCCTGATTTGATGCAAAATCTGATTGAAAGGTTGGATACTCTTGAGAGGGCACAGAGGAGAGGAAACCCTGATATTGAAGATTTAAGTGATGAAGAAGAAGAACCACAAAGAGAAGGAAATGAGGAAGGATAGGCAGAGCCAGGAGATGAATTTGGTGAAAGACTAATAAGGCCAGTCATGAATTTGGGATCTAAACCCAAGATTAATGTACCAACTTATGCTAGAAGCCTCAATGGTGAAGAATTAATCAACTAGATAAATGACTTGGATAAATATTTTGAATATGAGGGCATAGCAGAAGAGAAGAGAGTAAAATTGGCTTGCACAAGATTGAAAGGTCTATTGCAAGTATGGGCCTAATTGGTGTTGTCATTCATGTCAACATACTCCTGTTGCATTAATGATAAGGATTGGATGAACTGTTTGCTAAGGATATTGAGAAAATTGGTCATATCAGGAAAAGTGAAGGATAGTCAAGTCAGTAAGGTAAAAGTCCAAGATAAGATGAGGATAAGAGGATGCGGTTTAAAGGGTTTATAGATATATGTCTTAAGGTGATCCAGTAGAGATTTTAGAGATCCGTATGAGGATCCAAAGAAGTTGTGGCCGCTCAAGTTAAACCAGTTGTAGCAGGTGTTCAGAGGTGACAGAGTGATATAGTTAGGTCCGGTGAGATCCAGAAATGCATTATCCTATTCTGTGGATTTGGTGGAGTGTTTAGGAAGTCCTTGTGAAGTGTTAACTTGATTGGTTCATGATCTGGAGGTCTGCAAGCATCTATTCCTTTGTGACAGAGATGACAGACTGTGTTCTTGAGGTTCCAGATGAAGGAGAGAAGGATTTCAGTAAGCCGATGAAGTGTGGATGTTCTTGGTGTTTCAGGAAAGCTTGTGGAGATCTTTTGGATTGTGTCTAGTTTGTGTTGGTGGTCCACATTAGAGTTGAAGCTCACAATTGAAGAATAACTTTCGGATGATGGTGTTCTTCCTAAGACTGGCTGACCGGATGAGTTACACATCTTGCAGATGTTCTTGGAGATGGTTGCTGACTTAGATGATTATTCCTAAGTTGATGTCTTGTATAAATAAGGAATTATAAAGTCATTTCAAAGTGCATCTTACAGAGATGAGTGTGTGGGAGCAAGGAGGAGAGCGAAAGGTAGAGAAAAAGTATTGGGCTTAAATGGAACTGTTTCAAGCAAGGTGAAGATGCTATTCTCCAGTTCAAGTATGTGTTACTAATTATTTTGTAGACAGTGAGTCTCTTGTAGGTAGTGAGCATCTTCTGAGTAGTGTGCTTGGGTAGTGAGCCCTAATTGGCATGTGCCATTTTGTTCTTTCTATTCTTCTAACAGAGAATACAATCTTGGGTTAATCACCTCGTCATTTTTCCCTTAACTGGGTTTTCCACGTCAAAATCTTGGTGTCTTTTGTGTTGATGTGTTGTTGCTCTTTGTTTAATGCATTATGTTTTAATGATTGATTAATTAATATACTGCTAAACTACAAAGTGGATTTAAGTGTTTAATTGGGAGATAAGTTTTGGACAACTAATTCACCCCCCTCTTCTCAGTTGTTTGTCCTGAATCTAACAATTGGTATCAGAGCTAAATTCCTCTAAAAAGGATTAACTTCTTGGGGAGATCCAGCATGTCATCCTACAAAAAGGATAGTTTGAAGTTTGATGGAACCAATTTTAAGCTTTGGAAAAATCGCATGAAATGTCACTTGTAATGGATAGGAATGTAGTACTGGAACATGGCTTCAATGAAGTATACTCCTCCACAGGGTGGCCTGAAATCCCAAAATGAAATCATAGATGTTGAAAACAATCTACGGACTATAGAAGCTCTTCTAAGTGCATTATTTGATTCAGAACTTTCAAATGTTGTTGATCTACCAACTGCTTTTGAGATTTGGGAAAAATTGGAACTTCTACATGAAGGAGACAAGTATGTTAAATGTGCAAGGCTACAGAGTCTGAAAGGGAAATTTGAAAATCTAAAGATGAGAGAAGATGAAAATATCACTACTTTTATGCCAAGAGTAAATGAGCTTGTTTGTGGAATTAGATGTGCTGGTGGAGTCTTGGATGAAGATGAGATTGTTGGGAAAATTCTCAGATCCCTTCCTGCTTCTTATAAAATCAAGGTTGTTGCCATTGAAGAATTCAGAGCCCATACAACTATCACAAGAGATCAATTGGTTGGTAAATTGGCTGCATTTGAAATGACCGAGTTTGGAGATGACCCTCCCAAGACTGAATCTGCATTCAAAGTTAGTGCCTCTGTAAAAGGTAAACAAAGGTTTGATCCAGGAGAGAACTCTTCAAAGAAACTATCATGGTATGAAAAGGCAAGAAAAGACCTAGAAGAAGAAGAAGAAGCAGAAACTACTCATCTTGAAGCCCTTATTGCAAAAAGACTGCCAAGAGTATCTGATAAGTATGAAGGAAAATTCCCTTTTAAGTGTTTTAACTACAATAAGATTGGCCATTTTGCCTCAAGATGTCCGAAAAGATTTTCAAGACCAAATCTGAATAGATCAAGGTTCCAAAAGAATTGTTACTATGTTCATGAAGATGATGGTAATGATAATGAAGGAGTAACAGATGATGTATTAGAGATAGGAAACAAATCTAGAAGTGATTAGGTGTTTATTGCCATCAAGGAAGAAGATCTAATGTCCTATGAATCTGTCAATTATAAAGTTGTAGAAAGAGCTCTGGCTACCCAAGTTGAAGAAAAGGATGATTGGATCATTGAAAGTGGATGCTCTCACCATATGACAGGTGACAAAAATAAGTTCACAGATTTGGAAAGGTATGAAGGAGTGGTTAATTTCAGTGATAATTCTGCTGGTAGAATCAGAGGTAGAGGAACTATTTCTTTTGATGGAAGGAACAAAATTGGTAATGTACTGTATGTTGAAGGATTGAAGCACAATCTTCTTAGTGTTGGATAGTTGGTGGACAAAGGCTATGATCTCTGATTCAAGAATGGAAAATGTAAGATCTTTGAAAGTTCTAGAACAAAGATTACTTCTGGTACTCAAACTAAAGGTAATATTTTCCACTTGGTTGGTACTGGTAAAAATTACTTATTTGTTCAAGTTGATCAGAGTTGGTTGTGGCATAGGAGAATGTGTCATGTATACTTTGATAATATCATCAAGATAAGCAATACTCAGGCTATAAGAGATCTTCCAAAATTGGTGAAACCTACAAATAGCTTGTGCAAAGAATGTCAGTTGGGAAAACAAAGCAGAGTCTCATTTAAAAGAAAGGAACAATCTTCTACCGGATTATTGGACTTAGTTCATACCGATCTTTGTGGTCCGACAAGAATCAGCAGTGTACAAGGTGATAGATACTTCATGTTACTAATTGATGACTATTCCCGGATGATGTGGGTAACTTTTCGGAAAGAGAAATCAGAAGCTCTTGAGAAATTCAAAATATTCAAGGCTATGGTAGAAAATGAAACCGGATTAAAATTGAAATGTTTAAGGTTTGATAGAGGTGGAGAATTCACATCTAGAGAGTTCATAGAATTCTGTGAGAAACATGGAATAAAGAGATAGTTGTATACTCCTAGGACTCCACAGCAGAATGGAGTAGTGGAAAGAAAGAACCAAACCATCTAAGAAGCATCTAGGACCATGATGATGGAAGCAAATGTTCCTCAGATCTATTGGACAGAAGTTGTCAGCACTGCAGTCTATACTCTCAATCGAGTACAAGTCAGAAACAATACCGGTAAGACTCCATATGAACTTTGTTTTGGCATCACTCCTACTGTGAGGTATTTCAGAGTTTTTGGTAGCAAATGTTACATTAAAAGAGATGAAGACCTAGGAAAGTTTGATGCTAGAAGTGATGAAGGAATATTCTTGGGTTACTCTACTCAAAGCAAAGCATACCGGTGTTATAACAAGAGACTGAGAAAGATTATAGAAAGTACAAATGTGAAGGTTGAAAGGAATTAAAAAACCCTCAAGGTTTTATGAATATGATGAAGATGATTAGAATGGTGTTCTAATTCAAGGAGCCCAAGCCCCTTCTGAAATTCAGATTCAAACTGATCCGATAAATCAGGAAGAAGAGATGAGTTTTAATGACCCTGATCAAGAATCAAAAGTGCAAGAAACTCTCAAAATTCCTAGGTATGTAAGACTAAACCACTCTAAAGATTAGATCATAGGTGATAAAAGCAAAGGTGTTCAAACAAGAAGAAGGATTGCTCAAGATTCAGAAAAGTATTTTCTTATTTCAAAGATTGAACCTAAGACAGTATATGAAGCTTGCAATGATGAAAACTGGACTAAAGCAATGGAGGAAGAGCTGATGCAAATTGAGAAAAATCACACTTGGGATCTTGTTCCCAGACCTATAAATAAGAATGTGATTGGAACCAAATGGGTCTTCCAGAACAAACTGAATGAAGTTGGTGAAGTAATCAAAAATAAATCCAGATTGGTCTGCAAGGGTTACTCTCAAATAGAAGGAATTGATTTTGAAGAAACTTTTGCTTCGGTGGTAAGAATTGAAACAGTCAGACTATTTCTTACTTTTGCTTCCTTCAAGGATTTCAAAGTATATCAGATGGATGTCAAGTCTGCCTTCCTGAATGGAGACTTGGAAGAAGTATACATTGAGCAACCAGATGGATTTCAATTGTCTGATCATGGTGATATGGTCTGCAAGTTAAATAAAGCTCTGTATGGACTGAAGCAAGCCCCAAGAGCCTAGTATGAAAGATTGGATAAGAATCTTTTGAAGATTGGTTTCAACAAAGGTACTGTTGATAGTAATTTGTATTTCAAAATTGATCATGAAAACATCTTAATTGTTGAAGTGTTTGTTGATGATATCATTTTTGGAGGAAGAGATAGTATGTGCAAAACATTTGCAAATCAAATGAAAAGTGAATTTGAGATGTCCATGCTTGGGGAAATGAATTTCTTTTTGGGTCTACAAATCACTCAAGCAAATAAAGGAATCTTCATTTCTCAATCCAAATATGTGAGAGAATTGTTGAAGAAGTTTGGGATGGAAGACTCAAAACCAATGAATACTCCCATGGAAACTAGATGTAAATTGAGCAAAGATGATGAATCTCCCAAGGCTGATTAGAAAAAGTACAGATCAATGACTGGAGGATTGTTGTATCTCACTCAAACTAGACCTGACATTATGAATGTTGTTGGTCTTGTTGCTAGATTTCAAGTTGATCCTAGAGAGTCTCATGTCATGGCAATCAAGAGGATTTTTAGATATCTAAAAGGGATAGTTGAGTATGGATTGTGGTATCCCAGAGATCATGATTTTTCTCTTCATGCATATACAGATGCAGATTGGGCAGGAGATATGGATGACTGGAAGAGTACCAGTGGTGGAGCATTCTTTTTGGGGAAGAGATTGGTTTCTTGGCTGAGCAAGAAACAAGAGGCAATATCTATGTCCATTATAGAAGAAGAGTATATTGCAGCAGTAGGTAGTTGCACTCAAGTTTTGTGGATGAAGCAAATGCTAAGAGACATAAGAGTGGAATATGAGGGGCCTATCACAACCTTCTGGCATAATTCAAGTACAATAAATATATCTAAGAATCTGGTGTTGCATTCAAAGACTAAACACATATCCATCAAGTTTCACATTTTGAGAGAGCAAGTGAACAAGAATGAAGTCAAATTGGAGTTTGTGCCTTTGAAGGATCAGATTACAGACGTCTTTACTAAACCTCTACCTAAGGACTCTTTTGAGTATCTCAGGGGGAAGTTAGGGGTTATTGCCCCTCTGGTGAGGAACTAAGGTGCACTGAGGTGCATTAGTCCAGTGGATATCACAGTCATATCTTGTGATCTGGATTGATGATGGGAAGCTGCTACTTAGGGGGAGTAGCTGGTATGATTCTGAAGTGGTCGAATTGCAAGTATGTGCCCTTTGCCATTGATGTCAAAGGGGGAGAGAAGACATGTGAAAAATAAGTAGTTACTGATCAAAGGGGGAGCAGTAAAGGGAGAGAAGACATGTGAATGGTTGTTGCTGATAGGAGGAGTTGTGATAGTGAGGAGAAGTTCTTGTCTTGATGGTTAAAATAGTTTTTCACATCATATGTTGCCATCAATGACAAAGGGGGAGATTGTTGCAAGTATGGGCCTAACCAGTGTTGTCATTGATGTCAACATACTCCTGTTGCATTAATGATAAGGATGAACTGTTTGCTTAGGATATTGAGAAAATTGGTCATATTAGGAACAATAAAGGACAATCAAGTTAGTAAGGTAAAAGTCCAAGATAAGATGAGGATAAGAGGATACAGTTTAAAGGGTTTGTAGATATATGTCTTAAGGTGATCCAATAGAGATTTCAGAGGTCCGTATGAAGATCTAAAGAAGTTGTGGCCACTCAAGTTAAACTGGTTCTGGTAGGTGTTCAGAGGTGACAGAGTGATACAGTTAGGTCCGGTGAGATCCAGAAATGCATTATCCTATTCTGTGGATTTGGTGGAGTATTTAGGAAGTCCTTGTGAAGTGTCAACTTGATTGGTTCATGATCTAGAGGTCTGCAATCATCTATTCCTTTGTGACAGAGATGATAAACTGTGTTCTTGAGGTTTCAGATGAAGGAGAGAAGGATTTCAATAAGTAGATGAAGTGTGGATGTTCTTGGTGTTTCAAGAAAGCTTGTGGAGGTCTTTTGGATCGTGTCCAGTTTGTGTTGGTGGTCCGCATTGGAGTTGAAGCTTGCAATTGAAGAATAACTTCCGGATGATGGTGTTCTTCCTGAGATTGGCCGACTGGATGAGTTAGACATCTTGTAGATGTTCTTGTAGATGGTTGCTGACTTAGATGATTATTCCTAAGTCGATGTCTTGTATACATAAGGAATTGTAAAGTCATTTCAAAGTGCATATTACGGAGATGAGTGTGTGGTAGCAAGGAGGAGAGCGAAAGGCAGTGAAAAAGTATTGGGCTTAAATGGAACTGTTTTAAGCATGGTGAAGATTCTATTCTCTAGTTCAAGTATGTGTTACTAATTATTTTGTAGATAGTGAGTCTCTTGTAGGCAATGAGCCTCTTCTAAGCAGTGTGCTCAGGCAGTGAGCCCTAATTGGCATGTGCCATTTTGTTCTTTCTATTCTTCTAACAAAGAATACAATCTTGGGTTAATCACCCCATGGTTTTTCCCTTAACTAGGTTTTCCACGTCAAAATCTTGGTGTCTTTTGTGTTGATGTGTTGTTGCTCTTGGTTTAATGCATTATGTTTCAATGATTGATTAATTAATATACTGCTAAACTACAAAGTGGATTTAAGTGTTTAATTGGGAGATAAGTTTTGGACAACTGATTCACCCCCCCTCTCAGTTGTCTATCATGAATCTAACAAGGTCATGCTTCCATGTGGTGGGACTTTGTCCAGACTAAAAGAAGAAAGAGAAATAAGGAAAAGATTAACTCATGGGATAGGATGGTGGCCAAGTTGAGGGCTAAATTTTTGCCTATTGACTATTAGGCTAATCTCTTTAAGAGATTACAAAATTTGAAGCAAAAGGATATGTCTGTAAAAGACTATACAGAAGAGTACTACAAGCTTATAATCAGGTCTGGGCATGCTAAAGAAGATGTGGAGAAGATAGCCCATTATGTGAATGGTCTAAGATATAGTCTACAAGATGAGATGAGTCTTTTGTCTCTTAGAAGCCTAGAAGAGGCTTACCAACTTGACTTAAAGGCAGAGGAGCAGCTGCAAAGGAAGAAAAGTTAGCA
The DNA here is from genome assembly GCA_027924645.1 of Cunninghamia lanceolata. Taxonomy (NCBI): domain Eukaryota; kingdom Viridiplantae; phylum Streptophyta; class Pinopsida; order Cupressales; family Cupressaceae; genus Cunninghamia; species Cunninghamia lanceolata. The sequence goes on from BSBN01000159.1 coordinate 3,407,530, forward strand.
AGAGAACAAGAGAGGAAGAGGTTTTAGAGGAAGGGGATAGCAATCTGGTAGAGGACAACAACATCATCAAAGTGAAGAAGCTAGAAGTTCCAGTGGAACAATCAATAATGAGAGAGGTGGTTTTCAAAATAGGGGAGAAAGATTTTATGGAAGAGGTGGTTTGCAAGGTAGAGGAAGAGGATTTGCCAGAAAATGTTACAAGTGCAATCTATTTGGACACAAGAGTTGGGACTGTGTTAAATCATCACAAGGAGGACACTCAAAATTTGAAAGAAGCAATCAAGTTGTTTAGGTTGACCAAGAAAGCATGGGATCTCCAGTACATCACAAGGATGGAGAAGAATCAGGGGAGTCCTTGATGCTTAAGAGAGCATTGTTAAATCCACAGAAGGAAAGTCAAGAGCTAATTCAAAGGAGAGCATTGTTCAGAACAAAGTGTAAGTCACATGGTAAATGTTGTAAGCTCATTATAGATAGTGGTAGTACTAATAATATTATTGCCACTAATTTGGTAGAGAAGCTAAATCTTAAAAGGATTAAACACCCAACTCCATATAAGGTAACTTGGTTACAAAATGGCCATCAAATATTGGTTAGTGAGCAGGCCTATGTTGATTTTCAACTTGGTAGTTATAAAGATTGTGTTTTGTGTGATATTATGCCCATGGATGTGTGCCATGTTTTGCTTGGAAGACCATGGCAATTTGACATAAATTTAGTCCATGATGGAAAGGAGAATACATATACCATTATGAAGGATGGAGAGAAGCATACCTTGCTGCCCACAAAGGAGAAAGAAGAGGATGGCGGCATCAATAATTAGGTAATGATGGTCAGTGGTAAAGAACTTTTGAAAGATTTAAAGAATGAAGAAATTAGTTTGGCTTTGGTTCCTAAACCACAATGTGTAATGACTTCTACAAAGTTAGATGATTTGCCTATTGAGATATAAGACATGTTGAATGAGAATATGGATATTGTTTCAAATGATTTGCCTAAGGAATTGCCTCCTATTAGAAGCATAAGTCATCATATGGATTTGATTCTGGGTGCTAGCCTTCCAAATAAAGTTGCATATAGATTAACACCTATGGAGAATGAAGAGATAAGGAAGCAAGTAGCAGAACTTTTGGAGAAAGGATTGATAAGAGAAAGTCTAATCCCTTGTGTTGTTCCTACAATGTTGGTGCCAAAGAAAGGAGGAGAATGGCGTATATGTACCAATTCAAGGGAAATAAATAAAATTACCATAAACTATAGGTTTCCCATACCTAGAATTGAAGATTTAATGGATTGTTTGAGTGGGTCAATGTATTTTTCTAAGATAGATTTGAAAAGTGGTTATCACCAAATTAGAATCAGACCAGGGGATAAGTGGAAAACTACTTTTAAGACTAGTGATGGGTTGTATGAATGGTTGGTTATGCCTTTTAGGTTGTCTAATGCTCCTAGTACTTTTATGCGGTTAATGAATGAGGTTTTGAAACCATTTATTGGTAAATTTGTGGTTGTGTATTTGGATAATATTCTGGTGTTTAGTAGGTCAAAAGAGGAGCACCTTGAGCCTCCGAGACAAGTTATGAAGAGACTACAAGAAGAGAAGTTGCAGATTAATTTGAAGAAGTGTGTGTTTTTGCAAACTAAACTAGTTTACTTGGGATTTGTGGTGTCAAAGGATGGATTGAAGATGGACAAGGAGATGGTTTAGGCTATACTTGATTGGCCATCACCAAGGAGTATCATGGAGGTAAGAAGTTTTCGTGGTCTTTCTAGTTTTTACATAAATTTTATAAGAAATTTCAGTCATATTGTAGCACCAATTTTGGAGACTATTAAGGGAGGTAAAAGACCATTTGTGTGGACTAAAGAGGCTGAAGAAAATTTCATATTTCTAAAAAAGAAGGTGAGTAAACAGACCATACTTACTTTCCTAGATTTTGATAAAGTGTTTCAAGTAGAATGTGATGCTAGTGGTTTGGCTATAGGGGCAGCTTTAAGTCAAGAGGGAAAGCCAGTTGCTTATTTTAGTGAGAAATTAAATGATGCAAAAAGAAAGTATTATTCTTATGATTTGGAATTTTGTGCCTTGGTTCAGTCTCTCAAGAAATGGAGACATTATCTTTTGCCCAAAGAATTCATTGTGTACACTGATAATCATGCTTTGCAGTTCATTAATAGCCAACATAAATTGAATTAGAGGCATGCTAAATGGGTTGAGTATATTCAGAGTTATGATTTTGTTTTGAAGCATAAAAGTGGTCAAATGAATAAAGTTGTCGATGCTTTAAGTAGAAAGAATTTGTTGTTATGTGAGATAAAGACTAATAGTGTGGGATTTGAAAGTTTGAAAGAGTTGTATGCAGAAGATGCAGATTTTGGAGAAGCATTTGCAGCTTGCAATGATCCTAGTTGCCAGAATAAAGAACCATGGATTGATTATATGATACAAGAAGGTTTTTTGTTTAAGGAAAATAAGTTATGTATTCCTAGAGGCTCCATGAGAGATAATTTGTTGAAGGAAAAGCATAGTGGTAGTCTTATTGGTCACTTTGGACAGGATAAGACTTTTTAGCAGCTAAGCACTTATTATTATTGGCCAAAGATGAAGGTAGATGTGAGAAGATATGTGGAAAGGTGCAGAGTTTGTTAACATGCTAAAGGAAGAAGTCAAAATGCTGGATTATATCAGCCATTGCTAGTTCCAACCAGGCCTTGGGATTCTTTGAGTATAGACTTTGTTTTGGGTTACCTCGTACACAAAGGGGTAATGATTCAATCTTTGTTGTAGTTGATAGATTTTCAAAAATGGTGCATTTTATACCATGTAAGAAGACTAGTGATCCCACTAACATTGAAAATTTGTTCTTTAAAGAAGTTGTAAGGCTGCACGGTATACCAAGAAGTATAATTTCTGATAGGGATACAAAATTTGTGGGTCATTTTTGAAGGACTCTATGGAAGAAGCTGGACACAAATCTGAATTTTAGCTCTGCTTATCATTCACAAATAGATGGACAGACCGAGGTTGTTAATAGAAGCCTTGGAAATTTATTGAGGTGTCTTGTTGGTAGTTCAACTGGAAGTTGGGATCTTATGTTAGCACAAGCTAAATTTGCATATAATGATTCCCCAAGCAAAAGCACAGGTTTCATCCCTTTCTATGTGGTGTATGGTATGCATCCAAGAGGTGTGTTTGAACTTCGTGATCTTGTTGGAATGGAAAACAAGAGTGCAGATGGGGAAGAATTTGCTCAAGTCATTCATGACATTCAAGAGAAGGTGAAGAATAACATTGAAGATAGTAATTTGCAGTATAAAAGGCATGCTAATCAGAACAAAAGAGAGCTGCAGTTTCAAATTGGAGACCTTGTATTGGCACATCTTCAAAAGGAGAGATTTCCTATAGGAACTTACAATAAACTTCAGATGAAAAAGATTGGCCCTTGCAAAATCTTGAGGAAGTTTTCAGCCAATGCGTATGAGATATCACTGCCTGAAGAGCTGAATATATCTTCAATTTTCAATGTTGCAAATTTATATCCATACAAAGGAGACACAGAAGTAGATGAAGTTGAAGTAGCTGATTCATCTCATGAAGAACAATCTGGGACAGTCACTGTTCCACAACAAATTGAATGTATTCTAGATAAACAAGTGCTAAAGAAGACCTATAAGAAGGAATATTTTAAGTATCTTGTCAAATGGTGCAGCCATCCCATTGAAGATACATCATGGCCTGCTGAGGATGAGATAATTAAGTTGGGTCATTCAGTTGCATACCTCATGAGACGGAGCTCGTGATCTCTTTCTGCCTGGGAGTTTGATGTAGGGGCATCTTGCCTATTTCAATTTTGATTTTATTTATTTATTTTTAATCTTTTGGTTTGTGTGAATAAAGCAAGGTTCTTTCTGAAGTTTTGGTGTGAGGCTCCTATCGCTCCTGTTGCCTAAGTGATAGGATATATTTGCTTGGCTATTCTCTATCCTCTCGTTGACCATTTCTTGGCAATTTAATTTTCTACCTATTGTGGGGAGGTCGTGGCTGGCGGTTGCCTTCATTTAGAAAGAAATTAAAAAGCCTCCTATCATGCATATCAAGTATGAACCAGCTGGTAAAGGCAATTCAAGGATTCGATGAGATTTTCTTTCCTTCTTCTTGATGGCTTGACCAAAGTTAAAAATAGTAGATTTATTCCTTGGGTAATGCATTTTTGTATCTCTCTATGTTCTTCTTGCTTGGTCATTTCCTGGCAATAGTCGTTTCTTCATTCTTCGTGGGGAATTTCTCTATGGTTTTATCTTTTCTTCTTCATGGCTATCATGGGGTCATTTCTTCTGGTAGCGACAGTTATATTTTTAATTTCTGTAGACCACAATAATGAAGTTGTGGACATCATGGTCTACATTCTCTCTGGCATTTCATTTCTCCTTGTGGTGGTGACAGTTATCTAATGGCAGTGACGATTGTAGTTTGTTCTCTTTCTCTCTGCAGATTACAAAACTGTTGATGATACATTTAAGGGCTTAGATAGCTGGTAGGAAAGGAGAGGGTCGAATACGAGGAGACTGACAGGATTGAGAAGATAGTTTTATTTTTGTTTCTACATATTTTGTATGAGAGAGGCCGATTGTATGGCCAGTATGAGAATTTTGTAATAAACAACAATAGATAATAAAGTTATCTCTTTTCATTATTTCTATAAAAAACTCCATTTTCATGTCGCTCTTGTTTAGAATCTCCTATCATTTTCCTGCATTAATCTTTGTGATTGATTTTTTGAAGTGGATTTGTGAAGTGACTGCATGCCATCAAATGTTTAGATTGAATGGATTTAATTTTTTAATTTTAAATGTTTAAATAGTTTTGTAACTAATTTAAATGTGTAGATTGTTCATGTGTATTTAATTCTTAGATTTTAAATGTTTTTAGTTTTGTTAATTTAAATGTAAAAATTGAATACATATAAATTCATTTTATAAATTAAATGTATGTTCAATTTTTAAAATGCAAAAATTTGCATACATGGCATCTGACATGGCATCTCATCATAGTGATGGTCATAATAGTGAACATAATAGTGGTGATGCACATAGTGTTAGGAGTAACTTATATACTACCACTCTTGATAGACTCAATAATGATTTGACACATTTAGATCAGATGATCCATAGTACACCAAACCTGTCTAATAGAGACAAGTTGGTGGGGACTAGAGCAGAATTTGAATCCCTATGATGATTTGAGTATTGATGATTTTTATGTCACTTGCTAGCACTGTTACTGGGATGGTGAAATGGCCAGTAGTTAATAAGGTCGTTTCATTGGATATGGTGCATAGTATGTTTCCACATTATCATGGACATGACAGAGTTCAAGGCTATTTTGTCACCAGGTGTACAAATGTTGTTGTTGCACCACTTATAATCCTAAGTGGTTAGAAACACATCATAGATAGCCACACAATGATGAGTTGCCATTATATTTTTGCAAACAATTATTTTCTACTATTGATTTATGACTTGATGTTGATTTCACATCTATCCCTCGACATGCAGGATAGGGTTATGGGAGGTTTTCAGAGAAATTCTGACATCCTAATCAGGATCTGCTTGAAAATAAGAGGGCATTAGTGGTCCCAACCTTTTGGTACTACCCAAAAGGTTGAATCTAGGACAATCAACTGAGGCGGTAGTTGCATCATCAAGACAGTGCATTTTTTAGAGTTTAGGTTCTATTGCCAGTGACGTTGACCGCTTGGCATTAGATCATGTTGGTAAATATATGTTGCATCTACACAACAACATAGGATCAATTGATTTGACTTCCACTAGTTATGATCCTTACATACGTGCTGACATAGTTTCACCACGTGATGTGGCACATACTTCTGGAGAGAGTGCTTTACATAGATTAAGTACATGTTTGGCACATGATCTACTTTCTACATATTAGTTTGTCAATTCAGAGTACGAGATCCCTCTCGAGACCATGTCCACATTTGTCAATCAACACAGTGATCAACGAGCTACACATGTGACTGACACAGTGCCTTCATAATAGACTCCATCACAGCTTGATGTTGGTATTATGCCACCTTACGCACCAGGATCATTCCATGGATTTTTGTTTGAGGATAACATTGTGATGACCCTCGATTCATTTGAGTGTAGTGGGATTGGGAGGGTCATCCATGGAGCTACATAGGTTGCTAATGATGAGGTATACATTTTAAATTTTGTATTTAATCTCTAGTGTAATTTATTTGTTAAATAAATAATTTATATATTTAAATTATAAAATTTAGTCTTGTGCATCATGCATGTGTTGACTCTTATTTAATCAATCTTACATTAGGGATTGACGAGAGAGGTGCTAGTACATGACACTACATGCAGCAGACAGCGGATGCGGTTGAGGCTGGATGCGAGGTATTTAGTATTTAATTGTACATTTAAAATTTGAACATGTACTTGAGATTCCATATTTTTTAATATATATAAATTTAATTTAATAGAGATAATTTTTATGTTCAGAGATCTACACATCACTCAGATGTTCATAGATGGATGGGATTAAATACGCATGGTTCAGGACATGGCTTAGGATAGGGATCAGTACAGGGCTCAGCTCATCATTCTAGTCCTGGGTTGAGTGAGGCCCGTTCTGCCCATAGGAGGTAGGAGTCATGATGTTGTGTAGTTAGATGTATTCATGCTCTTTGTTATGTTTTCCTGAACTCTGATGTGATGTTGTAGTTAGACTTGATGTTATATTAGTTTACATGTTATATTGCAGTTAGACTTGATGTTATACTACAGTTAGAATTGATGTTATGTTGTTACATTTACATGTTGCAGTTAGACTTTATATATATGATATGTATATATGCACATTTAGATGTTTAGTTATATAGATTTGTATGGATGTTTTCCTTTGAATATACGAGTCTTAATTTGGATAAAATCAAGTTTTAACTTATAGTTTAAATGTGTATATATGTTTACTTGTAGATGCATATAAATTTACTTGTAGATGTGATGAACTATTAATGATTGAGAAATGATGTCAACACCCTAGTCATTGATAGGCATAATTTTTATAAAATATTTGGGAATGTATGGAAAAATAGATAAATTATGTTGTGTAATAACTTTTAAAAATGATGAATAATTTAATTTAATTTATATCTATTGAATCTTGTGAATTAAAATTATTATTTTTTATAGTTTTTTATAATATATAGTCAAGCTTATTGGATGTGTCCACTACATTGAATTTGATAGTTTTGTCACATGTTTTTATATGGCTAATAAAATTTAAGGAAACTTTGAATTATTCTTTTTCTTTTGGTTTATAATGACTTCTAATATATCATTGACAAGATTTTTCAAGTCTATATAACATGTATTAAGAACTAGATATCTTTATATAAAGAAAGGCATATTATAATTGTCCATAATTCTTGTAACAACTTCCTAGGTTTTTATAAAAATGTCTTCTAAAGGCTCCTTTAATTTAGAATTCTAAAAATATAAAATTGCATTCACAAATATAATTTAATTCTAGTCATTCGCATTCCTCAATTAAAACATTCTATTGTATTAATAACATCTAATAGAATATTTCTAACCATTATCCTCCAAATTTAACTCCAATATAGCTTTTGATCTATCAAAGTTGTATGTTAAGTTAATAATTGGTAATCTAATTTTAATAAATGATTCTATTTATTTATTTATTTACAACAAACATATAAGTACAATAATGCTTATAGCAAAAAATGAAAGGATGTAAAATTGATAATTCTAGAACTTCCTAGGTTTTTATAAAAATCCCTTCCTAAATGCTCCTTTAATTTAGAGTTCTAAAAATATAAAATCTCAATCATAAACATTATTAGTTCAAGTCATGCACATTCCTCAATTAAAAGATTCTAATATATTAATAACAACTAATTCTAAATCTAACCATTATCCTCCAAATGTAACTCCAATATAGCTTTTGATCTATCACAACTATACATTAAGTTAATAATTGATTGTCACATTCATTAAACCTAATTTTAATAAATGATCATTCTATTTATTTATTTACACATATAATCTTCCCATGACAACTATATATTAAAAAAGTGATCAATCCACACAATTACCAAAGATCCCATTACATGTGGTCTCAAGCTACATCATTATGAATATTCCAATGCACCAAGGTGAACAAGAAAGACCAATCATATTATGGTCTTTAAAACTCACCTTTCAAGTTACTAGGTAAGCTTGGACTCATAATGACTTTAAATCTCAGTTTGAGGACTAAATTTATAGTTCTCAGAGAAATCTACAATATAGAGAATACAACCTGGTGGAAAGCAATTCTTTGAATCACGAAATTGCTTAGCTTGCCATCTTGCACCATGACAATGCTAGGTATGTGGATATATGCTATTGTGAAATTTATTCATAAATTCATTGTAAAGCAATCCACTCTCTTTAAGAACATTTTTTCTGGCCTCGACTCTTGACTTTGTTAAGTATGTCTCATATTTAAATCTCTTCCAAATAACTTGCATTTCAATATTGTCAACTTTTAAAAGATTCTTTAAATTTCCACAATCATTACATATATTTTTTATACACTAAACATTGAATTTATTTGAATCTTCTGATTTTTCGCATAAAAGAGACTTCACAAATTGTGTTGTGCTTCTAGGGATGGCTATATTTCAATCAATTACTACCATAGCTTTTTTATATGATTGTAGATGTAGATCAAATTCAACATGATTTCAACAACAACAAGTTTCACGTACTTTATTTATACGTACAAATGATGGTCGTAGTGTCTCAAACATCCTTTGACAAATCTTCACATTTGAAAATTCTTGCTTGAATGCTTCAAAAAGTTCATTGTGTTGTATCTATAAAATGTTTTGGATGAAATTTTTTTGTACCATCTTCACCTATTATTTGTATAGTATCCCTCTACAATTGGAAGAAACACGAGAGTGATTGGTCCAATATTCAACCACCTGTTTCTTTACATCTTCTAAAATTCTATCTTTTCGAGGAACCCTACAAATATTTACTTAATTTTTCTCAATTTTTTCATCTATTTCATTTCTCTTTTCAATATACCTTTGAATAGTTCTCCTAGAAACATTTAGTAATTCATAAATTTCTTGAATTTGTCTTCTATGTGATAATTTCTTACTAAAAATTATAGTCATCAATGCTTTACGTGCAACAGTTGGATCACTAGCTCAACTTTTGTTATCAATACAATTCAATGCTTTTTGCAAGTTTTCAACAATTATTTATTTTAATGAACCTGATGATTTTTTCCTATTATCAACCCCTAACAACTCCAAAATAGGGGTCATTTCTTTTCATCTAAATAACTTTGCAACTAACTATGCTCTTCCAATTAGATATTTTTCTTCAAAAAATTCATCCCATATTCTTTTAGAGTGTAATTTTACTGTGCTTTCAGGTAACATATCTTCAGATGAAATATTATTGAAAAAAGAATCCTCATCCATCTCCATTAGATTTTCCATACCATAGAAAAAATTTCTATTACTAGGTTCAGTTTGTTCTTGTACTTGTACGTCACCTTGGTCATCAATATTTTCCATGGGTTGTTCTTCAGTAGATATTCCTTCACCCACTTTTCTCTTTCTCTCTCTTGTTTGATCATACTTCCTTGATCTAGTCCTTGGATTCCCCATCACAACTTACATTCAAATTTGAATTCACTTGCATAGAAATATACACACATGTGCTTTCAATGAATGCACAGTTACTATTACATAAATAGAACACTAAATTATAAATTATTCATTTGTTAAAGCCAAAGTGAAAAAAACATTCAAATTACAAACATATCATGAGCAAATTTGGTATCATGAGCATATTTGGTATATCATGATGCCTCTAATTTAAATATATTGTAATAAAAGACTTATATGATG